>VZRJ01000738.1:0-52337 GCA_013397565.1 Ptilonorhynchus violaceus
TACAGTCAAACCAGCACAGATGTGTTATGAGGTATACAGCACTGCTATAGATTTCAAGGCAGCTGGCATTTGGATATTCAAATCTAGAAAGTCTTCACAATCAAGTATTGTGTCTACAAAATGTGCTGGTGAACTGAGAGCCTATCCAGATTTAGGAAAGCATGAAAAAAGTATCAACATAGTTTGTGGCTCCAAGCATAGGAATCTTAAAACACAGAAAACTCAGGCTGTAAGGGATTCTAGTTGAGTATTAGAAATGATAGGGTGCTAGCTGCCATTGCACTTATCGGCCTATCCTCATTTCAGTTATATGCCCCGTCCCTTCTCTAGCTTTATCCAGCCTCCTTTTTTTCCTCTATAGACTCTTAATTCTCATCTCTAATATCTCTCATTTCTGTTAACAGAATTAGTTTCTCCTGTTCAGGTCTTTTTTGCTGGTTGAGAGCAAGATTATGAAGAGAGAAAATTCAACCTGGCCTCTTAAAATGAAGGAAAAAGTCCATTCTCCACAATCCAGCTGAAAACATGAAGCTCCAGTTGAACTGATGGAATTGTGGCACAGTTTGACAATCATGCAAGATCTGTAATATTGAAGAGCTTTGTTTTTCATTTTAGTTTTTTAGAATATGGTGTTTCTGATGGATATCACTACGAAATACATTTCTGACCACTTTCATGGTTCCTAATATTTAGCTAGGAATCCTTTACCTATATCTGCCTTTTCAGTCTTGGGAAAATTAAAAGTAAAGAAAGAACAAATTTCTATATTCAGGTTTCAGAAGTGTAAACTCTTATTCAGAGACATCTGGAAATTGTTGTTTCAGCAACTAAGGTCTTATATGGTGTAGAGCATAGCAGGTACGGATATGTAAAAGATTTTTGCTGTAGTCTGGGCAGGACTGTGTGGCTGATGGTGTTAACGGAAAGAAGGGTCAACCCCCACACTGTTGGACAGTACACTGGACAAGAAAACCTCTTGGTTTCATTTCTGAAGGAATTACAAGTAGGTGCTGTTGGTACTGCATATTCTTAAGACCAGATACGAAACAGAAAAATGAACCAAGTATGTTATTGATGTCTGGTAAAGGCCAGAAAGTTGGCCTTTTCTCTCTCCAGTGCAGTAAACAGATATTTCTTTCTTTTTTCTAATCTCACCTTGGACACTTCAGTCTCCTTTCAATCGAGTGCTGCTTTACCTCAGCCGTTACAGCTTTGTGTCTTTTACTAAGCCATGTTCATCTCATTCTAGCTCCTTTTACTTGTTTGACACATAAAAATAGAGAAGAGATATAGATTCAATTCCCATGACTAGGCCAATACACAGTAGGAACTTAAAATAGCATCCAACTAATTAAACAACCACAACAATAACAAACTCAAACCCTAACAGACAGTAAAGCAGAATTTACCAGAATAAGAACTTCCTATATTGCAGTGAGATGCTCTCTCAATCAATCCTGTGCTATTTGCCTACATACCAGAAAAGCAGTGTTAAAATTCTCATGAGGAGTGCAGATCCTGCTAGTTCACTGTGAACAGAAAGATAGTCAGAAATAGTCCACTTAATAGGATTTGTCTAATGATCTGGATGCAAAAACCCCCAAAACAAACCAAAGCCTGCTTTTTGCCATGTACAACTACTGTTGTTAACATAAAATTGAACTGGACCAACTGATGTGCTAACAGTACCTTTAATACAGCAGTGAGGACATCCCTATATCCTGCCATTTTCTTGGAAGAGTGGGGAACCTGTGAATCTGTAGTTGTTCAAGTACAAGTTGAACAAGGGAACAGCAAAAGAAGATCCAATCCAAAATCCAGTAAACATAAAGGAGTCTTTCTGTTACCTTCATGGGCTGTAGATTATCACACAAGTGACTTGCACTTACTTGATACGGGGTAGAGTACAACAATTCCAAAGTGTTGCAGCACTGGTATGTATAGACAAATAAAAAATCAAGTCTACTGTGAGAAGAATCTCTGTGCTGTTTTAACATGACTATGTAAGTCTAAGATATTAAATGAATGTGGATTGTATTCACATATTTAGCCACACCACTAATCAAATTTAAAGTAGTTTTAGTTATATAGAAAAGTTTATTTTTGCCCATATAGGAGAGACATCTGTGAGTTATTTCCTCTGTTATCATAATAATTAATAATTGAAGAAAGAAAGAAAAAGCTATAAATTACTTTTTTTCCCTTTTTATGCTTCAGTATATTAAGTTGCTTCCATAATTTATATAATTAAGTTCTCAAAAAGCTATATGATTTTAAATGCTGTCATCTATGTGACCAGAACAAAAATATGGATGTATGAAAGTAGACATTAAAATCAGAGAAAAATAAGGGCTGAAAAATTCCTTCCTGACCTCACCCTTAGTATTATAATGGTTATGAAAACACTGAGACAGAAATTATGAAGTTATTTGGAGACAAAAGAAGGAGTGATACGATCAGTGTTACTTTTCTTTTGAGAAGAAATTGATCCTCACAAGCGGTTTGTGAATTTTTGGGACTCAGGCATGATTTTCCACATGTTTTATAGCAGGTAGATGTGTAATACTTTAAGAAAGAATGATCATAACCCATTATGATTTTGAGGTTCTGGCACTTTATGGTTATTGTGGTCAGGTCTAAATACTGACATACAAGTCTGAGGAAACATCCAACCTTTGATTGGGACATCATTCTCATCTGGAAAGTGTCTGTCCGTTGAACATTAATCATACTCCAATTATGTTGTGACTCATGATTTACTCTAGGCAAAAGACAAGAAACAATACTGAACAAGTTCCTGAAAAAAACCAAACAAAACAGGAGCTGAAACAAAAAGTAAATAAAGCTTTTATTGTCTTTAATAGTTTTCTATGCTCTTGAATGTGTTTGTCATTTAACACAACACAAAACCATACATTTATTCCCACCCATCAGTTTCAAGGAATAATATTGATACTACTACTACTACTACTATTACTAGTACTACTACTATTGATAGTGATAACTATAGTATTAATATTATTGCTATGTTATGCACAAATACTCTAAAATTTGTAGGTCAAAACTGCATTTGGCTAATTATGTTTGGTCTCAAATGTTAACATTTCAGCATTTGTGGTGTATCTTGGGGTAAAACCTCTCAATCAAACTGAATGTTTTGTCAGCTTACAGAAAGTTCCTATAGCTTTGTCCTCTTACATTATCTTAATTATCTGTACTAAGTTATCTATAGATACTAAATGCTATTGATAGATACAGCTTGTTTTAGGGACAGCATAGTAAAGAAACTGTACAAGAATATCATTGCAGGAACCTTATTGCCATTATCAAACTCATGTGTTCTTGTAAGAGACTTTTTATTTTCGCTGCTCATCCTGTCTGGAAATCAGAGTGTTTTTGGAATCCACTAATAAAACAAAAAGAATCTATTAATAGCTGAAAGCCCATTGTTATCTTCAAACGTATTGGGTAACAATGGGTCAGCTTTGGTGGTGACAGTTTTCTAGACATTTATGAAACAGCAATTGAAGTTTTAATTAACCTTTAGTTCACAGAATCACAGAATGGGTCTGGTTGAAAGGAACCACCAAAAAGGTCATCTGGTCCAACATCCCTCCTCCAGCAGTCATCACAGAGCACATTGCACAAAATTGCATCCAAATGGTTCTTGAATATCTCCAGTGAGGGGGACTCCACAATCTCTCTGGGTAACCTAGAGTCTGGATCTATTCTCTTGCCACCCTCCCTTCAGACATTTATTGACATTGATGACTCTGTCCCCTCTCAGTCATCTGTTTTTGAGGCTGAACAGGCCCAGCTTCCTCAGCCTTTCCTCCTAAGAGAGATGCTTCAGTCTCTTAATCACCTTTGTCACCCTCCGCTGGACCCACTCCAGGAGCTTCATGTCTCTCTTGTACTGAGGAGCCCAAAACTGGACACAGCACTCCAGACACTGGAGCACTAGGGCAGTGTAGAGGGGACACTCTGCCTGCTGGACAGTGCAGCACTAGCGCTGTGTAGAGGGGCAGAATCATTTCCCTTGACCTGCTGTCAATGCTTTTCCTAACACACCCCAGGATACCATTGGCCTTCTTGGCCATCAGGACTCACTGCTGGCTCACGGACAGCTTGTTGTCCACCAGGACCCCCAGGTCCTTCTCCACAGAGCTTCTTGCCAGCAGATCAGCCCCCAGCCTATGCTGATTCCCAGGGTTATTCCTCCCGAGGTGCAGGACCCTGCATTTGCCTTTGTTGAATTTCAGACAGTTCCTCTCTGCCCGTCTCTCCACGCTATCAAGGGCTGCACATCCCTCTGGGATATCGGCCACTGCTCCCAGCTCTGTGTCATCAGTGACCTTGCTGAGGAGGCATCTGCCACTTCATCCAAGTCATTGATGGACAAGTTAAACAATGCTGGACCCAGTATCGATCCTTGTGAGACACCACTCACGACAGGCCTCCAACTAGACCCAGTGCCACTGATTGCAATCCTCTGGGATCTGCTGCTCAGCCAGTTCTCAGTCCACCTCACTATCTGCTCATCCAGGCCACACTTCCTGGGTTTGCCTATAAGGTTGTTGTGGGAGACAGTGTAGAAAGCCTTGCTGAAATCCAGGTAGACAATATCCNTCCTCCTTCTTGCCCTTTATGAAGACCGAGGTGACATTTGCTTTTTTTCAGTCCTCAGGCACCTCTTCTGATCTCCATGACCTTTCAAAGATGGCAGCCCAGCTATGGTGTCCGCCAGCTCTCTCAGCATTCATGGATGCATCCCATCAGGACCCATGGACTTGTGAATGTCAGGTTTGCCTAGGTGTTCTTCAAACCAAGGGAAAGCCTTCTTTCCAACATTCCTTTACCCTGGTCTCCTAGTTCAGAGGTTCCCAAGGGCTGGTCTTGTCAGTGAAGTCCAATGCAAAGAAGGTGTGCAGTAACTCTGCCTTCTCTGTGTCTTGTGTTACCAATGTCCCCCCTCGATTTAATAACAGGCCTATGTTATTCTTAGCTTTACTATTATTAGTGATGTATTAGTTGTTTAATAGTATGTTGTTTTCAGGATTTCCATTTGGAATGCCCACTGCTGCCTTTGTCTCTCTTTTTGTAGTGTCTGGAAAATATATAAAATTATATTAACTAAACTGAGATCTTACATCCAGAGAAGTTACCACACTTCTCTTTATTTTATACTGTTGGATGACTGTCTTTTAGTTATCTTGTCAGTGTACTTACTTCAGAGAAGAAATACAGTGGTGTTTCTATGAGAAGTTTAGCTATCCTGATGATGCAATGATAATGATCCTGAATAAGATTTATTATATTGGTGGTTTTTACTTGAATAGGAAGGATAATCCTGTTATCTGAGAGACTGCAGAATAACGTATTCGTTTGTGTTATGTTATGCTGCCTATCAATGCTGTCTAGAGACTTTGGCCCACCTTTAAGAAGGCCCTGAGAATCACACTGTGGCATTGATGCTTAATACTTCACATCTACTGCACATTTAATGTCGGTACAAGCATGTATATGTGTCATACAAGCATGTTCAGACCAACTTTGCAGTGCATGTAATGTTTGTCCTACTTGGAGTGCAATGTATCATGGGTGGGTTTATATTTGACAATCTGGTTTTACTGTACACGTACAGCACTGTAAGGACAGGTGCTATTCTAAGGCCCCTCAGCAAGGTCTGGCAGTACATTCTTAAAAAACTGGACAGTGGTAGCCCTAAACGTAGTGGAAGCACTGCAGTATCAAAAAGAATCAGAATATATTATGAGATGTAAAAGCAATAAAAGGTGTAAAAATAGATTTGCATAATAAAAACAGTTTGCATTGCCACACTAAACAGTACAATATATGATTCAGATTGATGTTCTTTCACAGGCTTTTTTTTGCTGAAAACAGTTAAAATTTTTCTTGTCAATAAATTAACATATCAAAGACACACCTTAATGTTTTCTTCCAACACTGCTAATCCAAATAGGAGAGCTACTTTGGAATACAGTCCGAATATCTAAGATTACTCAAGATGACATTAAATAAAGCTTCATTCCCCTTTCCACCCCCCAAAAAGCCCCCAAACCAATGACCAAAAAAACAAAAGAAAAATCTGTAATCGAACTTATTTGATCTCTCTCCTGTTCCCTTTTCATCAGGTTGACTCTCTCAGACTGGCAGTTGCTGGCTCCTTTCTGTAAATCTGTAAATTTATGTGAGAAGTGCCCAAAAATTTTAGTTTTATTCTTTCTGAGCAAACATTACTGAATGTGCTAAGACAAGCTCTGTTAACCATATTTATATTATATCCAGGTTTTTTTGTTGGGACTTTGCAGTAGTCTTCAGCATACACTCCTAGCCAATATGAACTAGCTTAAAAACCATTCGGTTACACTCTTCTGCCATTTGGATTTGAAGGAAAATTTAATTCTTAGAACTGTGTCAGCATCATAGTCATCTATTAGCCAGGTCATTATCATTGCAATATGATGGATAAAAAACTGGCCAGTGTGGTAGTAGTGAAGGAGACACTTTCACTGTCTTTCTGGTAAACTTGTTGGGCATTTTGTTAGAAGCAGATAGTACTTCTTCTGTGTTCCCCATCTTCCTAAAAGACATCATCCACTTTCCTGTTGTGTTGAGCAGAAGGTGCTTAGCTCTGTGTGTTCTGCCCGGGTCTCTGTGAAACCCACAGAAAGACTTCTGGGAGGGAAGCTGGCACCATACCCCAATGTGACTGCTGAAAAAGAGGAGGCACAGGTCAAGAAGTAGGCAGGAATGGATCTATTGCCAGCATATACTACTGAGTATGTGTGGATGAGTGCTCCTGCACAGTGTAATGATTAACCCCACCTGACAGCCAAGCCCCATGCAGCCGCTTGCTCACTCCCCCACCAGCTGTATCAGGGAGACAATCAGCAGCGTAAAAGCTAGAAAACTTGTGGATTGAAATAAAGGCAGTTCAATAGGGAAAGCAAAAGCTGTGCACACAAGCAAGTGAAAACAAGAAATTAATTCACTGCTACCCATGGGCTGGAAGGTGTTCAGCCATCTCCAGGAGAGCAGGGCCCCATCACAGGTAACGGTGACTTGGGAAGACGAGCACCATCACTCCATACATTCTCCTCCTTTCTTCTTCTTCCCCCCTCTTTACATACTGAGCATGGCATCATATGGTCTGGAATATCCCTTTCGTCAGTTGTGGTCACCTGCCCCACCTGTGTCTCCTTCCAGCCTCCCATGCACTCCCAACTTCTTTACTCTCATGAAGTACAAAAAGCAGAAAAGGCCTTGGCTCTGTGTAAGCCCTGCTCAGCAATAACAAAAACATCTCTGTATTATCAACACTGTGTTCAGCACAAACCCAAAACACAGTCCTATATCAGCCACTGTGAAGAAAATTAACTGTACCCTAGCGAAAACCATCAGCACACATGGGAAGGCCTTGTCTTCTCTATACTTGTATAGTAGTATATAGTGTCACTTATTGAAATTAAATGTATGAGAAATACTGTTTATGAAATGCTTTGCACAGATAGCATGTGCCCTCTAAAGCCTCAAATAAATGATACGTGCAATCTATAGAAAGATTGCCTCAGATAAAAGGACTTTGTGATGCAAGTGACTGGTGTGGAGAAGAAAGGACAAAATTTCAGTGCTTCCCACAATACTGCACTTCATTAGTAGCCAGCTTCTATTTTAACTCCAAGACATCAGAAAGGGACAAAAATTCTGAGACTATATAGTTGCAGAGAGATGTGATGGGTCATCCAACTGAGCAGAAGAAACCTATTGATGTACACTGGATGAAAAAGTATTTTAATTTTTCCACGGAAAAGAATGGGCAGTAGGTGGTTAGAGGATCGGCAAGGCCACACAGTGACTGTGTGCAGACACTTACAGACTTTATGGAAGACAGTCTGAAAAAAAGAAAAGATGGAGATTACAGTAGTCTACAGTGTAGGTTAGAACTGGAGAAGGATGGAATACAGGAAGCTGCCAGCTTACCTAAGAATTTGTCAATACTACTGAAAAACAGAACATGGAGGGCTGACTGAATAAGAAGGATGGCCCATTACACAACACAAGCACAGGGATAAATTGGTTGAAGGAGAAGAAAAACAGGGACATGTTACCTGCACTGATGATGGAAACAAAGAAATAAGCAAAAGGTGGTAATAAGAAAGAATCAGGTTTAGAAATAGCACGTTTCTAATGTATAAAGCAACACACATTTTTCAGGAAAGGAAAGCAAATATCAGAGATAAGAATGGTCATAGAGTATGCTTGAATATGCCAGAATGAAGGAAATAAAGAATGGTGTGACCTTTCTCTTGAGGTCTAATGTCCCCTAGTCATCACAGAGCACAAAGACACATGCACACACTTCTGAGGGATTTTAAAAGTAAAGACACTATTGAGGTTCCATTGCTCAGAGTAAAAGGCACTGATGAGCAAAAGAGGTATCAAGGACGGGTATAATACAACAGCTGAGAAGGTTCTAAATAAAATTTTGCAGTTTCAAGGAACAGAAACACATAGCTGAAGTTCTGTTATCCATATAAAGCAAAAGAGTGTGACAGAAAGTAGTGGGCGTCCCGGTCAGTAGAGCTCAAACTCATACTTAGTATTATCTAGATATGGGCCCAAGATTAGTGAAAAGTACTCTCTGGTTTCATTTAGAGGCTTTGCTTGGAGGCAAAGGCAACATGCCTCCTGGGACTAAAGACAGTGGCAGACAACTACTGTTCCAGTCCAAGAAACAGCAAGTTAGATAAAGCAAAAATAAATGAGCAAGTTAATAACATGTATGCAAACCAATCTGCTGTAATTCTGGTTTTGTAAGCCATAAATTCTATGACAATTCCTTATCAATGTAACCACTAGTACTTAAATGAATATAATTATCTAAAATTCACATTAATGAAGTGTATTATTTTATCTTCTATGTTTTTAAGTTTTTCCTACTATCATGAATGCTGATAAAGATGGTTAGATTCAGAATTTTCATTTTCCAAATGAGTTGGAGTCTGCATTGTCACATCAACATTTGTGTAAAGTTACCAGTGAAATATATTATTCTTTATTACTTTGGTTACTAGAAAAGAACAGACTCAAGTAACAGCACTTCTGTAAGCAACACTCCGCTGTATATAATCCTAGATAAGTATATAATCTGTACAAAGGAAATTTTCACCCATATAAGCTTTGAAACAATCTTCATACAGAGGTATTATTCAATAAGAAAAGAAATCCATTAACATGATGCAAAGAAAAAGCAAATCATGTTCTCTCAATAACTGGACCAGATAAAATGCCAGCTATTGATTTAGTCTGGGATACTGAAATACTAAATCTTCTGCTGTATTCAGGCACAGTTTATCTTTTGGAACTCTCATGGGGATGTATTTTTTATCTTTAAAAGTAAGAATCTATTTAAGAGCAAAGACCTATATTCATATAGCCAGGCTTTCTTTAGCTACTGGGAGAAATTACTATTTTTTTGCTGAAATTTTCTTGCATAAATATTGCCTTTCAGGTTTAATATTTCTTTCCATTGGTGTCCTCCAGGCATTGAGGCATTGTTATTTTGTGCCTCTACAGTGCGATTTCATGACTTGCCCAAACACAGGACTTCTAATTTCTCCTGCTCTTTCAGAGATTGTTTCTTACGTGTATATACTATCTTGCAAAATATTTTCAAATAGAAAGATCAGCTTCTTGCTACACAGAGGCAGGATAGAGAAAAAGGACAATGACTGAAAATGCTTTCTTCCCAAAGTCAGTCAGGGGAGCACAAGTGGACCCACAAACAACATTTAATCTATAATATAAATCAATATAATAGCTATTTCCCCTATGCTGCATGTCTTAAGAATAATAGAATATTATTTTTTGAAGCATGAGGTCAGAACCACCTGCTAATAAATAGTGTGCAATTTGGTAAGTACTTGTAGCAGGCTGAATGACCCCCATGTATTAAGCTGCATTTGCTCTGTTTATTGTCATACCAAGAGGTTTCAGAATGAAGTGGGTCTCCAACACTTGGCAGACTTTATGTATTATTAGCACCAACAAAAATGTTTAAAATGGTGCCTGAGCAAGCTGAGGCATTAGCACCAAGCTTCACAAATCTGTTTTTAAAAAAATCAAGGTATTTGGAAGGAATGTTGCAATGTACTGCAAAATATGAATAATCCCATAAACACAATACATGATAGATTCTTCAGATATGCCAGATGAGTATTCCCTATTTACACTAGACAAAAACAGAATTATGCACATAGATAATAAGAATTAATAGACCGCAAGTTATCTACTTGAGTGTTCCTGGAGGTTATACAACTATTATAATCTAATCCGTAAAGTTACAACATTTTAAGAAGCTGCTGTCTTCTGCTGCTTGCTCTGCTCCTCATGTAAAAGCTTCTGTGGAAGCCTTAGCCATCCACAGGGGGCTGGAGATGCAAAGACTGTATTTGAAGCTGCTGCTGGATTATTCAGAGGTCATTTGTCAAAGTACTAACATCTAAATTAACTTGGTTGGATTCTCAGAAATGACACCTTAGAAAAGATAAAAGACTGAGTAACACAAAGGATTTTCTAGACCATGAAACACTGCCAGAAAGCACATGCAGAATATCAGAGCAACTCAGAAATCAGATAAGCATATTTCTAAAACAGATTATGTGGTCAGGAGTCATGTGGTCAGGATGCAGGACTGGTCAGGGGAGACAGATGTCATGCTGACACTCACTAGGAATGCCAAGACTTACCTGAGAATAATGAAAAAGTGGAGTTAGCTTGCAACATGAGACTACACATATTCTTCTACTTGTAGCTATACCTCATTCCCTGAACAAAGTGGAGAAAAATCAACACATGATCTAATGTAATTGCTGTCTTGGCTACATATTTCCTTTATATTGTTCACAGTCTCAATATACCATATAGTAGTAAGAGTCCAGACAACTAAAGCAGTGAAAAGTATTAGTATCAATTTTTTAGTATCTGTATTTCGTCTTCATTGGCATATTTCTATCGCTGTTTGGATAGTAAAACCAAATTAGCTTTTTCTTCTTCCCCTGTGGTTTTCAAGAGATATCTCTTGCTACCTATACTAAGTGTCCAAAACCCACTGGTCAAAGTGAAAATAAAGTAGTGCTTTCTAATAGCTATTTATATTTGATTTTCAGTTTCTGACTTCTTAGGTAATATTTGCACCATATTTTTATATTGTGGGACAGAAGTGCTAAAAGCATAAGAAGAAACAACATAGAAATTTTTATGTAATCAAAGGACTCCAGAAGGAGCTTTAAGTAACAGGGAGCTTGCAATAAAATTGTGAGAGTTGGTAATAATTAAATTTCTTTTTTTGCAGAAAAAAAAAAGAGGAATGTAATTATTCTTGGCAAACCACTCTTGCACTCTATTAGAATGTTGTTTATTTAATTTTGAATTGAAAATAAAGTTTAGCAAGAATTTTATTCCTGCTTTTTGTAAATTTGAAACTGAATATGATCTGACAACTGCCTGTCCACCTCACAAATGAGTAAGCATGAAAAGCTATCCTCTGAACCCTCAGTGTCTGACATCAGGCATATTTAAATTCTTTTACATGCTTAAATCAATTCTTGTACACATTAGTAGGATACTACTGCTGAGAGAATTAACTGAAACAAACATATGTATTGAAATGCAGTATTAAAAGCCCCCTTAATTTCTGCAGGAATTATCTTTTGTTTCTTAATTATTCCAGGTAATTTTAATTGCTGTTTGCATTACAGTACTTCCAATTTTTTTTGAAAATACAGATATTTATGTAATATTTATTCTTGAATATTTTCTGTCTCTAAAGGAAGCAACTCATGTTGAGTAAAAAGTATGTCTAAAAGCTTAAATCAACAGATATGGAGTCTCACTTTGTTACTCTAAAATCAACCACTGTAGGAAAGGAAAGTTCAAATGCACAACTTTGCGTTGCTGCCAAAATACACGAGCTCTATCTTGCTGAATTGAGTCAGTTGAATCCCACTGTGATGATGGAGTTCAGGCTGCAAGAAGAGTTCATATTGGGCTGAGTCTGCAGTACCACCCTAGAATGCAATGTGCAGTATCTGTTTTGTATTCCCTTGGGCCGGGAATTTATAGCAAACAGTGCTTTTGGGAACAGTGTTAGCAACTGAAATGCTACAGCACAAAGTGCCCTCCCAGTAACTCTTAGCTACTGCCACAGTGCGCACAGATAATAAAAACAGAATCTTGCTTGTTCATCTGAAGTAGTTTCTGAATTTAAGTGATTGCAAATAACAGTAACTTAATCCTGACGGTCAAATGAAAACCAGAAACAAACAAACAGGAAGACATTTAGCTTAGAATTTCAAGCAAAAGAAATCCAGCAAGGTAATTTAGGCAAGAGGAATATTATAACAAGATGTCAAAACTCCTTATCTTAGAGTGGGAGCAAGTATTTTTTCTTCTTTAAAAGCTAGTTTGTGTCAAATAATACATAACATTAATTTAAGCACATTGATAAAACTAGAAAAAGTGTTTTAATTGCTGCAAATGTTTTTTGACTAAACTACCAGTGCTTACACTTTGTTTCAATTGGTTCATTTTACTAAGGCCTTTATTTTTTTTTAAGACAGTATGAGCTTTTAAACAAAGATCTGAAAATCATAGGGCTTGGCTCTGCTCTGAGCAAAAACATTGCTGGGTTCTGATATATGCCCTATTTAATATTTGCAGCTTTATCAACGCTACTGCTGTGCACTCTGCTGTGACTTAACCTGACTACACCTTAACCCCTCTGTCATGTAAAAGGAGCTACACTTCCATGAATTTTGCAGCTTGCCTAATAAATTCACATTAAAACTTCTATTCAAAATTCTCGACAAAATTTGAATTCTATTCAAAATCCTCTCGACAGAGGTTTGAAATGTAGCAATTTTTAAATTGAAGCTGAATTTCTTATTTAATTAATTCTAGTACTTTTAATCTGTCCGCAGTCAGAATATCAGTATGTTTCAGTGCATTATGCAGCACTGTCCAATACTAAAACATACAAACTGTTGCAAAACTGATTTCTAATATTAAAAATGGATAATTGTGGTGCACTTGCATATGTTCATGCCTCTTGTGTTGTATGTGCACGAATTCGTAATGTGCACGAATTCGTAATGTGCACGAATGCAATGAGAGGATGTGTAGGTGTATATTCTCAGCTGCCATCCCTAGGGTTAGGGAGCATCTCATCTGTGTCCTCTGCATACTCTACAAATTTTGGGTGGTCATGAACGGTGTTGCCCCTTCCAGCAACTGCTCCTTGGGTTAAGAGGGGTATCGTGATTTACTTATTGAGCCTGGGTGGCCACGTACTCTTCACACCCTTTTTCAGGGTGATGGAACTCAGATCTTCATTTTCCATGCAACCCTTCCATAACCAGGTGGCTCTCCCAGTTAGTCTATAATCCAGGCTACACACCACATGCAAGGTCAAAGCTCAACTCTTTTCTGGTGTTTAATTTCACTAAGAAACAAATTAACAATGGAACAATCATCTCCCAATGCTCAGCTAAACCCATCTCATCAGCTTACTACAACACAAACCCAACCTGCCTCTGCCAGGACAGCCAAACTGGAATCTGCTTCCCCCTCTTAATAACCTTCAGCTGTCTGCCCCTCCCTCTAGGCTTCCAGTTGCTGGCAGGTGCTATGGGGTGGGGAAATCTTCATCCCCACGTCCAGGACACTCTTAATCACCTCCTTCCTCTGTGCTTTGTTCAGCTGACAAGCACTAATTTACATTAGTAACTTGTATTTTTCATTGCCTTGAAGAGTGTAGTGCCAAGGTCTGTGACCTCATTTAGAACACAATGAAAAACCAAAGCCTTCTCGATGGCAAAGGCAAGTGAAAGAGGGACTCACAGGGCCATGTTACAGACATCTCTGGCCTCACAGTGTAGCCGTTCTGGGGAACGTAACCTGTTGATTGATGTTTACCCAGCCAATACACAGGGCATAGTGTGCAGTAGAAGAGTATGTAGTAAACCAAAGCAGTAAAATTTATACATTTTAGAGGCTACTTGGTTCTACCTGTTGTCTTTGCAGGGGCAAATCAGACCTCTTCTCTCTTACTCTCTGCTTATGAGAATGAAATGGCACTTTCTTTTCATTGAGTGAAAAGTGAATCGTGCTAGTGGTGGAACTCCAGGCCCCTGCATCAGTGAATCTAGGCTTCCACACTGACCTTTTCCAGCTCCGCTTTTTCAAAATCTGCTAAGTTGATATGAATATGTTATAATGGTAGGAATGAGGTCTGAAGTAGTATCTTTTATTAAAAGCAGTTGGAAACAAAAAGTAAAATTTTGGTCAAATACTTTTCTCACCAATTTTTTTACATCTAAATGGTCCGCCTGTTCACTTGGTTATGACAGGTGATCCAATATCTCCTTACAAATCTTGCCAATTTTATATCCTCATTTTTCCTATGACTGTAATCACGTTATTATATACAGCTGTCACAGAAGTGGAAGGAATGTCCCCTGCAACCCTGAATGCATACACAAGCAAAAAACCACAAAATCAACCCAAACCTACATCACAAAACCTCTAGAAACTTTTACTGGAAGCAAGTGTGTTTGAATTTATTGTCTAAACAAGATCTAGCATATTTCTAGTGTTATAATATGTTCTTGAGAAACATATAAATTACTAAAATACTGAGGATATTGGCAAAACCTGCTAGAAATAATTTCAGGAAGTTTGACTTCTTTTGTTCCCTGTGACTTACAGTCGTCTTTCAGAAATTACCTGTTTGATGATGCTGTTTCCTAGCAGACTCCTAGTGATGAACAAGAACAGTCAACATAAAAATCCAAGGAGATATGCAAATTCAGTAGTATAACATTTTAACATGTTTAATTAAAATCAGCCTAGTAATGACATCTTTTGTTTAAAGGGAAATGAAAATGCTCTATTATGTTCTTACATTCTTTACTTCTAATAATGAAGTATTGGGGATTCCCAATCCAATGGATGGAGTAACGTTTTATTTCACATTTAGATAAGGGAAAGAAATGTACAAACAGATAAAAAGAGATTATGTGATCAGGAGTAATGGCAACATGATTATAATAAAAACATGTTTCAAAGAAAGATGTAGAGTTTCCCAAGTGCAAAAAAAAACCCAAACAAAAAATATTTTTCTTCTGCCACCAAGGCAACTTGGGGAGCACTTCCATTTGTGTAACTTTCACGGGAACTGCAAGTGACAAAAGCCACAGCAACTAGGCTTCACCTGTGTATTGTATTTCTAAGAGGCTTCTTACAAGTGGGAAAGCCAGAAAAAATTGCATGCTTACTCAACAGTTACATACTAGGAAAATTTCTTGTGCTGACCCAATTCAAGCTGAGTGTTGTTTAATTTGAAAAAAGTGAAATCCAAAGGGAAAATAGGTTTGGAAGAATTCTGCCTAACAGTCTCACGGATTTGATAACTGTAAATGCAGCTGTTTCAAAATACAGAGATTTGGGTAAAATATAACGTAGAAAATATTCTGATACAAATCACTGTCTCCCAATTCATCAAAACTTGCCAACTGCACATTTTAAATTTTCTGAAATACTCTAAGAATTTTCATGAATACTGTTTGGGTTAATAACTAGAACTTTATTATAGAGAATAAGCTTCTGAATTGGCAGGAAAACAAATATGATGATGATTAAACCGTATACTTATTTTAAGGACATAGTATTTTTGTATCTTACTATGGGAAAGTGTTACTTGTGTAGTATGTGTAACATGTTGTGTCTACACAAATAGTAAATGCATGAATTTCTCTTTTGAGGTTCTAAAGTTGTAGAGAATTGCAGTCTTTTGTTTTGTATTGTGTCAAGCTGTGAACCTAGCCCCTGTAATAACTGAATCTTTTCAGCTAAACTTTGAATGACCTTGTACTTGGAAAATGTTTTTAAATCCTGTTTAGTCATTGTAGCTGTTCTGCAGTTAATCTGAGCATGTTGTTTTCTAAGTAAGGTTAGCTTCTTGTTGCCCAAGTGTAATAGAGAACAAACGGTCAAGGGGACAACGATAAAAATATTAGGAAACAGATGAAAAGCGAAAAAGACGGTTATTAAAAGGCAGGGATGTGGAAAAAGTGAAGGCTACATAGAATCATAATGACTGGACAATTTATAGTACAAGAGAACTAGGAGATCCTAAAAGCAAAGAAAAAGTTTAATATGTAAACATGTTAGAATTGACATGATGGTCATTATGGTCAAATGAATATGTAATAACACACAAAGATAAATTATGGGAAGAACAAGATCACAAATATGAGATGACGCAATATACAATGAGTGATGAACAATAAAAATCATAAATTATGTTCTAAGGAGAGACATGATATTGATCCAATAATTGTTGAATCTCCTTAAATCTCCATAAAAATGGACAGAGAAGACTCAAATGCAGTCTCACCTTTTTACATTCATAATTGTGCAGATAATAATTGCAGTAATAGTAAAAACTTTTATAAGAAAATTATGTAGAAAAATTTGGCCTTGAGTACTGTAGCCACTCTCTTCTTCTGAGAAAGGACCCTGGACATCAATGTGATGTAAAAACCAAGGCTGACAGGCGTAGCTATCACCAAGGATGCAGGAATCTTTCTCATAGGGCCACAGGCAGAAGGATTGGACATTTTAATGTATGTCCTAATTCACACGGTGTGAAACCTTCTTTTCTTCTCTGCATGCACACACACACTAAGAGTTTTATTTCTTGTCACAGGGGTACATTCAGGGCAACTTTTCCAAAAACTGTATAAAATTACAATGGAGCAGAAAACATGCTTCTGGATAAAAACAGGTGTGATATTTCTGTAGCAAGATACTGACATTGGTGAAATGCAATTTCCAGGCTAAAATATATTCCGACCCCATATTTCAACTTCTTTCTCCATTTGGAGAAAAGTCTATGCTTTTTATGAGTATTTTGCTTCCCATGTAGGCTACAGGAAACATGCAAGGATTTGCTTTGGCAATACTGTTTAAGCCTTTCTTGCAAAACCAGGTACTCTGCATATCTGGATCTTAGAACCAATACATTTACATAGTAGCACCAGCCCAAATATTTCACATACTCATAATGGTTAGATCTTTGAAGCCTTCTTTTGCTTTCAGTTGTAGGCTCTGAAATCCAACCATGGAAGTGATGAATCTGAAAAACCTTCCTGTCTGAGGAACAAGTGTGCTCATGCATTGTAAAACACTATCAAGACCTACTCTAAAACAAGGTTTCTGACTCTTGTCTTGCAGTTGTTGTTACTTAATTCAGAGAAAAAGAAACAAACAAACCAACAATGGGGAAAAGGCATGATGTATCTCACTCGGGTATGCTGGAGCCTCGGCACCTCGCAGAACACCCAGGAACATCTCATTACCTCATCAGTGTCTGTAAGTATTTGAAGGGAGGTGTCAGAGGATGGATCCAGGCTCTGCTCGGTGGTGCCAAGCAATAGGACAAGAGGTAATGGGCACAAACTGATGCACAAAGTTTCACCTGAACATGAGGAAGAAATTCTTTACTGTGGAGGTGACCATGCACTGGCACAGATTGCCCAAAGAGGTTGTGAAGTCTCCCTCACTGGAGATATTTAAGAAGCATCTGGATACAATCCTGTGGCATGTGCTCTGGGATGACTCTGCTTGAGCAGGGAGGTTGGACCAGATGATCCACTGTGGTCCCTTCCAACCTGACCCGTTCTGTGAGTCTGATCTGCACGGTTCATATGTAAATAGCTGGTATCTCAACAGAGGCGCGATACAGGTGCTCCTACGGCTCAGGAAGAGCAGCGATCCGCTGCATTCCCAGGCATTTCCAACATCCCTCGCTCAGCACCCCGGCTAGAGAGCAGGTGCTCCTAGACTCGGAGGTAGAAGGTGGCAGGGGCCCCGCGGGGGACAGGCGCTGGCCGGCCGCGCTCTCAGGGTGCCGGTCCCTGATATTGTGGCGCGTCCCTTCCCCGCCCGCCCCACGCCGCAAGGCGCATGCGCGGCGTCGCGTCTCGGGCGGGCGAATTCAAACGTGCCCCTCGCCCCATCTCCTCGCCGGGGTAGCGGTTGCGCTGTGACGTCATTGCACCGCGTCCTCTTTCTTCCCTGCGGTTTCCGGCGCTCGCCTGTGCGGTGAGTGCGGCCGAAAGTTTTCATTTGTGTGGTTCACGGCGTCGTTTCTCTCCCCTTTCCCCCAGGCGCGGGCGGGCGGGCGGAGGCTGCCTGAGACCGCTCCGCCGGGCGCGGGCTCTCCTCTTCCCTCGCCTCCCTGTGGGAGGAGTGACGAAAGGCTCTCGGCGATGGCTTCGAGGGGCGCGGAGACGGCGACGCAGCGGGTGGCAGAGCTGGAGGAAGAGTTCTGGGGTCTGGCGGAGGAGCTGAGCCGCTGCCAGGTACGTGAGCGAGGGGCGGCCCGGGGCGGGGCGGGCGCGTCGTGCTTGGGACCGCAGGTTCGACGGCCAAGGAGGGGGAGTAGGGCCTCGCGCTCCCGGCGCCTCCGGGAGGTGAATTAAACTGGGCTCGGATCCTTGCCCTGGCCGAAACCACCTGTCTTGAGAGCTTTTTCGTTCACCCTCACAGAAGCCACGGTTCGCCTGAATTGAAATGGCAAAAGTCCTGACGTGCTGCCTTGTGCAACTCTGGGGAAAAACGAACAGGCGAAGGGGTTTTAGAGAATTGTACGTCTTGAATGAACATTTGGAGGTCATTTAATCCCTCCCCCAGCCTTGCAGCAGGATTAAATATCCCCAAGCCGTTTCTGGGAAGGGAGGGCTCGATGGGTAATTCTGGGTATACTTTCAAAAGTTCCCCCTCTGTGTTTTTGCCTGTGACTTCCCTTCGTAGGTGCACTTCCCTCCTTATTCCAGTTGGTCATTCATTGCTGACAGGTAGGTGTGTTTCCTGAAAATATAAAAATGTTGGTAATGTGAGGTCTTGTAGAAATCAGTGAAAATTCTCTGCCAAACACATGGATTACACTAAAAGTATATGGCAGAGAGGAAGGTGACAGCTAATGCTGTGGATGCTTTCTCACCTGCTGGTAGCCAAAACAGTATTTCCATGCGGGATGTGGTCTGGTTAAAGCCCCAAAGTCCTGGGCTGACGAAGCCATCAGAAGAAAGCAGTCTTGTGAAAGTTAGTAGAGGTTCCCTGCTCCAACAGCATTGGTACGCATGACAACTGGCATTGAATTCCTACTGTGGGGGGAATCAAGACTTCTTGAGAGGACATATTGCGTAGGAAATCTGTGGGGAGAGGAAGCTGTCAATGAAAATCCTGTTTGGAAATGCTGAATAACGCTAAATGATTTGGAGATATCTTCAATGGCTTGAGGGGGAAGTTCGGAAAATTCTTTCAAGTGATGTAGCTTACTATTCCTAGTATGCAGATGTGCACTATCAGACAAAATTTGGTGGAGGCAGAAGGAAGTCCTGTGCTCTGCTCATTTGCTAGTTGAACATAGATTATGTATTACTAAAACCTAGTAGCATGTAATATTTTTGAAGAACGTTATAAATAATGGAATCTTTAAAGTAAACAGTACAAATCTGAATTTCTAATCACTTTGATAATGTAACTTGATGTTCACAAATTGTAGTTAAGCATCTGATTTCCCCTTTAGAATCATTTCAATTACGTGTGCATTTCTGCTTTTTCCTTGATGAACATAGTCTAATCATGTTGAAGTCAGCAAACAGAAAATATTTTTAAATGTATCTATTTTAAGTTTCTTCCGTATTATCTTGCCATTCTTGTTGCTTTGTCTTTTATCAGATCAGATAGCTTTCTGGGAAGAAAGCAGACAAAAAAGAACAGGAAGATAGTTACTGTTTTTGAAAACAGAACCCAGTCAGTGTTCTGCAGTAATCTCTTCAGCTCTAGGTAGAATCCAATACATACCATTCTTCTAATGACAGGGGATGCATGTCTTCAGGATTTATTTCAGATTATTAATAAAATAGAAAAGAAAGTGAGGCAGTGATCTCTTAGCAGAGATACTCTAAAAGTTCTGCAATGTAGACAGTGTAGACATCTACACGCTTTACCATTTTACTAATCCATCTATAAATTTGACAGGTTTAAGCATGTGTACATTACATAAAGAGAGGGGAAACCAGATTTTAATATGTAAAAGAGGCAATAACCTCAATTATGCAGCTTTTTCAATACAGCATTTATCTAAGGTAATCAACTTTGTAAAGAAGGTTTTGTGAAGATATTCTGAATTTGAATGGGAACTAAAATAGGCTGAATTACTGAATGGGTTTCAGTAAGATTCTTCAACTTGTTTAAAAGTCAACTGATTAAATTATTTGGAGAGGGTTAATCTGTTTTAAGGTCATATTTTGTGTGAAAACTTTGTGCAAAGACAAGCCATTTGAAAATATAAATATGTATGGATAATGTTAATGTTTTGGTTTTTTAGCTTCTTCAAGGCTGAAATACAAAGTTTTTGCTGACCAATTAGTTCCTTCAGCATAATTTTGTTTCATCTGCTGTGATTTTCTTAATTTCATTTAGATCTAAGAACTTCTTTTGTTCCTGTGCTGTCTCCTAACATTGGTAGGTCTTGTTAATTAGAATCGTGAAACCATTTAGGTTGGAAGGGGCCTCTTGAGAGCATCTATTGCACCCCACCCTACAACAGACTGCCCAGGACAGTGTCAAGTTAAGTTTTGAGTATTTCCGTGCCTGGAGACTGCAGCCCTGCAGGACAACCTGTGGAAGTGTGTCACAGTAAAACTGTTTGAGTTTCTGTTACAATTTTCCTTCCCCTCTGTTCCATGCTTTTGGGTAGGGTTATCTCTTTTGTAGACTGCCTTAGCAGGCATTTTGGATAGAAATGTTATGTAAATGTCTTTATAAAAGATGTTAATGAGAGGGTGTTAACTTTTCATCCAGCAACTGGATAAAATTCCCTAAGTCCTCTTCCTCTTCCTTCACAGGCACATAAACTGCATTTTCAAAAAAACCTTCCCAGCTGAAATCTAGTTCAATAGTTTAACTGTGTGTCAGAACTAGAGGATTAGTCTTAAGTATCTGTTGAGGGATTGGCCTGTTGGATTTTTTTTTTTTCCCCAAAGAAAAAAAGACATTTATCAAATGATTGAGGCTAAAGTTTTAACTGGTTCTAAATGGAACAGTTTTAGCAAATGGATGTATGTATCCAACAGTGATTTAGTATGTGAATAAATTATGCCAAGTTTGTCTTCTGCCCACCTTCTTGGACTATTCTATTCACTGTCATATAAAATGCACTTCTGAAACGAAGTATTTTCCAGGAACTGGAGCCTGTTGATGTTATGGGGTCTGTTGGCTAAATACGTGGGAGCCTTCTCTGGCTAATGAAGCTCCTGAGTCTTAGCAGAAGTACTGTGCATGCTAGCTTTGCTCTAACCGCAGGTATTCCTTCTATTACTTCTGCATGTTGTTTCTTTTCTGTGGCAGAGTCCTGGAGAACTTGACCCTTTTACTCATCCGGGATGGTGGCTTCTATTTTCACCTTTATTCTGTCTTTTAAGGTAACGCTTCCCGCCCAGTAAAGGTGCCTACAGAGTGAAATATGGCATTTTTAATATTTCTTTCTTGTTTTTTGTTCTTCTCTAAAGCTGAGGTTCTGCTAGTAAGTCTTGACTTCTGCAGCTTAGGTTGGTAATATTAGATATTTTCTTTAATACTACTCAAAACATTGTGGGAGCGTCAGTTGTAATAAGCAAGATCTTGGATTAGGGCTTATTAAAAGCACACTTTTGTTGCAGTCACTCTGTGAAAACTGATGTTGACTTATAATTCTGTGATGGAATTGGCAAAAATGAGAAAGCCAAAATAAGAAAATAGTCCAAAGCTCCCAGACTGTGTACTGAGAAAGCTAAGGAGGTGTACCTCTATTAGTATGCTGTTTTGGGAAAACTATGTTTGTGTTTGCAATAGAACATTGTCTAATTATTTTTAATTTCAGTGCTCCTCTTCTTATTTTATTTGAGAATTACTTGAGAAATCAAGTAATTGTACCTGAAAACAACTGAAAAGAAAACATGAAATTGTTTTTTATTTCTAAATTTCTTACGTCCTTTGACACCTTATTACATTTCTGTGATGGGCTCGACATTGTTGGAGGGCAGTGGAAAGACAGAAGTAAAATAGTAAGTTATGTCACATATTGTCTCTCTTACTTGTGTTAACTGCAGAATTCTATTTCAGGGTTTTGTGCTGATGTCTATCACCTTAAAATTCCAAGGCCTTCAATACCTATGTTCTTATTATTTTCAGGAGTTTTTGTTTTTTACTCAGTGTTTAAAAGATCTGGCTTGTGTTTTACCCCCATCTTGTTTTCCCATCTGGTTGTGTATTTTTGGGAGTGGGGCAGATGGATGTGCTGTTTTAGCAAAACATAGTGGCTCCTGGTGAAGGAAATTAGCATGGTTGGTTTGTTTCTTTTTTTTTTCCTTTGTGCTTGTTTTGATTTTTATTGGGTTTTTTTTGTAAAGGGAATGATATGTTGTATCTCTGGGAGGTCATTTTTTATGTAGCATTTGAGTCAAGAGTTGTGGGGGTGGCTGAGCCTGCAGCAGGAGAGGCTGCAGATGTAGGGCCAGCCACAGAAGGGACCAAGGAGCCAGTGGGGCCAGAGAGNTATTGTAACCCCGCCTTTTCTCCTCCCTCTTACCCCCATGTGATTGGTCCCTGGTGTTCTCTCTGCCCCTTGTTTGTGCAGTATATAACCTTGTGCATGCCTGTATTCTTTGCTCTTCTGGTCTTCGTCCCTGGATCTGTGCAATAAAACTTCTACCTCCGAAGAGCCCCTCTGACTCTTTACTCCTGGCTTAAGGCGTGAATGTGTGAGTACCTGCACGTCCACCTGCGCTGGTGGGATAGGGTGTCAGCTGCAAGCCCCAGGAAACCCCTGAGAGGCAAAGGCGGCATACCTCTCTCGCCGGTCACCACACACCACGCTGAGGCACCACCGGATGCAGGAGCGCTTTCGGGAAGGTTGCGGTATTTTACCACCTAGCTGAGCTCGCCGCAGCAAAGAGTACTTTCTTTAGCTTGCATGTGCTTTCTCTTTAATTTTGTGTATTTCTTTAAACTACTTGTTTGAGCTGTATAGAGTCATATTCCTTGGTTGATTTCCTGTAAGAAAGTATCTTTTGGTGAAAGATACTTCATTTGGTGTAAAATAATGTGTATTACTAAAGCAGAAGATACATATTTAATGTCCTAGCTCTCAGGTGTTTAGCTAGAGTACAGACAGTTTCATGTCCCCCTATTCTGTCACCAGAAAGATGGGAATAGTTCTTCCAAGTATTCTGTGATGGAAAACTTAATCAAATCCTTGCTTTGAACAAGACAGTGATTCTGGACTGGGTTTTCCACATCCAACAGAGTGTCCTATGTTGATGATAATACAGAAAGTTGGAAGAAGCAAGCACATACCTTCTGGTTTTACTTATGCTATTGGTGATACTCACAAGAACACTTTGATTTGTTTCGCTTAGTTTTATATTTACCAGCCTAGGATGTCTGTATGTGTTGAAAATGCTGTTCTGAGTTCAAGCAAGTGTCTTAACAATTTACCCATTATTAGTTGAAGAAAAAACCAAGACACCATCAGTCTTCATTTTATTCATTGCAGTTGTGATTTCAGAGGTAAGATGGCATCTCTTGCTGCTAAAATGTTGCTGTGTTTTTCCTGATTGAGGATTTCCTTTCTAACTTTGTGGTTCTGCAAAAACTGAACTACTCTTTTTTTTTTTTCTGCATATAAATACATGTAATATTTTTAGGGACGTCTTGTTAGTGTTATCTTCTGTTGCTTGTGCTTTTTCTGTCAGTGCTAGTTATAATGCCTACTCCTTTTCTCTGATAGTACTTAAGTACACCATTGCATGGTGTGCATGGTAAACTCTGCACAGTTTGTACTCACAGCCCAAAAGGTATAGTCTGACAGCAGTCTGCAGTCCATATTGTTTAGTCAAAGAAACCATACTGCTGTGTATGGTTTTCAGTTTACAAATACAGTTTATCCATTAAAAAATAGATAGTTATTAGTCAAAAAGTTAGGAACTAATCAGTAATCTGTTAAAGGTTCTGCTGTAGCAGATTCACCAATAGCATTTCGACACTGTTGTCAGAGGGTGGTAAATACAAATGGAAAATAAAGACATCTTCCTGTAGCTGCTGCCGCTTTTGCTTCTCCTTATTACCAAGGATTGGAAAGAAATCTTTAAGAATGGACTATGTATATCTCTAGGCATTTCTAGGTGGAAGAGGATCAAGAAAAGGTGGCTGCTCCTTTGTGGGAAGTGGAGTGGCAGGAATTTCTTTTGCTTCTTGCCTTGTTTCATGCTTTGTGTCTCCTGCTTATTCTGAAAAGTTGTGCGTAGACCCATTCTGGTCTTCATGTCCTGTTTTATGGTGTGTTTGCAGGAAAAGAACGGATGTTTCTGGGCAGCGGAACTATCTTGTTTTGATCACTTTCTGTGTCAGGGAGGGTTGTAAAACGTTCTATTTACCATCAGTAGCACTGATAACAGAAAATGTTTAATTAGCTGTAAAAACAGATGCATTTTTTAATTCTGGACCTATTTGATATCCAGGACACCCACTGAAAATAATGCAGCTGTGATACCATTGATTTATAAGTGGTTTTAACACCCCCCTCCTTTATTTACAAGTAAACATGAAAAATATGTTAACTAACACACCAAGACATTGTGTTGCTTCATAATGAATAAATAAATAGGTACTGCAGATGCATGTTGATGATACATATTAGAAATGTTTTAAAATTAATACCTGAGAACTGAAAGTAATAATAAATTTAAAAAACTCAAAACCCAAAAAACTAAAACATAGTTCTTCCATGTGTTTCTGTCAGCTTTGTTCTTATCTATCGAACTTTGTGACCAAAATCAAATTTTTGTGAACTACCAGCATGAGAATTTGAGTGTGTCAGTATTTCCTCTGGATGAATTGTTGATATCCACACTGTTCTTCTGAAATGGAGCAAAGTGTTAAATGCTTCCATTCATTAAATGCTAATTTCTTTTATTAGTGATTAAGCCACGACCATGTATTTATTGGTGCCAAGGGATGCCAGCTGTTTGGTGCTTTGGGTGGGTTTTTTTTGGTTATTTTATACTCTCACATTTTGCCATAAGGAGTGTAAATCACATGAGTCTGATTAGTACAGGTGTTGTTAATAAAGGCCTTACTCTTCATGTATTATAGACAGAAGTAGTGCTGTTGAACAGCTGAGTCTATTTTCTTCTACTTCTTTTTACTTTTGACAAATTTTAGTTAACTGGAGATTGGCTCAGGTGGTTAGAGAATGGTGTTAATAATGCCAGGGTTGTGGGTTTGATCCCTATATCAGCCATTCACTTTAGAGTTGGACTAGATGATCCTTGTGGGTCCCTTCCAACTCAGAATATGCTTTAATTCTGTGATGCTGTGAAATTTTACATACCTGCTATTGTTTTTGAAAAATACTGGTTTAGAATATTTGAGTAAAACGGAAGATGGACTAAAACTGAGATTTAAAATGTAAAGTATACTTTTTTGCTTCATAAAGTCGTTACCCATTCACAGTATGTCTGTGTGTGAATATTTCATATTGCCCCCAGCATGTGAGTGGAAATTTAAGATTTAGTATAGAGATTAGAGTCATAGAACATCTTGGGTTGGAAGGACCTTTAAAGATCATCTAGTCCAGCCTCCCTGGCAAGGAATATCTTTCAGTAGGTCATGTTGCTTAAATCCCTATCCAACATGTCTTTGAACTCTTCCAACGGATCTACTGTCTTCTTCCATTGCCGCACCACCTTGTTGTCTGCACTTGCCTTATGTCCAACCTAAATCTATACTTAATCTAAATTTAAATATTTTTAAATTGAAAAGGGTACAGTTTAAAACTGTTGACCCTTCCCCTGTCACTTAGGGCATTGGTAAAGTCTGCCTTTCATACAAGCACCCTTTAGGTTTTGAAAGGTGGCAATCAGGGCCCTTGGATGCATTTTCTGGGCAGCACAAACCTAACTCTTTCATCCTGTTTTCACAGGAAAGGTGTTCCACGCCTCTGATCAGTTTTGTGGCCCTCCTATGGACATGTGCTGAAACGGCATGTCTTTCTGGTGCTGCGGTCCACAGAGCTGGACACAGCACTCCAGGTGGGGGGTCTCACAACAGCAGACTGGAGAGGGAGGATTGTCTCCCTTGACCTGCTGGACTTTTGTTGCTGCCCAGGATACAGTTGGCTTTCTGGTCTGTAAGTGCATGTTGCTGGCTCGTGTTCAGCTTTTTGTACAGCCATACATGCAAGTCCTTTCCCACAGGCCTCCTCTCCATCAGTTCATCCCACAGTCTGTGTTGATACTGGGGTTTGCCCAACCCAGGTGCAAGACCTTGCTCTTGGCCTTGTCTCAGCTTTGAGATTTGCATAGGCCACTCCTCAAGCCTGTCAATGTCCCTCCGTCTGGATGACATCCCTTCCTACTGGTGTAGAAACTGCACCACTCAGCTTGGTACTGTTTATATCATGAAGATATGATTAGGAAGACACCAAACAGTATTGGTCTCTGTATAAAGCCTGGAGGAACATCACTCATGATTGGTTTCTATGTGGACACAGAGCTGTTAACTGTAACCCTCTGGACAAGGACATCTAACCCATTCCTTATCCATCTGATAGTCTATCCATCAAACCCATTAGTTCTCCAATGAAATGGCAAGATTGTTGTGGGGGACTGTATCAAAGGCTTTGCAAAAGTGTAGGTAGGTGACATCCATAGCTCTTCATTTATCCAGTGATGCAATCACTCCATTTTATACCACCATTAGATTGTCAGACATGGGTTGCCCTTGGTGAAATATGTTTTCTGTCCCTAAGCACCTTCTTGTCATCCATATGACTTGTCATAGCTTCCAGGAAGATCTGTTCCATGATTTTACTGGGCACCATGGTAATGCTTATGGGTTGGTGGTTCCCATGATCCTTTTCTACCCTTTTTAAAAAAAGACATGAAATTCCCTTTCCTGCAGTCACTGGCAACTTCATTCGACTCCCATGAGATAGACATGAGTGAAAAGATACCTGTAATGGGAACAACAAACCATTGCTATTTGTCAATAAAGAAAGTTGCATTTTACGTGCAGAGATGTAGGCTCTTGTAATTTTTCCAAATGCACTGAGGAGGCCTCTAGAACACACTTTGATGTCTATGTTTACCATGTAGTTACAGATTCAGCATGGAGGAAAATGACTAACTGTAGCCGGTCTAGTTTTCCCGTCTAACTATTTTGGTTTTGAAAGGAAGTATGCTGTTCTTAAAGAGTGACTTCAGACAGTCTTCTTGTCCTTTGTTGTTACTAAGAGTGCACTGTTTCAACTATTTGAAGTTTAGCTCATGACTTAAAAGATATGCAAATCTTCTCCTATTTGTCCACAGTTTTACAAGATTTGGAAAATACTTCTGTTTCATTTCAGGCAGAGTTGACATAATGAATCCAAATTGCGCTTGGTTAGTCATGATAATTCAGAGTGAATATACCCAAATGTATGCATATGGTTATATTGGCTGTAAAATAAAACTATTTGTGCATTTCTGTATTCTTGAATGCATTGAAAATCACAAATGCATTATGATTATATTAATCCAGAGTGTTATATTTAAACAAAAACTAACTCTGAGAGATGTGCTGAAGCTTTTAGATTATCCTGTGCTCTCAAATAAGCGATTGAATTGTTACAATAACTCTCAGAATTGTAGTGCTTACAGAAAGCAGTTATGTGAGTTAGAAAATTCATGTCCTATTCAATTCTGTGCATCTTCCATCTAAATTACTTCATTGACTGTGGTTAGTTTTAATTGAAGTAGTTTAGAGATTTATAGCTTGAAATGAAAACTGGCAGATCACTCTTCCTATCCTTGATCTAGAAAGGGATTAAAAGAAAGCTTTTGATTTATCACATTCTCTCCTTTTTAAAAAGAATTCCTACATTCACCAAGTGCCACATCTCCAATATTGAGTACTCAGAAAAAAGCAACTGTTGGTGGAAGGCTGTCCTAGTAAATGAAAGGATGTAAAGCATCCTGTGTGCACACTGAAGAACAAAGTAATTTGCTTTTTGCTACTCAGTGAGGGTCTATCTGATAAGTTCTGTCTACCAGTAAAGGCTTGTTTATTTTTGTCCCTTCCTCCTGCGATGATATTGATCTGACTTCGGTGATGTTAATTCATTGACTGTGTCATGGCCCGGAAATAACTTGTATTTCTTGTCCATTGATGCCACAATAAGTCAGTTATTTTTGGAAATTAAGAACGTGTAATAAAATTATTCAGTTAAGTGCATTGCTGTCTTTTTGTCTGATGGACTAGTCTGAGAGCATGCTGATGAAATCATGTGTAACGACGGTATCTTTTAGTGTAAGTCGGGTGGTATTTTTGCTTGTTTTTGCTAATAGACCACTGTTGGGGCATCAACATTGTAACAAGGACAACACTATTATTTTTATGGTGCCTATTTGCTTTTAAAAGAGTTGTGAATAAGGATATGGTCTCTGAGGGTATATTTACACACAGTTTTTTATATTCTACATATATGTGTATGTAAGGCAGTGTACTGTATTTTTCCATTTTTGAATCAAATATATGTTTGTTTGTAGAACTACCAACAGAGACAAGATAACAGGAATTTCTTTGAATAGAAAATTTTGCCTGGAATATACATTAAACTTTTTTTTTTTTTTTAGTATAATACATGTTGGTTGCATATCACTTATGCTGAAACATTAAAGAATGGAAGGGATGGGGAAAAATACTCTTTTTTGCTGATGACCTCTACTCAAAAAAGCAGTCAGTCTGGTCAGGTCACTTACAGTCCTCTTAAAAGTCTCTACCTGGTAATTAGATGTTAAATTAGATGTTAACAGTGTGAGTGACTTTTGTGAACTTGAAAATAACGCAGCATTAGTTTAATAGCCTGGTGTGTCTAAGGTTCTAAGTGTTCTTGTAAGTTACTGATCAGTCTTCTAGTGACTTTTGAGGTTGTTGAAAAGCATAGCACCTCAAAGATAGAGTCTCTAAAGAGTATTCTTTTTGTGACCACTCAGTAGGACTGATTACTGGATTGTAAAAGAATACCTCTTATTTAGGAATATAATATGTAATTGGAAATCACAACTAAACACTGGCACAGCAGCGTCAAGAGAGTCTGAACTGACAGTATACAGCAGTGTAAGTTTAAAAGTCATGTGAGACATCAAGAAAGAAGCAAGTCTGTCACTTGCATGTGAAGTGCATATGTCAGCTTGGTGAAGGGCTTGAGCTGTTTAATTGAAAGCGTACTCTATGTTGGGGGAGCCCAAAACAATCCATAGTAACAATTTTCTCGCAGATTTTTCAATGCTCATACCAGTCAGGTTATTTTGTGTGTTCCCCCCTCACACCCCATGCCATGTAGTGTTAATATTTCTATACAAATTCTTCCAGCATAACAGTCGTGTGTTATGAAAGACTCACTTCATAATACTGAAAATTATCAGCATGTAATTATTATAGAGTTCTTACTAAAAATTAACAGTAAACCAATAGCTCCCTCTGTCCTCCCAACTGTTTTATTTTCCAATTTGGGGATATAGACTGATTAAAGAAGTAAAATAAGAATTTGTGTCCTGTATTTTTGTGGTGATAATCGGACAGACAGGGTGGGGAAGAGGTTGTTTGGATTGAGTTTGAAGAGGTTGGGGTTTTGTTGTTTCTCTGCTCTGGGGGTATTCTCTTACAGATTTGAGAAGATGAATAATAATAAGTGAGTATAATTTGTATAACTACAAAGATACAAGGTATGATACAGTAGTTAACATGCTTTGAAATAAGTACAGTAAAACATCAAAAAGAGTACTGATTTCAGATTGCAGGTAACTTAGATGCTTGATGTCTGTAGTTATGCTGAAGGGGGAAGTTTTTCAGTTTATCCTTGTTCTCAACATAGTGCATGATAGGCATGTAAACAAAAAGATAAACTTGTAAATTTAATACCCAAACTGTCATGAATGTACCGTTCCTGTGAGGAAAAAAGAAAAAAAAGATACTGCTTATGCTTTTAGCGTTCATTTCACTAATTTAAAAGTTTTCACTACTTTAAAAGCTAACTTAAAAGTTTGGCTTTAGCAATTTCAGTATCATTACTTTAAAAAATAGTGCCAGCTAATTCTCCTTGATAAACCAGTATATATTCAAAACATTCTATGGTTAGGTCACTTTTAAGTTTCCATTAGACAAATAACTGCAGTATTGATACAGTTTTATGTACTTTCGATATAAAATATCTAGTCAAGTATTTATGCTTGGAATTCCCTTCCAAAAGGAAAATAAAATGTTTTCAGTAAGGATATTTGTCTTTCCCTGCTTGTCAGAGGCATTCTTCGTTTTGTGATTTATACTGATGTTTTATAAATTTGCAACTTCACTTGAAAGCAAATGCTCTTTTGTAGCTAGTCATGCCATATAATGTTTGTTAGTGGCTCATCTTTTTCAGTGCTTGAGCTTGCTGCCGTTAAAAATCACTAAGAAAAAATCCAATTTACTCTGCAAAGAACATGTTCAAACCCTAAGGTACTCTACATTTATGTTTGTCTTTCAGTATGATGAACTACAATCACTTTCACTGTAGGCTGAGGGGAAAAAATGCCACTTTTCAGGGAATACACAATGTGCTCTCTTTTTTTTTCCAGAATTTTTTAGTTCTGTCATGGAAACTTGACTGCGGGGTGAGCATCTTTATCTGACATTAGATGTGTTGTGAGTAATGTTTGTTTTAATGAGTAATTTTTGCCAGCTTTCAAATGACATCTGTGTTCTGCCTTGTGTATATAAGATCTCAGCTGTTTAAGGTACACTCTTGCTGACCTCTTGAGCTGCTAACGTGCACTTGAGTAGGCTGAATGTTCTTTGGGTAAGCTGAAGATTGATACATCCCAGGCCTTGACAGCTGCAGTGTTTTTCTGTGCCAGCTTCAGACAGTCTGAGCAGTCTTTTCTTGATAGAAATTGTTTGGCTCCCAAGACCACTCAGGGAACAGCTTTACCGAGTCCATTAATTCTGCCAAGAGCTTAAAAAGACTGTTTAAACTTCTTTTCATCTTAAAACTGTAATAATTTCTAACTAATACTCATTCTATTATACAAAATGGTTAATCAATCATATTACTTAGATTTAAATGAAACAGCTATTAAAATGTTTGGCATGTTAAAGATAAGAAAGTCACATATGGTAAATCAACATTCCTTGACTAATTTCTTAGTAATACTTTCTTGTCATAAAGAAAAGTTTTGGACATTTCTGTGTAAACTTTCTTTTTGTGAAGTAAAGTTCTCATATTTTTAACTGCAGATGAAGTTGTGGGGTTTTGTTTGTTTTTTTTTTTTCATTACTGGTAATATGTATTTCAAGATGCATTTGTGTCCTTATTCTTTTGGTAGAAGTCCGCTTAGGCAGGACGATGCTTAGTTTTGTGTGTATTTAGAGAATTCAAGTATATATCGAGTACACTGATGATTTAAATTGGAATATCTGTTGATATAATTGCAGCATTGCCTTATAGTTCTGTGTGTGCTCATTCTAGGTTGCTGCAGTTACTTTAAATACTAGTTTGTCATCATCAAAAATAAAAAACATGTATGGAAATATCATTGTTTTGCAGTTTAAGAAATTCCAGTGACTTTTCACTTACTTCCATAGGATTTGTGAAGGCTTTGCTTTGTATTTTGCGTTGGTGGTTGTTGTTATTTATTTATTATTTAATGGACACTACTTAGCTTCTTCTGAGTAGCTGTTTCTTTGAAGTTTGTTTAGTGCACATTCAATATTCTTTATTGCAAGGAAGATTTTCTGGTTTACAGTTAGGATGAGGTTTTCAATGTTGTTTCATCTACTGTTCTTTTAGCACAGACAGAAGTGTTGCAGAACTTAGTAATGTAAGGAGTGGCAATTTTACTGACATGAGTACAATTTGTGGCTGATTTTGCTCTTCTTTGGACAGCTTTTAAAGTAGTGTGTTTGTGGAATAGTTACAGGTACTCAGAGGTTAAATCAAACTGCTTATTTAGTTAAAAGAGATGGTTTGTACGTGAGTGTTTGTATTCTCATTAGGAATGTTTGTTGAAACTTCATATTTTATATTTATGTTATCAAAGGGAGATTTTGCAAAGTGTAGGTAGAAACTCAGTTGCCAGAGGCTAAATACATGCTGGATACTCAGCAAAAATTATGGAAGGGATGTGAACAATTCCCTCTTATTGTACATATCTATAGTACATATTTATTCATTAGGAACAATTCAATACATATTACAGTGGTTTTCCATTTTTATTGGCTTTTTTTTTTTTAATAACAGAGAAATGCTGTGCTTAGAAGTAAGTGTCTGAAAGTTGTGTGTTATTCTGTGTTCTTGGGATGCCTCCAAAGGTTTCCGAGCTGGGACCTGAAGTGTATAGGAATCTGCAGAGTAGAACAAAAAGCAGACAACCCTACTTCTAGGGATTCTCATGGTGTTTGATAGTGCTTCTTGAAATCATGCAGAAGCCCAAGTGTCTCAGCTCCTGTAATATACAAAAAAAAGCGGAAAACCCAACTGCTATTCCTGTGGTCTTTTGTTCAGGACTGTAAAGGGGAAAGATAAGGAAGCATGATTATAAGCAAATCCAAGTCTTTAAACAGGCAATCAAAACTAACTGAACAAAGCTCCTGTGGTGATAAATCAACATCAGAAACTTGACTGTTTGCTTGACTCAAGATTTCTGAGTGTTTGCAGGTGGAATACTCTGAGCGCTTTGTTATATTGGGTCTCCTCTCTGCTGTAATGATTTCATGGCCCTTAGACTAATTTGTTAGTGATTTTAGGTAGTTTAGTATGAAATACACAGTGAATTCTGTGTTAAATATATAAAAATGCTCAAACAGTGTTAGCGCTTCAGTTCTGCTTTTCATATTTCTGATCAGCTCAGTGATTTGAATTAAAATTATTTTAAAATTAGAGTAGATAAAGTGGTTTATTCCTGTTATGATGTGTCACGCTATGGACAAACTTAGGAGGAAGACTCAAAGAGTCTCCTCTGCGGAAGATAGGGTTCTAAAACTCCCTTCTACCCCACACCTTAGGAATTTCTCAGAGGAAAGTGAAAAAAACTGTTTATTTAACAAACCAGGATGCTGGGGGGTGTGACGCACATATGAGGGGAAGGGAAGAAAAACAAAAAATGAATAATGTTAGATAATAAACCTCTTGTGGTGTGGGAACCTGGAAGAATTGAGAGTCTTTTTTGCAGGTGTGGTCTCTTGCTCTTCTTGAAGCTAGTGTACGGAGTAGGCCCCTCTCCAGGCTCAGAGTGTAGGCCTTCGATGGTGATGGTGTGTAGAACGGAGCCCAGTTTTCTGTTGTACAGTTCCAAAGAAAGAAGGAGAAAAAAACCGCAGTCCAAGAAAAAACTCCAAAAAGCAAAAAGGTAAATCTCCAACTCTCTGATCTCTCTCTCCCAAGCAAACACAGGGCCTAGAGCTAAGAAAAGGTGAAAATGCTCTGTCTCTCTCTTGAGAAAGACAAAGTCGAGAGAACTGGCTAGAGAAAAGTAAAAGTAAAAAAGAAATTCCCTTCCAAACTGCTGCAGCAAAAGCAGCGGCGGCCTCAGCAGTGATAAGCCAGGAATGTGTATGTCCTTGAAGGAGCTGAAGGAAACAGAGAAATTCCTCTGGCAGCTTTAAAGGCACAGAGTTCATATTTTGCATGAAGCAGGTGATTGGGATACAGTATCCTCATAAAGTCACCCCAAGACATTATGATTCAAAGATTTCCTTATACTAGAAGGCAGCAAGGCTGGACAAGGGTCTGGAACACAAGTCCTATGAGGAGCAGCTGAGGGAGCTGGGAGTGTTTAGACTGGAGAAGGGGAGGCTCAGGGGAGACCTTATCACTCTCTACAACTGCCTGATAGGAGCATGTAGCGGGTGAGGGTCAGTCTCTTCTCCCAGGCAGCCAGCAACGGGACAAGAGCATGTAGTCTTAAGCTGCACCCGGGGAGATCCAGGTTGGACATTAGGAGGAATTTCTTCACAGAAGGAGTGATTGGGCATTGGAATGGGCTTCCCAGGGAGGTGGTGAAGTCACCGTCCCTGGAGGTGTTAAGAAAATACTGGATGTGGCACTCAGTACCATGGTCTGGGTGACACGGTGGTGTTCGGTCATAGGTTGGACTCAAAGATCTTACAGGTCTTTTCCAACCTAGCTGATTCTGCAAAAGTAGCGTCATTTAGGCTGTAAGAGCTACCGATTTAATGTCCTTCTAAATAATTAAAAAGAAATCACATTTTCTTTGCTCTTGTTTAGTGAGGTTTAGTCTGGCTTTGTGGCGTGTTTTTTGTTTGGTTGATTGGTTGGTTTGTTTGTTTTCCCTCCAACTTCCCAGCATAAATGCGAGTTTTTTATATGTTGAAACGACTCTGAATCTGGCTTCTGTGTAGATCCTACTCCTTTTTGGAAGTCTGCAGCAGTTCTTCCAAATCTGAAAGACATTTTTATTTTTCGTTCTGTTTCTGCCTGAGAAGAAAGTCATGCCTCATTCACAGTGTAAACACATAGTAACTCTTCAGGTGGCATGGCAGGGTGTTTTCAGGAGATGGTATCTTTTTTTTGAGGACACATGAAACAAGTGCTCACTTTTTATAGTCCTTCACTCTAGATACAGAAAAGTTCAGGATACTAAGTGCGTAGGGTGTTAGCGTGCAATGAGAGGTTGTACTTTTTTGTTGTTGTTGTTAAAAAGAGGTGTGTAGCTGTTTTTTCACCTGAACTGAGTAACCCAATTAATATGGTGCTGTTTATCTTTTAACTTAATTCTGAACTGAAAGTTTACCTATTTTTAGCACTTGTACTGAATGAAGACTTGGACGCTGATGCAAAGTCATTTGAATTACTATTTATATGATGTGTAATTTAGGTTTGGTTTTATCTTTCTTCAAAAAATGAATGTGGTCAGGCACTGTAGTGCACCACAATCCAGTTAGTTACTATCTGCTTGCATGCAGCAGATAGTCACTTTTGGTATTCAAAAGAGTCCTTACACTACTAACTCAATTTGGTTAGAGAAAGATTATGGGTTTTTCAAGTTTTTTAAAAAGATCTTGTGCCCTGTTTCTTTCTGCTCAGAGTTTTTTATTAATCATATGATTTTGTTTGGAAATTCAAGAAACACAATCAGCATTTTAAAACCTGTGCACAACCCATGAAAGACAGTTGAAATTTTTTGACTTTTATGAAATATGAGCTCTTTCTGGCATAGTGCATTTTGCATAAGCTGATAATGGTCTTGAATTACAAGATCTTTTTGGCAATTTGGTTTTTAACATTTATATTTGACATTAGAAAGAATTTCTTCGCACAGAGGGTTGTCAGACATTAGAACAGGCTACCCAGGGAAATGGGGGAGTTACCATCGCTGGAGGTATTTAAAAGCTGTGTAGATGTGGCATTTAGGGGTTGGTGGTGGACTTGGCAGTTTTAGGTTAATGGTTGGATGTGTTGATCATAAATGTCTTTTCCAGTCTAACTGATTCTGTATTTCCAAAAAACTAGTAGATATAGCTTCACTCTCATGATTTTTGCCTGTTGAATAGGCCTAGCTGCCAATATGATGGGTTTGGCTTATTAGTCCCTAATTTTATGTTAGACTGTTTCAGTAGGTTTCATCCTAGTCTGGACTATAGTTTATGTACATGTGCTTTGCTATTGGTCTTCATCTTTTCCTGGTTTTTATTTTTCTCCCGTAACATTTTTATATAATTAACATGTGGGTTTAGATTGTAAAATAACTAATATTGGTGCTTCTAGTAATAAAATCATATTGTAATAAGAATGCACCAGTGAAAAATAACAAGTAATGTGTAGTAGAAAATACGAGTGTCGAAAAGCTTTTAGCTGACATCTAGTTTCACAAACTTTCTGAAGTCTTCTCTTAAAGAACATTGTTTTCTTGCTCTCATTTGAGGTTTTTTTTCAGAAACTTCTGCATACTGCAGGTTAGATGAGTGTGTGTTAGAAGACTGATTCACTGTATATTTTGAAATAAAGAGCTACATGTGGTAAAACTTAATGTTGAAACATGTATTGAAGGCTTAATATTTAACAGAAATTGTGTCAGTAACGTAAGAGATATAGCAAAAAGCAGCCTTGTTTGAATAATATAATTTCTGCTGCCATATGTCACATTGCTTTCTATTTTAATGTTGATTGTAGGTATTTGTCTTACTTCAGAATTCTGTATGTTTAAAACTTTGTTTATTCAAGAGAACCATTTGTCATTTGGAGTTTTTGTCATTCACAGAACAGTGACTAACTTGCAGGGAATTCTCAATAGAATAGGGGTTTTTTGGTAATTGTCTTTTGAATATGTTCAGTGTAACTTTTTTTGTCTGTAAAAGGCATTATACATGTAATGTGTTTCTTTCTTTTGTGCCATTTCTAAGGCTGATAAAGAATTCGTGTGGTCTCTTTGGAAACATCTTCAAGTGTCAAATCCAGATCTTACTCAAGCTGTCAGCTTGGCTGTGGAAAGGTGAGTTTGAAGATTTAACATGATACTAAAACTAAAAGAAAGCAAACTCTCCTGCTGATACCATATTCTGTATCTTTCTAACTGAGAACTATGTAGAGTTCTAAAAACATGTTAAAAAAGTTCAACTGTTAAATTTGGTCAAAAGTGCCTAGAATACTTTGCAAGTTTTCTTTTTGTTTGGTGCAAGTTAAAGCATACTTCAAAATTTGTTCTCACTGAGATTGCTGTGCTGCAGTTGACTATAATTTTTAAATTATAAATGTACTGCATGTTTTGTTTTTGTATTGAAAGAGCAGGAGGAGGTAAATTAACATTTTCCAGTGTCATAACTTGTTGGATAACAGTTATATGTATTAAATTATGTTTATTGGAATTCTTAAGGTAGTGAAAGCTAAGACTTGGTACTAGAAGAGGTAACTATTATGGAATCATAGAATATGCTGAGTTGGAAGGGGTCAGGGTCAATGAGTCCCACTCTTGGCCCTGCACAGGACACCTCAAAAGTCACACTGTGTGCCTGAGGGCATTGTCCAAGTGCTTCTTGAGGTCTGTCAGGCTGGTGCTGTGACCACTTCCCTGGGGAGCCTATTCTAGTGCCCAACTACCCTCTGGGGGAAGAACTTTTACCTGGCTGTTAGAAGCTTCCTTCTCCATTAGCAGAGGCAAGTGTGGTCTTACTCCTGCAGCTTACTCCTCTGAGGATACTAATGATGGTGATTTCTGCATGATACTTACTATTACCTTATTCCTATAAATGTTAGTTAATCATCACAGTATGCAGTTGATTGTTTCGGAATACTAATATTTATAAATTCAGAATTTTTGTAGGTCAGACGAAGACACTGTGAATGAGTTGGTAATGTGACTGTCAGAACTGAAACACTGGATTATCTTAGAGTGCCATGAGTTCCCTCTTTTAAAATTAAAAAGTGGATTTTTTTAAAAAGAAGAAATGGATTTTAACTTTTTTAAATGGCTTGCCAGTTTTACTTTGGAAGCTTGTTATAGATTCATGAGGGGTCCTGGCTCCTTTGGGTTTCCATTCAGTGCTTTGATCTTAGAAGGCATGTTTTGTTGTTCACATCTTTCCTTTCTGGACTTAATCTGTATGTGTTCTTTCACTTCTGAAAATATAGCATTAATTTCTTTAGCTGGGAGTGCATTTCACAGAATAATGGAATTGTTAGGGCTAGAAGGGACCTTGGGAGATCGTCTAGCGCAATGCCTCTGCCAAGGCAGGGTCACCTAGAGAAGGTGATGCAGGAACACATCCAGGTGGGTTTTGAATACCTCTAGAGAGGGAGACTCCACAACCTCCCTGGGCAGCCTGTTCCAGTGCTCTGCCACCCTCAGTGTAAAGAAGTTCTTCCTTATGTTGAGGTGAAACTTCTCGTGTTTTACTCTATGGCCATTGCTCCTCATCCTGTTGCTGGGCACCACTGAAAAGAGCCTGGCACCATCCTCCTGACACCCACTTTTGAGATATTTATATGTATTGATGAGGTCCCACTATTTGCTATAGTGTTGTCCCATGTTCTGCCTTGCATAAACTAATGAAAGTTTTTGTCCAAAAATAGTCCAAAAGTGTGGTCATGTAACTAGAGCTAATATTCTAAATCATTCATATCCAGAGGAAGAAATCGATGGTGTAAGGACATGCAGCTTATTTTAAGACAGCTGTTACTTGGGAGTTCTCATGTGGTCACCAATGATGATATCAAATAACTTCTGGCTTTATACTGGGACACTTAACTGCAGAGAGTAGTAGGTTGGCTGTTAAGAGAGGATGCTATTTTTACTATTGCTTGCATGGTTGATTTGGGAAATAATTTTAATATATGATGAAGACCGAGGCACAAATTTGTAGCATCCCTCATTTATGTTGAAATGCAAAATATTACTGATTTGTTTCATAATAAAATTTGGTCATGGTTTTATGAGGACGGTGGTGGTAGAATTCATCTTCCTTTATAAAACAAAGTACAAGAGCTGTTTAAATTTTATAAATATAGTATTTAATATATGTAAAAATACATTACATGTATATAAGCACAATTATATTGAAAACATTAGAAAGCTTTGTTGTCCTAATCACATTTTATAGATAGCTGAACAATATGGAAAATTGTAGTCCTTTTTCATGAAGCTTAAGAAGGCAGAAACAGGTGTTCAGGCTTTTTAACATTCTTTATTCATGTTGCATGTGAAAATAATCAGGATATTAGGACGAATTGAAGCATAGAGATGTTAGCATGCATTTAAATAACGGTGAATACATGAATTATTTGGAGTTTTTGAATTGTGTGCCTATATAAGATATAGTCTGTTTTCTTAGTTTATTATTCTTCCTGTCTAGGAATATTTTTATACTTGGTAGTTATCCCTTGCTTTAAATTATGTTATGCTTTATTTAGAACAGAAATTGGTAATTTTGTGTGTGTTATCCTGATTGATATAATGAATATGGGGTTCTTAGATACCACCTTGATGCACACAAGCATGATAATAAGCTGAAATTTTTTGCTATGGTAGGAAGTGTTTGTGAAACCCTTTTAATGTAGTGTTCAGCTTATCAGAAGACTTGCTACAGAAAACTCCTGTATAATAATAGTGTATTATATATGAAGTAAATATATGTTCCGTGTATGTGTTTTGCACTTTGTATAGAGGCTGGTGATTGGTACTTTTATGTGAAACCCTGACAACATGCTTCTGTTAATGCACTTGTCTAGTTTTTTTATGTCCTCTACTCTTCTAGAATTACACTAATGCTTTAGAACACTTTGTGAAATCAAGGCTATACATGTATATCATAGCTTTCCCATGCTTCTCTGAATTATGGAACTAAGAAAGAAGAAATTGCTTCCACAGCATCTTTTTAGGTGTTACTGTTAGTCCTGAGAACGCTGGAATAGGTTTGGATAAAACCCATTCAGTATACAGAAGTTTTATTAATCACAACTTTGAACTTCGGGGTTGCTTTGATTTGACAGATGGAACGACAGTGTGTATTTTTCTTTTTAATTGATGTAGCTTCATCTCTTTTGCCTGAGAATGGTCTAATTGCCACTTTGAAAATAGTTCCTAGCCCAGCTTTGCCTGTGAACCTTCTGCACAACCAAATTACAGCCCCATATATTCCTAACTTTTCCTGTTATTACTTTCCCTCATGATTTCCTAAGTAGCTTCAGTTTCATGACTGTACCTCTTCACACTCTCATCCTTTCAGAAAAGTTTTTGTCTTTTCCCTATGTTATAACAGTAAATAATATTTCTTTTTTTTCAGGCTAGTGTCAGTTTATCTCTGTTCCAATACATTGATTAGCTTCACAGGGAATCTGCTGTCTAGCACTGCTGCTGTTCAGAAAATTACAGGACAAGTGATTTTCTGGTTTTGTTGAGCTAGGAAGAATATAAGGGTTTAAAGAGTTTAAGAGATGGGATGATCAAGTAACAGTTACAAGCAAAATGATTCCTGAAGCACGTCACGTGGGAGGATCTGTGCTGCTTGCAGCCCATCTTTCTGTATTTTACACAGTTGTATCAGACAAGCTGGAAATTGAAAATTTACACTAAAATCTGGTAAGTCATCTTAAGTCTTACAGATCTTTTTCCCTTCTCATCTCTATTAGGAGCAGCAGAGACCCCATCATATCAAAGTTTGTAACATTTTCTATCTTGCTTGGGCTTATTGTGAGATTTTAAGATAGAGACAAACAGAATTAAATAGATTTAAACCTTTCTTTGTTTCTTCTTGTGACATGGATACCACCAGTGTTGGCATAACTTCATTTTACAGTGTGTTCTTTCCACCAAAAATTTCATAACTGAGAAACGTCCAGTCCCTGTCAAGTCTTTGTTAGAGACTGCCTGAGGTCATAAGCCAGATCTATAATGGAAGCAGACAGAATTTAAGAAAGCATGTGTAGGCATGTGTATCCTAGATTATATATATATACATATATATATATGTATATAGAATATATACATATATATATATATATATATAGAATCAAATGATATTGTTCAGTGGACTTCAGTCATTAAATTGATGAAAGAGATAGCCAGGCTTTCTTCATGAGATTACAATGGCAAGAATAAGAAGATGCAGGACAAAATATTCACTTAGAACCTTACAACTTACACCGCAGGTGTGTGATGAAGAAAAAATAAAACATAATAGGAGGAATTGAGTGGGCAGTACTAGCTTACTAGTAAGGTAATTTATATTTATAGCATTAGACAATTCCTGATAGTATCTTTTTCCAAACAAACCAGGAAAATGTGAAAGACATAATTTGGGGGATGTAGCGGGAAATTACTAGTACCTTGCTGTTATTTGTCTGTTATTTTCAGATGCTTTCATGGTCCCAAAATAGAAGTTCATCTGCCCTAAAATTGTAAAAATGTAGCTTGTACCTTTTTATGGCTGTGCTGCTGATTCCTGTAATACACCAATGATATTATACTTTTCAGCAGCCTTTGCAGTTCTTGCTGGATAACTGTAACTATATTCCCAATTTAATATTCAGATATAAACAAAAAATTATCTTTACTGTGCAAATGAGAAATGCCTTTGGGATATGTAAAAGCCTCCAGGTATTTTCAAACAAGCCATTGTAAAACTACTACTCATGTTAGTATACTTTCCAGCTACTTTAAATACTATTGATCTCAGTATTATGTAAAAAGTATGCTATTTCTAGTTCACTGCCTTTTGAAGGGTTTGTGGTTTTTTTTAATGGTTTAAAATAAAGGTGCTAGAAAATAGCTCTTATTAGGTAAATCCATGTGTAAACTGAAATGGAGTTGGGGTTCAGACGAGAATATCGGAGGTATTGAAATATTTTGGAAACTTCAGAGATCTGTTTTAAGACTCTTCCTTCTACAGTACATGAAATCTTGACAAGTCAACAGACTAATTTTCCTCTAGGGCTTCTAGATGATTCTTTCCCTTTTTTCTGGAAGGGGAATGTAGCAGGATCCATTAATGATCAAACTGTGGCAGTGATACAAGACTTGGTAGATGTACATGGGAATTGTGTTATGCTAGATGATACCCTTACAGATACTTACCTTCGACAAGCTTGCCTCACACAGAGGTTTTTCCACAACTGAATTTCAAGTGTGCTGTGTATTGCAGGTCTTAACAAAGGGAAAGAATGGATTTATCATTTCAGGCCACTCTAAGAAACAGTGGCAACCTGAATGTTAGTGCCAGTGATTGAGAGTTTTTTTGTTGTTCTTCCTGAGGAGTTACATCTGTCTAAAGGTGAACAGATGGACAAAAATATGGCTGAAAAGCAAGAGATCAAAAATAACCAAAGAATTTTTGGAAAGGTAATTGCAGGAGCTTGTGCTGTGGTTTGCAGCATCCTGTGAATAGCAAATTATGCAAGAAACATAAACAGGTTGACATAGATCTTTCACTGACTGACGAATTTGCAGATGTACTGAAAATGGCAAGTACTTTTTATGTAAAAGGATAAGTGCTGTATGAATGAGCCATATAGATTGCCCGTGTTAATTGAAAAATAATTAAAAATCTGTATCTTGCATCTTTTGAAGGGATGATAAATACTGTGCAGAAGCTTTCTTAAAACACCATTTTACTCTCGTGCAAATTAACGGGAAACAGAATGACAGGAGGACAAGGATGTAAACAAGATCTAAGCCATTACCATTTTGTCATTCTGAATTTAAAATACGATGGACTCCCCAGTTACTAATACTCAATAAGGTGGACAGAATAATAGAGCATAAGAGTACAACCTTTCTGGCTAAGGTCAAATAATTGTGATTTTCTGCAGTTAATGAAATTTTAATATCCTGTTTCATTAAAAATTCTCAGAACGTTGAACATAAGTCAACATTCCATGGAGAAGAAGGTATTATGCAGTTTGCATGTGTGCATATCTGCATATCGGAGCACAAAATATTGACATGATAATTGCAGTCAAGCCTGATTGAACAGTGGCCTCTGGGAATTCAGCTGGTGTTGTACCAACTGGATGGCTGCTCAGGACACAGTTTGAAATGCAAGGTGCAAGTTAGCACTTTATTCAGCACAGGCAGGCATCATTTAAAAATCCTTGGGGGAAACCCTGGTGATGTGCAGATGTTAAAGCAGTCTGTTCTGAAGTGCTGATATTTTGAACGCTATAAGAGACTTGCGTATTTTAAATGAAAAATGTTTGCAAAATTATTAGGCAAAAATGTCACTATTTTTCCTACTACTTTAGTGTAAAAATATGTTTAGTATTTTGTGTATGTTGCTCAAAATAAGACATCATCATATGCTTAAAATGAGACTCTTCATCCTTAATACATCATCTAATGAATTAAATCAATCAAGTTAGAGATGCAAGAAAAATTTATGTTTTTGCAATGATGCCTTTCCATTTTGATATATATCATGTAACACAGAACTGGCTCTGTAGATAATTTACTAAGGAAACAATTTCATTTAACATTTGTAATTAAATCTTAAATTATTTTTGTAAAGAAACAAAAATAGGTATATGCATTTTTTTTTATAGAAAGTAGCTGCTGTCTTAGCAAAGTGCAAAATGTGTGGTATTCATTTAAGTTCTTTTCTGCTTCATGCTGTCTGAAATTTTTAGAAGTACTACTTGTAAGTATTAAAAGAAAAAGAAATTGTATTATCAATTGTAATACATCATGAAGTATAAGGATCTTCTAGAATCTGCGGTGAAATTAAACTCTTGATTAAATGAAAACTGTTTAGCTCTGGAGGTTTTTTTAATCAGTTCTTAATACATGAAAACATAGTAAAATTTCTATTTAGAAAATTAAGGCATAGGTTCTGTTTCTGTTAACCACTGGCTGTGCAATCACAGGCATGTGACTGTACACAGTGATGACAATATTGGTGCTGTATTTACCATAACATTGACAGTTATGCTGTACAACTTCACTTTGTACATGGGCGATTCATTATCTATTTCATACAAACAGAGAATGTGTGTGTTGTGGAAGTCTAAAATAGCTGGAAATTGGAGGACAGGGAGATAAGGTAGTTAAATTAAAGCTGCATCACACAAACTGATACTTCATATCCTTTCTAGTTCTGCAGTCCCTTGGAACCAATGAAATGTCTTTCAAAAGTAACAACGTTTCTATATCAGTTACTATTAGTTAGCAGTATACTGTTCAAATGAAGCTGCTACTGTTTTACCACACTGTCCGAAGTTTGCAGTGTAACCTTAACTTTCTATTTAAGGCCAAATTTGTGGCTATGCTTTTGGGTTTGGGCTGTTTGGTTTTGGTTTTGGTTTGGGTTTTTTGTTTGGTTGTTTGGTTAGTTTTTTTAATTCAGCTGTTTGTAAAATTGAAACTATATATTCCATGAAACAGCGAATTCAATTTATTAGTTAAAACTATTTTCATTTAATTGATGGAAATATGACATAATTATATGCAATTCAGAGTTACTTTTTCTTGACAAACGGTTAAGTACTTGTTTGATTAAGACCTGTGGTATGACACACAGGATACCTCTTTGCTCATACTGCTTTTGCTGAAGATTTTGGGAAGGATGTTGTTTTTAGAAACTTGAACAAATTTCTGGTTTTTAAAATATTCAGGTTTTTGCTGCTTTCGTACCTCATTTGTAGATAAATATTTCCTTGTAGGCTAATGTTTCGTTTTTGACAAGCCAGTAAAATTGTGGCAAACATCAAAAATGTTGTCTTGTTGTGTAAATGTGTAGAGCGTAATGCAGGAAGAAAATCATAACAGAGGAAATGTGTCAAGCTTAAGAATATTTTCCCGCTTTCTTCATTTTTGTGGCAAGCTGAATCTATAATATTTGTAGCTAAATGCATCTGTGTTAAACATTTAAAATAGGTAGTACTCATGGGAAAACTGATTGGAGCTTAAAACTTGTACAAATTGACAGCCTCTCTTCACTCCATTTTTCATCCTAAAGAAGTCTGCAAATATTCTTAGCTCACATCATTATTGCTCATCAGTGATTCTAATTAGCTAAACAGGAGTTTGTCTCAGTCATTGATCATCATCAGCTTCTTGACAGTGCCTGAATTTTTTCCCTCCATATTCCAGTGGACTTTTAAAAATACATTTTAAATACATAATAGCTCAATGAATAACGTTGTTTGAAGATTTTTTTGCTAATATTTGTTACCCTTCTAATAAAGGTGATCACTGCAATTCCTATCAAGTCTCATTTTAAGGTGTGACAGCATATCCAGATATGATATATAAGTTCCAGTCAGTCATACTCCCTTGAGTGTCTGTCTGGAACTATCCTGTAACAAGCATGGGAAAACATCCTATGCCATCAGGAGAAACTACTGATAAAGTTGCATATGAGGTTTCAATTTATGATTTAGACTTCTGACAACATCCATTGTATTCCTAACTTCTAATAATTAGAACATTTTTCTTTAGCTGTGGGTGGTAATGTGTGAAACTATTTTGGGAGCCATTACTACAGCACGTGCTATCTAGAGAGCTTCAGAGAAACATCATAAAGGCAAAAAAGTTAAATTTACTTACACTTTTTGCACTCATTATGATGATGATTGATCTGTTCTTATAAACTATATTCTTTGACATCTTTGTTTGAAGAGTGTTTGACCAAGCACTGGATAGGTAGAAAATGCTGCATTTAACTAGAAATGCGCTTTGAACCTCTTTTACAGGCATATTTTTTGCTTTAATATTGAATTGGTTTTTTTTTTCTCTCCTGTGCCAGACTTTATTCTTTGAACCCATTTTGTGAAACCATGTCCCAAGGTCAGAGGGCTCTGTAGATTCTTGACTACCAGTAATAAATCAGAATTAGCTGTGCATACTGTTTTTCAGAGCAGTTTGTTCTTTTACTTGGTTCTTGGTTCACTTACTCACTTTCTTTCTGTTGTTTCCTTAAAATAAATTTTTTAAAAATTAACCCACCCACAACTGTAAAATTTCTTAAGGGAAATCTACCTAACTTACTAGGTTTTCAGATCAATTAGTGCATTAGAAAACAAGTTAAATAATCTTTTTCAAGTGATGATTGCATGGTTGAGTTAGGAGGCTAGCTAATTATATAGTATTTGTGTTTAACTGGGTCTTGATTTAAGAAAGTCTGACTTCATGAGAGGAGATAGTGGTTAGAGTTGGGAAGATGATGACGTATTGTGGGTGGTAGACTTATGGTCAAGATAATTCTGAGGGCTGGAGACACTGCTATTCAGTGGTTCATGGGGATTGTGTGTGTGTGTACGTCTTCCATGGTATGGTTCTTCCTGTGTCTGCACATTACTATTCTGAGTACTTTGTAGTAAAGACCTGCTTTGCTTTTTGTCTTCTGAAGCTCTTGGAATTTTGGATCAACTAGTTGTTTGTGTGTCTAATCTTAAATTCTTTTGTTATGTAGCTGTAATTAAGACCTGAGGAAACTTTGAATGTTATATTTCTTACAGTTTAGACACAGATCAATATAGGCCCATCACTTCCAGATTATCGTGTAGCATGCTTATGGGAGAGCGTTAGCTTCCTCCCCAAATATTTGGGGTTTGATTACCACAACTATTGTCTTTGAGAAAGGGTAATTATTGATAGTCATTTAGGACCCCACAGCAAAGTAATTAAGTATAAAGAAGCATTGATATTTCTATATTGGAACAGTTTTTGGTTCATTTAAGTTGTGGAATAATGTGCTGTACCTATCATGAACAGTATGTGTCCTTCAGGAACATGCACAAACTTCTGGGGTAAATATTATACAAATAAACTATTCAGACATTTTTGCTTTCTAACTCCTGATCTTTGAGGTTGTCTAATATCTTCTAGTACAAAGTTTTATCTACTTACCAGAAAGTCTTTTGCTGTAAAATTCTGTCTGTTTTGTAAAATGTGATGCAGAATGTGACTTCTGTTATCTATATGTGTTGTAAGCAGGGTGAATAAGTTTCATAACCTGTCATGTTACAAAACCTGTTTGTTGTTTTGGGTCCTGTGCTCCATTTTTTTCTTTTTTGAAGGGATGTCACAGCATAACTTTTGGAATGCATCAAATCATTTCATATTTGCATGAATTTCTGTAATCACAGTCTACTTAGTTCCATTCATGTAAAGGGTCAAAGATAAACTATGAAAAACTGTCTGTACTATTTATTTTACTGCTCATATTTTTTTAGCAACCTATCATGACAATTGCTTGATGGTTGTGATTGCAGGTTATGAGATGCTTTGAGGTCAGTATCTGATGTTCATTTTTCTGTTAAATTTCTTTCTCAGTTAAAATGTTAAATACCTTTCAGATATGAAATGTCTTTTGGAATACTTACTGTATGTTTGTGATCTGACATTTCTCATGACAGCACCTGAATTATTTTCTTTATGAAGCCGATTTTTTTTAATGCCATACAACTGCTTAAGACTGCTTCCTGTATAGTTTTATTTTTCCTTAGCTAGATGTAGCTCAAATGCATATCTTTTCGGATAGGTTTTTCTGAGTTTTCTTCAAACCGTGTAACACATCAGCGCTGCTATATTTGCAATAGAAGAGAGCTACTTACAGTTATGATGCCTTGAGACCTGAAATTTCCGAAACTTTAAATTCACTTTAAATTCAATACCATTTTTCATTAATTCTTTGTTCAGTCAAGATCAGACAAGATATTTGAGCAGTCATAGAACTTTATTAATAAACTCCATGTTATTGGATGGCCTGTTATGACAGTGTAGTTTAGCCTTTAAAATCACTGGTAGCATTAGACTACACAGTAAAAGTAACAGTGGAGAAAGATAATTCTCCATATGTCTACTATTCTTATTGGCCAGTGTTACAAAATGCTTCATCAGATTAAGCCTTTTGTGTACAGCTGGATATTTTCATCCACTTTAGATCAGATTTACAAACTCATGTGTATTAGTGTTTCATTCCCTTCCAGCTTTGAAACATTCCCTATTTGGTAGAGGAAAAGTTGCAGAAGTAGGATTCTCTGGCTTCTCTAGGTTGCTGATATCAGCCATGATGAAAGTTTTAACTGTATTGTGAGAAGAGGGGTGATCTGAATGAGTTTCTGCTGCTGTCACCTGTGGTGCTGGGATTGCCTGAAGTGTTTGACATTTTTAGGGAATATATGTTTCTGAGCCCTTTAGTCACACGAATGTGATGAGATCTACGACTTGTTCTATGGAAACTGAATATCCTTACTATTGCAACATTTGTTTTCTTTCTGCTTAAAACAAAAGCCAGTAAGGGCATCAATATTTGAAACTCAGTTAAGAGATAGGGTAGCAATGAGGTGAGGTAGTTTGTTAAACAAAGCGCTAATGACTCATCACAAAGTGTTGCAGAGGTGGTAATAGCTGTGCACTTACTAACCACACAGGGTAGCTCTGCTCATCCCCTTTACTCAAGCTTCTGAGGTTTTTTCTTTTCTGCTGGTAAAAGTTATGGATTCTGTCCCTGTGGAAGATTGTAAAATAATTATCCATGATGTTCAAAAGTGTTGTTTCAGACAGAAAAATGTCATGTAACTGAGAGAGGGACTTCACAAATCCAAGCAGCTTGGTGGCTCTACATTGCTAAGAAGAGACGAAAGCATTTTGCTCGTTCTATGTCCAATATGCTTTCTGCATTTGGGAAAGAATGAGACAGATAATTTCAGCTGCTTTAAAAATTTTAAGACCTCTTGCTTTTGTTTCTTTTTGAACAAAGTTGTGTTAGATGTTTACAGATGTAATTTGCTGTCACTTGCCATATGCTCTCTGATTAATTCTGCAGGGCCTGTCAGCTTCAGATAATTTAATTTTGTATGCTTTAAAATGACATTCATTATCAGGACAGGAAAAATTCAAATGATTAACTGCAAATTATGACTAATAAAGTGTCTATTTTTTTGTTTGTTTCCAGAGAAAAACAGAAAGCTGAAGTCAAGGACAGAAGAGTTTTAGAGATTTTGGAAGCCAAAGACATCAAAATAAAAACTCTAGAACAGGTTTGTTTTATTTTTAAATAGAGCAGCTAAGAAAACTTGTCATTGACATCACATTTATATTTCTTAAAATGAGAAAGTAGTTCGCTGTTGTGTCTTAAGAAGAAAGTTGCAGGTGAGTCAGAAATTACAACTTTTTGTTAAAATATTATTTAAACTCTTCTGCATTGTTCAAACAGTAGATCTGTTGTCTATAAAGTTTCTATGATTATAGATTAAACTTCTTCTGAAAAATCTTATCAGTTCATTGCCTCCTTTTACCCAATGGGCTAACCTAAACTTGAATTTAAGTCTAGAAGAGCTCTATGATTAGGTTTGTAGTGTGCCTGTGCACATCTTGGTAAGATTTGCCATGCTGACAAGTACAAAAAAATAAACCTGATGCACCTTCTGCCTGACAAAAACACCACTGAACTGGTGGTGTTTCTCCTTTTATTTATTATTAAATAAATTCATATTTAAACAAATATAGAAAAAACATATATATATTATATACAACGGATATATTTTATTTTGTTAGGTAATTGTTTATTATAGATACTATGTAATGCATAGTATATATGTAGTATATTATCTGTACACTGTATAAAATCTGTATTATATATTTTATATACTATGGAATTATATCCAATATATAATGCTAGATATAATATAATGTATTACATTGCATATAATATGTAGATCTTTGAAATATGTAGTTACCTATAAAATAATACGGTAAATTAATTAATATACCGTTTATTATTAAATAAACTTTTATTTTGTATTACAGCAGTGGCTGAGGTTTCGGTGTGTTGTCACATCCTCATGGCTATAGGTGTGATGTGTGTTTGGTGCGCGCACACACATCAATTTTATAAGCCAAAAATGTATGATTATTCGTGCATTTCTACCCTGTTCTTATCTGAAAGACAAAATACCTTGTGAGATGTTTATAGGAATATGTAGGCAGTACTGTGCTTTTAAGAAAGCCGCCTGCTGTGGCAGCATCTGAACCTGGGGTGTGCATCTCCATGACATTGCTTTCTGTGGTTTCAGATCAATTTGAGAAGCTGAAACTCTAATTGATCAGAAATCTGAAATTGATGTTGTGATGCACCATCCATGTAGAAATGGAGAGAGGCTGGTAAGTGTAACTAGAACCATGGAAAACTGGCAGCCGGGAAAAAAGAGTTTGTCAACAGGATGGGAAGAACCCTGGATATACATACAAACTCAAGAATGAGAGGCTAGAGAGTAGCCTCACAGAAAATATGGGGATCCTTGTTGACAGAAAGTTGAACATGAGTTAGCAGTGCCCTGGCAGCCAGGAGGACCAACTGTGTCCTGGGGTGCATCAGGCACAGCATCACCAGCCGGGCAAGGGAGAAAATTGTCCCACTCTGCTCTGCACCGGGGCGGCCTCACCTTGTGTGCTGGGGGCAGCTTTGGGCACCTCAAGAGAGATTTAAAGCTATTAGAGAGTGCCCAAAGGAAAGCTATGAAGATGGTGAAGGGCCTTGAGGGAAAGCTGCATGATGAGTGGCTGGGGTCACTTGCTCTGTTCAGCGTGGAGAAGAGGACATTGTGGAGACCTCATTGTGGTCTACAACTTCCTCATAAGGGGAAGCAGAGGGGCAGGCACTGATCTCTTCCCTCTGTGACGAGGTGGCCTGTGACAAGACCCGAGGGATTGGCCTGAGGTTGTGTCAGGGGAGGTTTTGGTTGGAGATTAGGAAAAGTTTCTTCCCCCAGGGGTGGGTTGGGCACTGAAACAGGCTTCCCTGGGGAGTGGCCATGGTACCAAGCCTGCAAGAGTTCAAGAAGCATTTGGACAACGCTGTCAGGCACATGGTGTGACTCTGGAGGTTGTTCTGTACAGGGCCAGGAGCAGGACTTCATGATCCCTGTGGGTTGCTTCCAAATCAGGATATTCTGCGATTCAGTGATTCTAACAGAGGTGAACAGAAGGTGGTGTTTTGATGATTGTCACAACTCTGATGCAGCCCTTACAATTAACTTCCCTTAGAGTGTCATTGACTTGTGGGGGATAGGTTGTGAAGGGCACCAGATGGTGCCAGTGCTGTGTATAAAAGTGGTATACAGAGGTGATGTCATTCTGACCTTTGTCTCTCATCCGTTGGCTGGGATGCTACAGGTTTGAAACAACAGAGGGGTTGTCTCCTGAGTGTGTGGTTTTGGTGTTTTGGTATCAAAGAGTGGAGCTGGCTTAAAAAACAATGTAGTAAGAAGCGTTCTTATTTATTTTGTTTTACTGGATGTGTTCCTTTGTTCATCTAAGGAGGAAAAGATACCATATATGTAATTAACATGCAAATAGGTTACTTGTGAAAATGTGCATTTTGACAGTAATGGTAATGAATGTTCTTTTCTTTAAAGTACGGACAGAAAGACTTCAAGGCTGTGTATTGTAGTCTACTAATTTGTTATGTCTAGGAAGGTGAGATTAGCCAGTCATGTCTTCTGTTGTTTTTCTCTTCCCATTCATGCATCATACAGAGATACCAGTTGCTACAATGTAATTTGTTGTAGGGTATTTATTTACTAGGAATTTCTGAGTTGCCACGAAACAGCTGATTGTATGAATCAATGTTAAGTAAGGAAAAAAAGCGAAATAAATGACCTATCTCATCATTCAGCATGAGTGTAAGCTTACATTGCTGCTATAAACAACAACAAAACCCTATAAGGAGAACGTGAGATCAATATTTCTTGTCCTGTACTCTGCTTAGACTTTATCCTGGCATGCCTAAGAGGACTTTCAAAATTTCTGTAAGTATGAGAGCATATTCTCCACAGCCTAGATGAAATAGATCCATATAGTTAGTTTATACTGTAAGCTAAATCAGCTTAATTTGTAATGAGATATTTCAAGTCTTAAAGTGGTTTCTATTTTAATGGATATGACTAAAAATCAACTAAAATAATTAATTTGTGACCTTATGGCTGAGAAGTAATATGGTCTTTAATCATGTTTGTATAACCTAATACGGAAGAAAAATGCTCATGAAAATGGGACTTGTGGCTTTAGGGCTAAAAATAAGTGTAAATCATATTTTTCAAAACTTCTGCTGTCCAATATCTTTGGAATAGAATACATGCTTTGAACTTCTATGTACTCAGTACAACTTCAGATTTTCACCTGTCCTAAATTACAGTGGTGTACTCGTCAGTTTTATATGCATGAATAAGACTTCCTTCTTGTCATGAGTTTATTGCATAGCTTCATATTGTGTTAAATATTTTAAATATGACTTAATATGAAATATTTAAAGGTGTATTGTCCCAGTTTGGAAGACAGGTGTCTGTCAAGGAAGGCAGGAACCTTCCTGGAGTAGAAAGGATAATTCTCTCCCTCCAAATTATTATACCCTTGAAATTACGGGGCTTTCAGGCAAAGATATGGAAGAAGGAATAACGGTTCTTTACTTGGATATATATAACGAGGTAAACTAACAAGAACAATAAGAAAACAGGGAAAAAACCCAATAACAGCCTTTTCTTACCTGCTGAGCACTGTCCCCGTTGTTTTGGTGCAGTTGTGCCCACAGCCAGCAGGGGCACTGTCGGTTACCAGCGGGGCAGCGGCTGCAGTGACTCTCGCGGCCGGCAGGGGGTGCTGGAGGGCCCCGGTGAGGGGGCGGGGCAATGGTTCCCCTGCGCCTGCAGGGGGCGCTGCGGCGCGAGCACGGAGACCTCT
>VZRJ01000738.1:52477-89977 GCA_013397565.1 Ptilonorhynchus violaceus
CCCCAGCTCAGCGCACACTCACCTCGGCACACACAGAACCGGAAGAGAGAGAGCAACTCCTGGCCCTGCCCCCACCACAATCCTGACCAGGCTCACGAGCATTGCAATACCCCTGAGCTCGGAAGGGGGAGGGAGTAAAAAGAGAAGCAAAAACAATTTTTGGGCACGAGCTGGATATGGGATAACAATCCCCAAGAGACGTACCATTCAAAGATTCAAATAAATTTATTAAAGTACTTAAGATTATTCTTATCTATTATTGCACATAAATACAGTAAAAAAGTATTTGAGTTTCCCATTGTACTTTTCCCTTTGTGCTTTTTTTTTTTTTTAAATTCTTGTCTTTTTAGTTGGTTTATTGGTAACTTTTGTTTCTGATAGTCACAACTGGGCCTCATCTGGCATATAGATATATTTATTCTAAATGCTGTGTGGTAAAATTCTTATTCCTTTGAGATTAGTGTCTAGATTGCTATACTGATTTTTTTTACTGTAATTTTTGTTTTATGTGGTGGCTTAAAACTTTTCTCAGCAGTTATGTATCCCTGATGTAAATACATCACTTCTCTGTTTGTTTCAAGGAAAAGAATTTCCAGCTGCTACATTTAACTGGCTAGGGCACTCTCTTTGAATTTTAATTATTTTTTTTTTTTCTGAAGGCTGATCAATACCTTGCTGCAGAAATCTTTTCATTCTCCTTTTTCTTTGGAAACATTTTTCACCTGTTGTATTGAATTTATAATTATTGTGTATATCTCAAATAGATCACTGATGCTTTTTTTTTCCTAAAAAAGTAAGATGAGATTTTGCCAGGAATGCATTACATTTTTAAATTCAAACAATTAGTTTAGCAGATAATGTTGGAGCAGGGAGCAGTCTTCTACCATTCATGCAATAGATAAATTAAAATTAACCTGTTTTCTTTAGAAGATGACATTAAAGATGTGTAAAACCAGAAGTAAACCTTTTCTTATAACATTGTTAATTAATTAGGTTTCAATTTTGATCTGGAGGAACTAAAGCTAATCTTTTTGTCCTAGACCTTGTAACGTTTCAAAACCTTATCAACTGATTATACTCTAGAGGGGTTAAAATAGTAGTAGCTTGCCTCATTATCTGCTCTTGAAAATCTTCAGCTTGCTGTGCAAATCTATATTAAAGCTCCTTTAATGGGTCCAATTGAAAGAAGCATAATTCTACCTTCAAGCATTAATTAACACTGATAAATTTTTCTTAACTTTTGTACCTTCACCTGGCTGTATTTTTCTTTGTAATAAAATACTTTTATTAAATTAAGACAAATGTGTACAGACATTATTACCATCTAAACACTTTATTTTAGCATATAAGCTTGATTATTCTTGTGTAATGAGGGACTTGAGGATAATTTTGGTAATAAGGAGTTTGGATGAATGTGTCAGCAGTGATGAGATTATGTGGATTTTATAAACTCTTTGCAAAAGAAGTTTGTTCAGTGAACAAGATTTATAGATAACTTCAGACAAAGTATGTTTAAGGACACCAGCATATTTTTTTATTCTTAAAAAAGAAGTTACTTAAGTTGTTCGTTGGAAAAGGGATCAGCCTTCAGTGGTGAAACCTGTGTTTTATGTAGCACCTTTGAACTGCATCAGTGAATTATCATATGTCTTTGTGCCTTTCTGCTTGACACCTTCTGGTTAGTTTTCTCATAAAATTAAGGGAAGGAAACCTTATTAAGGAGCTAGTCTCAGTGAGAAGGGTGGGAAGAAAAATATATTACACAAATGGCTGAAAATTGCTGATTTTAGTTTATTGATAGAATGCTACCTGAGGTTGGTAGTATGATGACTATAGCTAATACCTGTAGGCTTGTTTATCTGAAGAAATTAATAAGCTGTAAATTACAGTGTACCTTTACGGCTCATTAGTATTTTTGCATGAATTCCCAGTAGGAATGCTTTTTCTACCAGTTGAAAATGTGTTCCTGTGAGGTAGCTCACTCCATTTTGAGGAAGTAGTTTTTAAACTTAACTTTTTCCTACTTAACTCTGCAAAAAAGAAGCTATATTGGATAGTTATACAGGTGTACTGTAAATCTATGCTTCACCATAAATTTGTGTGAGTAGCATTCCTGAAGTTGGCTAAAGCTTCTGGATCTTTATTACTCATCCTTCACATTCTTAATGGTGTTTCTGCAGAGATAGCCTGAAATGGTACCTGCGCTTGGATTAGGCAGGAAAAAGTACAGTAAGTAAAGGAATGTGATGTCTCTTCTCCTCTGCTCAGTACTCTAGTTTGAAATGCATGATTTCTTGAATATTGAACAGAACTCAGTAGTCAAGCCTAGAAAGAAGAGGGAGGTCATCTTTACAATCTCATTCATCCTCTTGGCAGCTAGTGTCTAGTTTGGGAAACTTCTTTTTCAGTCTGGGTAAGAATAGTTATCGTGTATCCAGTGAGAGTTACAGTAGAGTAGCCTTTGATCTAAAAATGGTTTCTATGGCCATTGGAATCGGCTTTTACTGTATAAGAGATTAACTTCTTTACTGTGTTCAATATGTTGGTCTTTGTAGTGACACAATTTTTTTTTTTTTTTCTATTCTAAAGTCAGTATGGTTTTAAGAGGTTGAAGCTGGATTTTATTCCCCGTTTAAGGAGATTTGATGAGGAAGCTTTTCATATATCATTCATTTTTACTTGAACACAGGCAGATTTCCTGAAATTCAAGAAAATGTTTATGCTTTAAGGATCAAGTAGCAGAAAGATGCAGGCAGTGCCCTGTGAGATTAGATTCTGGCCTTACGAATCTGCTGACAGCACTTAGGAAGGAGCTTGTCAGAAGAGTTGATCAAAGCAACAGCTGTTCTTTATTTACTACACCTGATCTGGCAGCATTGATGTATACGAGTGTAGTGAAATACTGCTGTGTCAGCCATACATGCTAGTAGGTATTGATTCCTGCAGATCTCAGGCCGTCATGTATTCTTCCAGAGGCAGAGGCTAGCTCACTCAGAGGACCTTGTATTATAAGCGTTGCTGGAAAGGAGAGTGTAGGGAAAAAAAAAATCTAAGCCTAGTTCCATCAAGATTGTGCTCTTCAATGAAGATAAAAGCTCTTTAGTAGGGTATTGGTTTTAATTTGAAATTAGTAGAGATAATAGAGGGTAAAAAGATATTTTGGATTTTCTGATTTCTGACGTAGAAGGCTGTGCTGCTGCTTATTTTTAAAGTAAGAGTTCCTAAGAAGAGAGGAAAGAATAGAGAAAGAATAAATTTATTGGGCAGTGTTGCTTTACAGCCCCGTGTTATGGGTTGTATAGAAAATCTGATTTGCCGTGATGCAGAGAATCACTAGCTGTGGCAAGACTGTCAGATGATATTGCCAGTATGTGCTGTAGTTTTCCTGAGAGCTCAGTAGAGGAAAATGGACAGTAAATTTCTAAATGTAGCAGGTGCATTACTGCAATACTTGCTATACTGCTTGGTATTGATGCTGGATTTATTACAGAGCTACAGGGTTTCTATTTTGACAAAATTAGAATTTTCAGTTCTGTCTCATTTCCATATTAGAGGTATGTTTTTGTGAAAAACTGCCTCTAAATATTTCCCTGTTGCAGGGCAAGGAGCTTCTGTATTCCTTGTTTCAGAGACAGAGAACCTATTGTGGAAAACCACATGTGCCAGAAAAAGTATTTGGCTCCCTTGTCAATGTAAAAATGCAGCTGCTGGCAGTGCTTGCTTGTACTATACTTCTGCAGCAGAAGGAACCAGGAGGAAAGGATATAAAGAAATGTAAGATATTGAAGAAAATATTAGTAAAGCTTTGTTTTACTGGATGAGAGAAGGAATATGCTACAGTGGAGTTGTAAGGAGTAGCTTGGGTGGAAGGAGATGGTGCACGTCATAAAAAACTTCTCTCCATGCTGTGACCTACTGAGTAGATTGTTGGTGAGAGATGGTTCCATTGCTGCAAGTGAAAGTGTGATGCTGGAGTTGCATAAAGCCACAGTGTATTTCTACCTCATGTTCAAGTACTGAAAAATTCTGTCAGGTGTTTTGAATAAGATAGCAAACTTTGCTGAAAACACCAAATTAATCACACCAGACAAGTCCAAAGGGGGCAATAGGGAACGTGGTGTTTATAATAGATTATGCTGTGTGACCCTTCCTTAATCTATGGGTCAGGTGAGAATTCAGGAGCAAGGCTGACTAATAATAGAGAAGTAAGTACGTATTCACTACCTGCAGGATGAAGTCAGCTGCTCATATTTCTGGTCTGCTTCTCTGTAACCATTTTACTTGATCATCTTAAAAAAGAGCTTTAAAAATATTTTCATTTTCTTTTCTACCTCTTGCAAAACTGATGTGTCCTTTTCCAACAGCATATACATGGTAGGAAAGCACAGACAGTGTTTAAAGAATGTTTTTCCTTGTATTCGTCTCTGAGTTACCATGTTGTGTTTCATGTCTAGTATTGATAGAAATAGACATTCAAAAATTCTCATTCATTTTGGGAACAGATTTACACATGCCTGCTTCCAAGTTTGTACTTCTTTTTCTCGGAAACCATCTTTTAAATTGGTTTATCTGAGGGAATCCTGGAAAGCATGGGATTGGGTGAGAAAGAGCAAACTTCTGGTGGTACGGAAGTCAAGTGGGCTCCCCTGCTTCAATTACTCTCTATTTGTGGTTTCTTTTTAAATTTATTTAAGATTATTCTAGCAGAAGATTAGGTGTGAAAAATAGGAATTAATAATGCACTGTGCGCTCAAAATATTGTTGCATGAGTTACATTTTAATCCATTATATGTCAGTTGCTATTTTTCCTTGTTCTTTTCATCCTTCTTGGGAGCAAAGTTCTAAGTGGAATACTTAGCTGAGAATACAGGTATGCCCTGGAATCTATCTACTGTAGAATCAAGTAGCACTCTTGACATTTTACTTTTAGAGCAGTATGGATTTAAAAATAACTTGTGTTTTACATTATAACTAGCTAGTGTCATTTAGACTCTGAAAGGACACGGTACAGATGGCAGAATGCAGCCGATGACTCATAGCATATGGTTACCTTTTCATGACCTATTTACATTGAACTTCTGTTCATCCTACATATGAAAAGAATTTAAGAATCTAATGAATAGTCATGAGATAAAAGTTTCTTTTTTTAGTTTCATTTTATTTTAGTTTTATTTTTCTCTTTTTATTTGGGAGGACTGTATGAGAATATGACTGGCAATGCTTTTTCTTAAACATGCATATGAGTGCTGTAGAACCATGAGGATGAATAAAGTTAAAAAAATACAGAGAAACTTAAGAAAGCTAATTCAAGGTAAGCCATAAAATGTTACTGGCACATGTTTAGTGGTGTATACTTATTGTTAAATTCCTGCTAGAAATGAAAATGGAAGTTGGAAGGAGAGAACTGAAGAGTGTGGTAAGTCAACCTCAGCTGCTTGGTGGGGAAAAAGAGATGATGAAAGGGAGGGACTAAGTCACAAAATGTTGAAGTAGAAATTCTGAGAAGAACTTTAAAGAAATAATATTTCCACATTTAAGTTTTAATAAAATAATTTCATTACTAAATTGATTTTGTTTCTGCTTAAGATGTCAGGATTTCCTTAAAGTCACTGCCTGGGGGAAAGTACTTCAATTTTTCATTAGTTTATGTTCATTTTAATTTTTTGTTTTCCATGTGGTGTATTAGAAGTGGACTACTGCACAGTGGAAGTTCTGATAAAGAATGCAATGAAGCAAGCACAGAAATTAATATTTATTTGTTACCCTGATCCTTTTGGTAGTGAAAATCAAATGCATGCCTCTTTGTTACATTCGTAGATGGACATCTCTAATATTGTGGTGCATAGATCTGAATTTTTTCATTAAGTGCTTCAGCGGCCAGCGTATTGTTGCATTTCTGGATTGTTAGCAGCAACATCGAATGACATGTCAGCTTTGCATTTCTGCTAGACTGTTCTTACTCCAGTTTGAGTTAACGTCTTGATATAAAATAAAACCCACTCTTACCTACATTTTACAAACCTGTGTGGAGGCAGCTGTGCAATTCTGATTTAATAGTGCAGTCTGATCCAATTTCAAAATGCAGAAATAGGAGTTGGTTTTGTCCAACTTTTTTTTGCCTTGACTCCCAAAATTGAAAGTTTGGAAAGCACTTAATGCAATAATACCATGTACAGCTGTTGTTTCGTAGTTCTTTCCACATGCTTTTTATGTAGCAGATTAAAAATATTTCACTGAAGACTGGAATTTCAGTGATGATATCTGCAATATCAAACAGTACATAACTTCTGGTAATTGCATCCTAACTCACTTTTTTTTGGAATCAGACTCCTAGTATTAAAGAGTTGCTTTTGTCACCACTTTCACTGCCTCCATATAGTACTATCTTTTCTAAATTCACAATGGGTAAAAATGAGGTTTTAATTTCAAACCTTTTTTTGTGTCTATTCACATGAAGTATGGATAGATAATTTTAACATCCTACTGTCATGAAAAGACTGACATGTTCAGAGCTTAGACAAAAAAAGGCTGTTGTCTCCTTTTGGTTTTGATCGGTTGTTTTCATAGCAGATTTTCTTAGTTTGACTTCATATGTGATTTTGCTCCCTCTTCAGATTAATATGAAGGTATTTAAAAAAGAAGTAATATTTGCCAGTAAACAGTATTATGGAAGAAAAAAAAAGGTATTGTGCTTTAGGTAAAGAGATGCCATGGAAAGGATAAAAATGAATTCTGGAATGACAGTCCTCTTAGACATCAAAAATTCTGCTCCACCAGGTCACAGGGTTTTTTTCTTTGTATGTATTGTTGCCTGGAGCACTCTGGGCTCCAGCAGTGTACAGGGGATACTCTTTGATTCTTCCCAGCTAAACAGAAGAGTAAAATCAGATTGTTTTGGTTTTCGTTGGAGCAAATTGACTTTAGAATAGTTTTCTTTCTTGGAAGTTTTTCTATGGAAAAACCTTTGGAGGTGTACTTTAGATGTCCTAGTTATATGAGGATTTTTTTGTGGTTCTTGACCACCAAGCTGTTAAACATTGCTTTTGTCCTATTGTATTCAAACAAGTGTGACTGAGTCAAAGTGTAAGTTGAGATTGTTCTTGTGTGGTGTCAGCTTGTCTTTATGGTATCTAGACAAAAATGAGTAGATCCTGTGGAAATAGATGAGTTCCTGATAAGTGTTTTACGTGGTGAAATCTGTCAAAATAACCTCATGTAGAAGGTTGCCCCATGTGAGATCAGGTATGTTTTTTTCCCCGCTGTTTCAGTTGCCTACCAGAATAGGGTAGTCTTTTAGGAATATAAGAAATCAATCTTTACTCTCTTCCTTCTATTATATGATGTAATATGTAGATTGAGGAAGCAAAGTACAAAAACAGCTGCACAGGCAAGGGCAGATGATAATTTACTTAATTGTCTGTATCTCAGAAATTCTTTTTTATGACCCTTATTTCTACCCAGTCATGGCTCCTGAGTAATACTTTGATTTTTTTTCCCTTCTTTATAAGCACGTGAAATGAGCAGATCTGAGAGTAAAAGTTCAGTTCATTTAGAGGAAAATATAAGAGCATGCAAAGTGATACCGAGAAAATGCTTTGAAACATGAGAGGAGTTTTTTCCATGCAAGTGTAACTTACCTAGGTAATGTTTCACTACTGCTGCAGTAGATAACTTTGTAGACTACTCAGGTGAGTTTGCTGCTGTGTGATTGATGTGATATATTTGTCTTTTGATTGATTTAAAGTGTTAAGTCAGTTGTGGAGATAAGTAATTTGTGTGCAAGTCTGATTCAGGATAAGCTGTCTGATTATCCTGCAGAGTATTCACAGTAAGTAGTTTATTTCAGTTGGAAAGTTAATCTCAGCATACAGAACAAGCATTTGACATAGCTAGTTGCACTTTTGTACTGTCATGTCTCCATTAATTCTCTAAATTGCTGGATAACATCCCATTCCAAACAGAACCCAAATAGCTTTGATTTCACTTCACAAATATACATATGTTTACCAGTTTCTGCATAGTGTATAATTAAACTAAGTAGTAATATGATGTACCTTTGTACTCAGAAACTAGATGCCTTAAAGAACTGGAGCTTTTATGGGAACGTGTGTTTGTGAATTTGTAGCTCAGAGCCAATAGTCTCTTTCAGATAGGTGGGATTTTTAACAATGTTTTAAGAGTGTCTCCAAGTATAGATTTTTGTTTCAATAAATGTCCAGCAAGTAGTAATGAGCTAGGAGGAAGATTCAAAGGAAACGCTTACTCCAATATCATTAGAACCTGGGGAGTGGGAGGGCAACAAACAAAATTACTGATGCTTTCCATAGTAATGTGGATTCATACCTTTTTAAAGATTCAGCTAAATCATCTCTGCCAGCACCAGTTTATTTCTGTAAGTGTAATGATATATCTGAAGAGCAAATGTTTTGCCTTTTCAGTGGTGAAAAGATGACTTCAAATGTACTGTTTCACGTGTTTTTACTTGGCACATTTTCATTCTTTTTTATGTCTGATATACTTGTGAACCAGATGTAGGCTTTGGACACTGAAAACTCTTACATATGTTATCAGCAGTATTGCAGAATAATCTAGAGGATTATTGTCTTGTTGCTAATTTTTTATGTTTCTGTACATATTTCATTTTAGCTTGTGTATTAAAAGTAAAGCAGTTACACTTCTGTCCCGACATGGAAATTTCATCAGTTTTGTATCATGGTTACTGTGTCACTGCTAGGAAAATATTACAGACTAACACTCTTCTGCTTTAGGAAAAGATGGGACAAAACATGTGGAATTAAAAGACTCCTGGAGGAAAACACAAAGTTCTAATAGACATTTAAGAGTAAGAGTGTTTAATACAAATCTCATGAGAATTGAATGAAACTGTCACAGAAATCTGAAGTTCTTTTTTTATGGCAGTGAGATTTTTCTATATGTGGGTACACTAATCCATTGTGTGTGTTGAGCAAGGTTGTATTATTTTCCTTGAGCTGCAAATTCAGCTAGACTTAATTCTCCTTAAAATTATTTTGTATCAAAATCATTTTGGTAGCCTCCCTTAATAGTAATTTCTGTTTACTGTCACAAATTCTGGAGAATTTTGAATTCAGCACTTTGGCTTGATTTTTGCTGTGCTAGAAGATCAATGTAAACAGTATTCTAATGTATTCTTAATCCATAAGCACAGATATAACTTCTATAAGTGGCTGATTTTGTATAAGCTTCACTGAGTAATTTCCATTCAGTTCTGCATTTATAGGCATCTTTGTCCAGTAGCAGCAGGATATTTGGTTCCTCATTTGCATTACTGTGTCTTATATTCATTCAGTTTTGAGTCTGATTAAAGTACTAGTGGAATTAAAATAATGCTGTAAAAACTGTGTATGTCAGATAGTTACATTTCATAGGCCTAAAACACAGGACATGCATGCTTTTTTGCACTTGCTTTTTGTCTGTGAACAGTTTTTTTTTTTTTTTTTTTTGAAATAGAGACTCACAGGACAGCAGCAGGAGATAAACAGCTTAATGCAGAGAAAAAGTGCTGTGGATGAGGAAAATGCCTGTTTGAAGAATGAATTCGGTAACTTGAACCAGAAATTTAAAGATAAAAGCCAAGAACTTAAGGTATACTGACTTGTACATAGTTTCATAAGACTGTAGCTTTGAAGTAGTTCTTTAAGCAGTGTCAGCCTTTGTGGCACAGAAAGTGACAAGCTTGGAGAAAAAACTGCCTTAGGCCTTGCTATACCTTACCGTTTTCTCACATACCAACTCTGAGAAAGATGCTTTAAAGCCAAGAATCCAAGCTTTATAACTTTCAGATAAATAGTTAATGATGGAAATGGAGCAAAGAAAGTAGAAGTGTGAAGATGTGGCTTCTTGTAATTAGATTCTGATGGGACTGGCATTATTAATTGATAAAGCTGAGGTCTGGGAGGATATGTCTGTGTGGGTCTCAAAAATAGCTGGGGACAGCATCAAAGGCAGCTTGATCAATTAATGGGCTCTTTGCAAATGTGTACTCATCAAAGCTGTCATCCAGCTAAAAAATATGACCCTTCCACCTGCATGAAAGAGGCCAATAAAAGTACACAGGTGACCTTGGCTATCAAATATAGAAGAAGCTGCTGTGAGAGTAAAACTACACAGTTTATATTTGCTGATTAGTTCTCACTTTTTTGTTTATCGGCCCTTGTGGTACTGTTCTACAGGACACTGAGGAGTGTGCACAGAAGAAGGAAGAGCAAAACAGACTGGTTATAAAAAACCTGGAGGAGGAAAATAAGGGATTAAATATATGTTGTGCTGACCTGCTAAGTGACCTGGAGAAACTGAAGAAGCAGGAGGCACAATGGAAAAAAGAAAAATCTGGCAATGATGCCAGAATAGAGGTACGAAGTGGAATGGACTCCTGGATGTTATTTGAGAATTAACTTCTCCAGACATTTCACTACAAGTTATTTTCTTTAAATAGCAAGTTATATATTCAAATCTACCAGTGGGGACTTACATTCATTTACATTCTTTCACTTAAGACCCACAGCTTTTTAAAAATTGATGCTGCAAAGCAGGAATCTGACTTCAAATAGTCATCTTAAAATGTAATCATTAAAAAATAAAAGATACTGTACTTTGAGATAATATATATATATGTGTGAAATAATAAAAGCTTAAAGGTATTACCACTTTTTTTTCTTGATTTGTAATTTACTTACCTATAATCTTGTTGCAATAGACTTGATATTTGTTGTTTTGGAAGAACACGTAGTTTCAAATACATTGCGTCCTAACCTCCAAAGGTATCCATTCTGTGTGGGGTCTTATTATTGCTTATAATATATTAAAAGGTTATTTTCATAGTTTATGATAAAACAAAAAAGGAAATAACTGAATCTATGGTACAGAGTATTTCTTCTTTTATTTAAATGATACTGTTTCTTGTTTTCTGATGGAAATTGGCTAGTGTTTTTTAAATTCCTCTAAGAAATGAGCCACAAATATGCTACCTTAGTGTTCAATGACTGCTTGTATACATGACTAGATGGTGGATTCTTTTTGTTTACATCACCAATGTGCATTTGCAGTGCTATGTTCTTTTACATCGTCGAAGTACATTTGATGTAATAACCCATCTAACTAACACCCAGAACCATTCTTTTTTCCTGCACTAGCAATTTTGGTGATGCTTCTGATTGTTGTGCTGATGGAAACTCTTCGTAAAGAGTTTAATGCAGATCTGTTAACATAGGAAGTAAGGTTCTTGCAAATTGACTCCTTTGGACTGGTTATAATGAAAGGATTATAGGATTCCCAGGACAAGAAATGATTTGTTGGATCTTTGGGTAGAAAAATCTAGTGTGTGCTAAACTGATTCAGTAATTTTTAAGTTGTCAAATGTAGTTCTTGTAATATTGGACAAATTATTGAAAATCTATTTTGCATACCTTCAGTGAAGACAGAATAACTTTTATGTCTCTGTCTTCCTGGCTGATGAATGAATATACTGGGTGATTGCAGGGATGGGAATTAGTAGTGTTGATGTTTCAGAGTGGTGTTTCTAGGTGGTGTCTAGAGTGTGACAGAGGGTACTTTTGGGGATGGTTGTCTGAGCCAGCCAGGGATGTCACACAGCTGGATTTGCTGTTTACAAACAAGGAAGAACTGATTAAGAAAATAATAATCAGTGGCAGTCTTGGCTATAATGACCATGAAGTTGTCAAGGCCAAGAAGACCCTGAGACAGTGGTGGAAGGAGAGTAGCACCGTACAGCCCCGGAGTTAAGTAGAAGAGTCTTCAGCTTATTCAGGGAACTCGTAGGCAGAATCCCATGATAAGCAGCACTGAAGGGTAAAGAGCTCAGGAAAAACTACCATGTCTTTAAAAACATCTTCCTCCAAGCCTTCCTCCAAGCATGGTCCACTGTGATAGTCAGGAGAACAAGTGGATGTGTCAGGAGACCAGCTTGGCTAAACAGAATTCACCACCAGACTCTAGTGTACGCTATGGGTGGAGAACAGTATTCGCAAAGTAGAAACAGTGAAAGCTATAGAGGAGGAGTTCAGAAACATTGTCTGAACACTCAAAAATGGTAGTAACCTACCTGCAGTTGAGACTTGCAAATAATGACAGGTATAACCAGAGTTTCTTGCACTGCTTTATCAGTGAAAGCCTGAACAAGGAAAATGGGGACCTGTTGTTGACATGGAACTATGAATTAATTACAAAAGGTAATAGATACAGCAGAGGTACTAAATATTGTCTTTGCCTCATTTGTCTCCAAGATGTCTCCAAAAGTTTATGCCTAGACACAGACTTCAGTGTGAAGTACTAAGAGTGGACGTGTTGGAAGATACCTGAGAGAACTTGACTGGTATACATTCTTTGGACAGCCTGAAATGAACTGTATTCAAAGGTGCTGAGAGAGTTGGTTGCCTCTCAGCCTTAAATTTGGAGGTTGAATCAGCATCTTTTTGTACATGTTTTTCAGTAACAAACACTGCATTTAACAGTGTTATAGATGTGTTGTATACGGATGTTATCCATGTTAGTCTCCTCTATCCAAAAGAGTAAAAAGAAATCCTATCAACATGAGCTAGCCCAACATTGACTTTACAATGTGTATTAGATGGTAGAAATGTGAGATCTAAATCACAGATTGCTCCTTTGGAAAAGTGGTTCCCTGTACAGAGGCTGAACTGAGTGTTATTAGCGCTTTTTTTTTCAGTCTTTAAACCATTTTCAGTGGAGGAAAGTGCCACTTCTCACTTTGAAAGACTGGTTGTTTTTCAAACCTACTATAACCTGAATTCGGGTATAAAATTCAACCTTTTCAAATTGAGAGAAAGGAAAAGCTGCTGTGGCTAGTTTGTCCTTTTAAGGAACATTTCTTTAAAGCTTTGTCATATTAGCCAAAATCAGAGTGAGACAGGTTAATAGAAAGATACCTGGTAATGTGGCTAAAAGTCTGACAATAGTGTTTTATTATTTGTTTTTTCTGTATGTAACTTCATATAAATAATGTACAGTGTACACAAAGTTAACATAGGTCTTTGCTTTCTGCCTTAAAGTAGTTCTTGAGAACTTTTTGTGCTTCCCAAGGTTTATATCAGCTTTCCGTATGTCCCAAAGGTGAACAAGTGGAAAAGCTGTCAATCAGCCAGCTGTCTACCTATCTAAGAACTAGGCATTTGAGTTATTTGGTTGTTCTTTAGGTGGAGGTTACTTAAGCTGTTGTTTAGTATCAAGATGAATGTATTTTTCCCCAAACTCAAGTCACAAATGGCTTTGTATGTAGATAAAAAAATGTCAGACTGGCAGATTATAAGTGGAAGTGAACAAAAAGATAGTGGAATTTCTTACTGGTGGGTTGGTTGGTTGTTTGTTTTAAATTCCTAGTTAGCACAGTACTTTTTGAAGTTTCTAAAATCTGAAGGTCAGAAGTTTCAAAGAAACAGCCATTTCTGTCAAGAGGAGCCTGGGATTTTAGTTCCACTGAAAAATGAGAGTTTTATTGAGATGGGACCTTGAAAAATTACTCTCACTTCTGTCATAACATATAACAGGAAAAAACATGAAAACAAAGCTACTGTGTTTGAAAGTGACTTTCAAAGGCTTTGAAACTACAATTAACAAAACCTTTGTTTTAATTCATAGTGAGTCCATAATGGGCATAACTGTGCTGCCTCATGCAGCACAAAAGAACAGAAGTTCTTTTGAATTTACCTTTTCTTGTACTGTGTCTTGTACTGTGTCTTCTATAAAGACGCATTTTCTCTCTCACATAACTGAATTATTCGATGTTTTGACATACTGTGTTTTAAATAACATTTAAATATGCTTTAAGAGATTGAATTTGAAAACCCAGATTAGCAGTATTTAGTGCTAGGTAACTTTTCACAAATTTCCCTATCATGTTTATGTAATTAACTTTTTTGGCTACTGTATCAACAAAAAGGGAACGTGGTAAATTCCGTGCGATGTTAAAAAATGCAGCTACTTAGAAATTGAATGTAAAATATTGTAGGTTATTTCATGACTGAAAATATGATGTTGATGAAAAACTCAACATGAGCCGGCAGTGTGCGCTTGCAGCCCAGAAAACTGTCTTAGGCTGCATCAAAAGAGGTGTGGCCATCAGGTGGAAGGAGGTGATTCTCCTTCAACTTCTTCTTCTACTCTGCTCTTGTGAGACATCACCTGGAGTGCTCTGTATAGTTCTGGTGTCCCCAACATAAGAAGGACATGGTATTCCTGGAGCAAGCCTGGAGGAGGGCCATGAGGTCGATAAAGGGAGTGGAGCCCCACCCCCACAAAGACAGGCTGAGAAAGTTGGGGCTGAGAAGAGAAGGTTGTGTGGAGACCTCATAGCAACCTTCCACTATCTGAAGGGTCTACAGGGAAGCCAGAGAGGGACCCTTTGTCAGCAACTGGTGGTGACAGAACAAGGAGGAATTGGTACAAATTGAAAGAGGAGAAATTTAGGTTAGACAGTAGGAAGAAAATCTTTACTGTGAGGATAATGAGGCACTGGAACAGGTTGTCCACGGAGGTTGTGGATGCCCTGATCCTGGCAGTGTTCAAGTCCTGGTTGGATGAGGCCTTGAGCAACCTGGTCTAGTTGGAGATGTGCCTGCCCATGGCGGGGAGATTGGAACTAGGTGACCTTTACGATCCTCTCCAATGCAAACCATTCTATGATCGTATTTTAGATTTCTGATTTCAGTATTCAGCAGAGCTTTTGTGCATCAATATATAATATTTCAGTAGCTGAGCTATTTGTAGAACCAGTTTTTTCATATCCTTATTTTCATGTTTTGCTCTTTCAGTAATGCTTCCAAAAACCTCCAGGTTTCAAAATACATTCAAAAGGTTGAACTGATTAATTTCTTACTTGAAAGCAAAATCTGAAGTCACATATGTCACAAATGAAGTACTGAAAGATACTTTTTTTCTCTTTTTAAATTCTGCCATTAGATAACTTCTAAAGTTGTATTTATGACAAAATAATTTGTTACCTGTTCTTTGTATTGTACCCTGCAATGGATGGTGGGAACTTAGAGCATTGCTAACGTTAGATTTTTTTCATCTCTTTCACAGAAAAACCTCTGCAACTCTGTGGTGTGGTGTTAAAGATAGGCAAATATATTCACAGAATATATGAACTATTACAATTTTTGTTCACATACTCAGTAACTTTAGCTGCAGTGGAAAAAAATACTGAGGAGAAACCCTAAGATTATTTGTCTGCAAGTTATAAATATCTTATTACACTTTAAAAATGTCATGTGTTGATAGTAAACTGTCTCCTATCATTTTGAAATTTTCCATTATTGAAGGAAAAATTAAGTTTTTCTACCTAGCCTTTGACATTGAATGGTGACTCATTAGTTTGGTACACTAGGTATATAGCTTGATATTTGTCAAGCAACAAATGGTTTTCCTGCCTCATTCACCTGTGAATTTTGTTATTTCCTCCCACCAATGTTACAGTTGTTAACAAGATGTGATAGTTCTCATACAGTTTCAAAGAATTTGATTGTAGTACACTTGTGATACATCTAAATTACCTGTAAGACCTTTTTTTTGCAATTTTAAAGAGTTTATTTAGAATTTAATTTAATTATTCACTTTTCAGTTATAACAACATTTTGATAACCTCAGTATTTGAGGTATCATTGCTGAAAGTGAAAAATGTGCATTTCTTTAACTAAGTCTGTATGTAAATGGAAAACTAATTTACTCTTGGCAGTAGATTAGGGATGCTATTCTACTAGGAGGTTTTTATTTTAAATTAATAATGAATCATGGAATATTTGCCTTACTAAGAACAAGTGATTGCATCTGTGAATAGCATAATACCAAAGTAGGTCTAAGGCTGTTACCACCTTCTGAAACTCTGTTCTAAATATTGCAGTAATGTTTATATTTCCATTCTTGCCTCAAAACACTCTGGGGAGAATAGTCATACAAAGGTTCTTAAGGACTGATGTGCTCTTCTGAGGGAACTCTAGCAAGGTTTATGAAGAGATTGAAGGCTGGCTTGTGTAAGCTGCCTTGCTGCTGCATTTCCCGGATACACCTGCACAGTTTGCTGACTGACTTCTACAGTAACGCTTATGGTAAAAGGCAGACTCTTGCTTGTTTGCATTGTTGTCAGTGCATTTCACTTTCAGAAATTTTCTTGTATGCTATTATTTTTTCCTGAATTAGCTATTCCTTGCACTGAATTAGCAGTGCAAAATAAGAGCAGATTTAACAAGCAGTCTCAAAAATGAATCTATAATTCTTAGTTCATATACACAATATTGTGAATTTTTGGGAGAGCTTAAAACAATGAATGTATAGCTGCTTATTTCAGGAGCTTCGACACAGAAAACAAGGTTTAATCAGTTCAGTAGTTAAATAGGGAACTACTGTTGTGCAAAAATTTGATTCAGGATCCTTCTTCCACATCCAGCAATTCAGTTAAGGAAAACTTCTTAGAGTAAAGAAGAGTTGGCCACCTAAAATTTGAAATACATCTTTTTTTCCTGGTATTTCACATTTTTCATACATGCATATATGCCTATATATATTTGCTTAGACCACAATAAATGCATGCATGTATGTATGTGCACATCCATATATCTATTCACATAGATAACATGCATACTAGATTTTAATTATTTCTTATACATTATCTGTAATGCATTTCAAATGCTTTCTTTGCAGAATTTGGAAACTGATTTAGCAGAGGCAAGAGAACAAATAAAAAATTTGCGCAGTATATGCAGTAACTTGTCATCTCAGGTAGCTGTCAAACAGGAGGAACTTTTCCAAAAAGATTGTGATGTGATCAGAGCTAAGTATTTCATAATTACCTTTAAGTCTGAATCCTTTCAAAAAGTCTATTTTTCCACTTACAAAGCAGTATCATTCATTAGAGATATTTTTGTGCAACAGTGCGTTTTAATACCATTCTCTTCCACAAGATGTAAGGCTTTTGGAAGTCTAACAGTTTACATAGACTCTTTCTGGGACATTTTGACTTCTGCTGTATCTTACCAGATTTTGAGTAGAGATAGATTAAAAAAATTACTCTTCTGTAGTTAGCATTGGGTCAGAGAATTACCAATTTCTACTGAAAGTAATAAAATAACAATATGATTGATGACATAAACATTAGAAAGGCTGAATGCCCTAAACTTGAAAAAGCTTTAAGCCTAAGTTTGACTTTTTAATTAGAGTCAAATCTGACAAGTCAGCAAAAATCTACATAGGCCTGTGCTAAAGGTGTAAAGTGCAGTTATTTAAGCTTTGTCTTAGGACCCACACACTATTTCTTTACACTGAATCTGTAAGATTAGTGCTGCATTATTTGAGTCTTGGAAAAGAAATAAATGACAGAATGAATTACGTGAATTTAATAGACTACTGAATTCCCTAGAATGAAGGTAATGTCAGAAGATAATTGGTAACTTTAAGTGGATTGTCAGGAAATTGTCCATTTTTGTCTTAGTTTCAGAGGCATACACAGTGTTTCACTTCCATGTTAGATGAATAATATTCCCTTCAATATTCCTTGAAATTGTGATTTTGCCTGACGAGCTGCAGTTGGGAAGCAGAAATCATTGGTGTGGATACTTCTCTTTACTTTCCAAGGACAAATAACCTTTCTGTAGAGAGTCAGTATCTAAGTGTTTTTCGGAAAAAAAAACCCAAACAAGAAATATGATTTTTTGATGCATCTGACCTAAATTGTCATCTTAGTATTTGTTGAAATCTTTACAAGAAAAATGATGTCTTGTTATTTTCATGTTTAAAAGGAGTAAATACCATTTGGGTTTTAAAAAGTCAATAAAAACAGGCAAGCTTATTGGGAAATAGTATTGAAAAAGGCAATCAATGGAATTTGTGAAATTCAGCAATAGACTAATAGAATTTATCTCCTGAAATTATTCTCAGAAATATATATATGTGTGAGGACTAGGGACAGCAAGGAAGACATTTTAGAGTCAGGTAATCAAGTTTGCAAAATTACTGCTTGCTGTTTTCAGCTTAGGATATTGCAGTCTGAGTTGGCCAAGTCATTGAACTTCAAATTTCTCAAAATGTATTCTTTGCTATTCACTGCAAAACAACCTCTTAGAAGTTGGCACAAACATCTCAATAAAATCCGGAATTAAAATAAGGACATTTTTGAACATAAGCTCTGAATGTGAGGTGAAAAAGATGACCAGCATACTTATTTTAAAGTGAAGTATTTTTAGATGTTTTCCATATAACCAGCATTCTAAATTTATGGAAAACATTTTGATAAACCAATCATAGGGGGTGTGCTTTAATGTTTACCTCTCTTAGTACTTAAATGGTATTGCAATGAATAATTAGTTATTTTTTGATGTCACTAGTATGTGAGTTAGATTTCACATGTTCTATACGTATATGTTTGATCAGTATTGTTATAATTCAGTGTCTGCTAACTGCTGTCTGCCAATATTTCTTAATGAACTTCAGCTATAAGTTTCTTGTTGACGTTTCTACTTTGAAGAAAGAAGGCTTAAGCTAAGTGGTTTATATTACATAAAATTCGGTTTCAGGCAGCAGTTTCAGTAATTAGCAGTACATACTAAGAATTGCGAATATTCTGTATTTTTATAGTACAGAATACTGAAATTTCTCCTTATCTTCCTGAGATGTCAGTATGTAGAGAAAACTACTTTTCTATTGTTTCTCAATGAAAAAAAAAGGTCAAAATTATACAAGTCTTTGTAAACAAAAGAGAAACTCATATTTAAGTTAAAGTAACAAGTTGCTAATAAAAGGAAAAAATCTGAGGAGAAAATGAAGTCTTTATATCTTCTCATCTTCCTAGGCCAACGCCTTAGAACTGTGTTGACTTTATGATTAAAGCATTTAATTTTTGCTTTTTTAGGTAACTTGATTTTTTTTTATTCTTGTTTAAAATTTAGTCTTATAAACGTATCACACTGAATGCTTAGTTTTCATTTGATGCTGGCAGAAAATTCTTTGACAAATAGTGTGGAAAATGCCCCATCCTCCTTACTATATTCAGTTTCCCATCATTAATTTCAAACTTTTGGAGCTGAAAAAGACAATCTGACTTGCAAATACGTCTGTTCTCCCCATTGCTCTGTCTCCCTGTTTTCTGCCTTCCTACCTTCCCCACCCTCCCATTCGGTGAAAACAGAGCAGGAACACAGTTGTAATTATTAGAAACAAGCTCTGAAAGAAGAAAGGAAGGCAACTGGCTTCTTTCATTTGGTGTCTTCTTTCATATGCAGCATAGGCAGAATCAGAAAAATACACCTTCTGCTGACACCTTGGTAATACTGTCTGAAATTTTTACACTAGGTGCTAAATTCAAGTGGAAAAGGAAGTCTCCGAGGGAAAATGTGCATGCTGGGCTAATGCTCTGTTTCTTGTGCATTCACAACTTGCTCTGTTGTGCATACCTGTCATTTTGTTAGCAAGAGGTTTTTTTATTTTAATGGTAGATGTGTCTGTAGACATCAAGAGAATTGTTTTCTTCAGCAAATGAGCAGGGACCAAATTTTGAAGAAATACTCCAGTCTAACTCTGGTCCTACAGAATAACAGGTGTTTTTGAAAATACTGCCATGTGTCACTAAAAGTCTGCCACATACTTTTGAGGTGTGGAAGATAAATTTTCTAGGACCAGTGAACAAACAATATTTACAGGATTCATCCTGCACAGTGGATGCCTTCAGGAAGTCACTGCCTTTCTTTTCTGGCTTAATTTTTGCAAAGTATTCTTGACCTCACTGGGTTTAATTTCAAACTTCTGAATTACCTGTGAAATGCATTTCCTGGTTGTATTTTTCTTGCTTGCATTCAGTACAGATTTTCTGGATCTCTTTAGGGTCCCTGGTAACTTTTCCATTTTCATGTTCTCAAACAACATTAAATCATACCCTTTGTTTCTGCAAATCAATCCAATGCATTTTAGTGATTTTTGCTTTAAAATTATGGTAAATACTAAGGTCTAGACCTTTGTGGTCTGAGTCTCACTGACACAGAGCTCTGGTGGAACTCTGAACATCAGACTGGAGAGGTTTGCTTGACTCACTGAGACTTGACCCTTGCTGTCACAGGTATCCAGGAAATATTAAACTGTTTGCAGATATAGTAAATTCTATTCTAAAATGAATTTGAATTTCTTGCCCGTGTGTTTTTAGTGGAAATGTGGTCTATGGCTTCATTCCTTTGATTAGTATCTAGTCCAAATCTATCCCTGATGATTTTCCGAATAATTTTTTTGTAATAATATTGCTATTTTTATTCCCCACCCTGTGTGCCCCCACCCTGCCCCCCACCCTTCCAATGCAGTTGCTGTTAATATGTGTGCTGTAAATTATGAGTCAGATTTTTACTCAGGTCTAATTTGCTGCCCTTGGATTTTTTCCTGTGTGCTGTAAACCATTTTGTGGTATTTATGCCATTTCCATGAGAATTCATAATTTATAGGACTTGACACTGTGCTGTGTTTTTTGACTATAGGTAACGGAATCTAGAGATTTCTTGCATTACCGCACACCGTCTTATATTCCCTTGGTAACAGGGGTAGCTGAGGTGCTCGAAATCTCGGTGTACTCACCAAAATGTGGTGATGAAACAAAACTAAGAACATGACCTGAAGTGATGTGTATGTTTTTAATTCTGTTTGTTGCACAGTTATATAGCTTGTGGAATGACAATAGCTAGTCATTTCATTTGCATCTCTGGGAAGCCACAGGTTACTCTAAAACTGTTGGTATGTGCATACAAGGACATAAAGGTTTCATTTAATGTTATGTTTTAAGGATAGAAGGAAATGTCAGATGTGAACATCAGAGCTGTCTCTACCCTAAGCAATAGTAATGACTCCTGAATATTGTTATTGGCAGGACAAGGCGTCAAATCTTTGAGTCTTGCTGCAGTCTGCTTTCTAGTGTCTTCATGTAGGACCAACCTTGCAATGCTGAAAGCAAAGTCTACTAAAGTTACTGTAAGAACAATCTTACTTCAATTATTGAAATAATTTAGAAATGCTCTTCTATTTTGACTTGAGAAAGACATGACTTTTTCATAGCACGCCCTTTCTTTGATTGAAGTTGACTGAAGACTGCAGGTCACCTTCTATAAATTTCTTCATTTCCCATTGTATTCATCTTGAGTTAGGAGACTAAGGACAGAGAGGTGTTTTTTTATTTCTCAGTACTACCTGCTGACTTTGCTCTTAGAGTTAAAAGCTCTCAATGTATCACAGTGTGTTTGTTTCTAGGAAGTGTGGGGGTGATAGGAAAAAAGTAAACTTAACAAGTGTTTCAGTCTGGGTCTTAGCTGACAGAATATTTTTTCAATTACTGTGCTGATGGTGACTTTTTTCTTAAAATTTTGTTTCTTTAGAGAGTATAGTATATGGAAACAATTTGTCAAAATGTGCTTATATTTGTATACATATATCCTACTTGCATCTATGTATGCACATGTTCCCGTATAATTTATATATTTTATGTGTAGATATATATGTTTTTATATATCTCTGTATACAGATGCCTATATACATATATGGGTGTCTGTAATGGCACTTATATTTTAAATGCCACTTATTTCGTTTGTTACATTTAATTAGCAATTTTTAGTTATTTCTTCTGTTACATGCTCACCCAAGACTATAATTTTTCTGAGGACTTGACATCCTTATCCTGCTGCAGTGACAGGCAGGTGTCTGTCTTGTAGAGTGTTTATTGTTTGCTGCTTTGAGTAAGCATGTGAATAAATACTTTGATCAGAAATTAATTTTTACCTTGTAATGGTTTTTCTGATTATGATGAGGTTGATTTCATATACTCTTTTTGAGCACATGGTAAGCAAATTAGTAACAATCACAGAGAATCACTGAGTGGCTGAAAGCGGCAGACACCTCTGGAGATTATGTAGTCCCAGTCCTCCAGCAGATTCATCCCTCTGCTCCAGCAGTATCAGCTACAGCAGGCTGCCCAGTACTGTGTCCAGTCTGAGTATGTTCAAGAATAGAGACTCTGCAAGCTTGCTGGGTAGGCTGTTCCAGTGTTTGGCCACTTTCAATGGATAAAAATATTTTTATTATATTTAGCTGGAATTTCATCTGGTTTTTATTTGTGCTCATTGCCTCTTTTCCTGTCACTGGCCATCACATCTAAGAGTATGTCTACATCTTTTTTCTAGATTCCCATCAGGTATTTATAAATGTTGATGTATATCACTGACCTTTCCCTTCTCCAGGCTGAGCAGACCCAGCTTTCTCAACCTCTCTATGTATAGCAGATGCTGCAATGCTTTAATCATCTTTGTGGCCCTCCATTGTGCTCACTCCAGCATGTCCATGTCTCTCTTGTACTGGGGAGCCCAGAACCAGATACAGCAGCAAGATGTGCCTTAAAGCTTCTGACTAGAGGGGAAGGATCACCTTCACTATTCTCTGTGCAGCTCAGGATATCATTGGCATTTGGTACAAGGCCATATTACTGGCTGATGGTCAATCAGGTGTCCACCAGGATCCCCAGGGCATTTTCTGACAAGGTGCTTTCCAGCTTGTCAGTCCCCAGACTGTGCTTTTACATGGCATTATTACTCCCCAGGGGCGGAAATTTGCGCTTGTCTTTGTTGAACTTCATGAGGTTCCTGTCAGGCCATTTGTCCAGCCTGTCAAGGTCCCTCTCAATGGCAGCACAAATATCTGTTGAAACAACTACCATTCCCCATTTTTGTGTCATCAGCAAAGTTGCCACGGTGCACTCTGTTCCATTGTCCAGTCATTAATGAAGATGTGAAAAAGTGGTGACCCCAATGCTAGCCCATGGGATACTCCACTAGTACCTGGCCTTGAGCTGGACTTTGTGCCACTGATCACAACTCTTCAAGCCCAGTAGTTCCACCAAGTTCAAGGGAACTTTACTGACCACTTACCTCGCCTATACCTCATCAGTCTGTCTATAAGTATATTATGGGATACAATGTCAAAAGTCTTACTACGATCAAAGCAAAGAACATCCATTGCTCACCCCTTACCCACTGAGATAGTAATTTCGTCAGAGAGGGCTGACGGGCCATTTGGTTAGAGCATGGTGCTTATAGCACCAAGGTCGTGGGTTCAATCCCTGTATGGTCCAACTTAAGAGTTGGACGTGATGATCTTTGTTGTTCCCTTCCAACTCAGAATATTCTGCAATTTGGTGATTATTGTTTCCCCTTATGACTACTTCCAGTGATCTTCCCCATTTTATGGTCCATCACCTTCTCAGGGACTAAGATGTGATTGAATGCTCTAGTTTCCTAGATCCTTCTTTTTGACTGTAGGCCTTCCTAAAGAACCTATATCCATGCATGGCAGCGTTCCAGTCATGGGAGCTGTCCCATTTTGTGTCTGTGATCCCAATGAGTCCAGCAAGTGCAGACAGATCTCTTATTCCTCTTGTCATCTTCCATGGGGATCTGCTGTTTGCATTTGAACAGCACCTGGTTCTGCTTATTTCCCAGTGTGTGGAAAATCAACTGTAAAAGGCCAGTATCCACAAAGGAGACAGAAGTCCTGCAAGTATCAACTTTATTCAAATAAAGGGAAAGAGTCAAGTAGGCCATACCTCTGTGGGATCTCTCTTGAACTTTTGGAGGATGCAGCTTCCTTTTTATCCAAACTCCTGGCTGCATGTTACCCTCCTCCTTTCCCCAGTGGCTGAGGTACTAGGAAGGTACAGCCTTCCGGAACTGCCTGCTACATGTTCCCCCTTTAACATGTACCCCCTCTTCATCATGCATTGTATGGCCATAAAATTAGCTTTAAGCCCACCCTGGGTAGAGAAGTTAATGTTCAAAAGTTTATTAAGCCTGCATATTTTTCCCTAAAGTTCAGAAGTTCTGACTGTGCTTGGTTCTGCAACAAACTTGTGTAGCTTGATGTTCATGAAGACCCCCACAAACATTTCTCCAGAACCTGACTGGTTCTTTCATATTGAGTTGTTTGTGAAGACATTAACACCCACTTCTATCAACAGGAAGACCCTTAAGAACCTCCACCATACTGTCAGCACTCCCTTATTTATGTGCATAAGGTGAAGGTCTTCCCTGAACATTCTGCCGTTCCTCACAGGGTCTTTTCTGGCCATATGTACCTGTGTGCCTTTGCATGCCAGCCCAGGCCACAGCTCCCTCACTTGTCATTTCATCAACATCTTTGTTCCTTTCCATTCCTAGTTTAAAGCTCCCCTCATCAAGTTGGCTCATCTGTTACCAAAGGTGCTTAGTTCTGTGTATTGATTTGTATTGCACATTTGTACTGAATAATTCCTGGTAAGATTAGCATAAGTTTCATATTCCTCTGTAAAAATGAAATAAAAGAAAGTTCTTCCATTGATTTACAACGTAAAAATAGTGCCTCATTCACTAAAGAAGAAAGCAAGTTAAAGTACATGTATGAATAAATAAAGTTTGATTTTTAAAATATGTTGTAATGGAACTGGGGTTCCTTGCACTTAAAAGCCTTGAATTTAACATGAGGAAACATGTTAATGCATTTTGACGGTGCTGTGGTTCTTGTGTGGCTGCATGGTTTAGCCTCCCCCTCCCACTGCCTCCCTTTAAGGATATAACTCGAAGCCTGATAAAGTCAACAAAAAAGATTCCCATTGACCTTAATACACTTTGTGGGCAGACCATTAGAGAACACATAATACTGCATTCTCAGGTGACAGACACAGATAACTGCATTGATGTTTGCATACAAATGAAACAGTAGCAATATAGCAGACTGGTCTTGGCAATAGTTATGCCAACATTTCCAACAGTATCAGAGGATTCAACGTTATCCCATGGTTTTCCCTTCCACAACAAAATGAAGATCTGATTGGAGAACCTGTGCAAAATTAATATAATCTGTGTTTTAACTGCAGTGAAAAGATGTGTCATTTTCTACTATATATGCACAGTCAGGGAACTTAAACAAGTGCTTATTTGGAAGCCGGTTGTACAGCTGTCAGAAAGTACTAGTATATCACTGTGTTAATTTCTATTCTGTGTCTATTTCTGCTGCTGTGCTTCTGAACAGAATTAAATTAGTACATATGAAATACATATGTACTAACTTATAGTGTTTGTAAGGCAATTGACAGAAAAATAAATGAAAATAGGAAGCTTATTATCTACAATAAAATTATTTGCATACAATTTTTTGATGGGTCATTGTTCTTTTTCTTAATTTCTCTGTATTGCAGTTGTACTTTGGTTTTCTTGCATCAAGAGTCCTTAATGTACCTCTACCCTTATTAAATTTGGGGAGCTACTTTATGATTCATTCAGAACAATAGGAGTTAGTGTTAAGTCCTAGTAAGCATGGCTAGCATGTCCTTAAGTGTTATCCTGTATTGTTCTGTTAACAGGCTTTCTTAAACAGTGCTTTTAACAAAATTAAGTTGTCTGACTGTTGTATTGTACATGTAATTTAAATTCTTACATAATTATTCAAATGTATCTATATTGAATAATCATATTAATTAGTGACACAGGTTTTAAGAAAAATTTTTTAGGAACTTCCCTTAAAATTGTTTCTTTGTCATTCTGTGTTTTCGCTGGAAAACACAATAAAGCTGGTAACACTGCTTACCTTTTGTACACTAATCTTTGCCTGGACATCTCCAGCAGTATTACAAAAATGCAATAATAACTCCTGTTGCTAATGATAATTCTAGGCACAGAAATGTGACATATGCATTGGACGTTACAGAGACAATTCTTGGAGGAAGTAAGGAAGAAAATTAGTTGGAGTGCTAAATCTGTATTTCGTTATCTGTATGTAATACTAGCATGAAATTAAAAGAGAATTAAGTAGAAAATATGTAAGTAGGGATTAACAGAGTCATCTGAACTTTCAGTATATATTGCAGAAAATATTCAATGTTTTAATAATTGTTTATAGTTAAGTGTTACTGTACTTTGTTCTCAATTTAGAAAATCCATCACCAGTACAGTAAAATTATCAAGAAAGCTGATTATACTAGATCTATCCTATGGTTGCATTACAATACCATTCCTATTACTGTCTTTATGGGACTTTTATTATGTTAGAAAATACACACCAAAGTTTTTGCTTACTTTGCTTATGGTTGTTGCAGTATGCCATACCTGCAGACAGAAAGTAATTTATCAGCAAACATACTTATGTGCCTAGAGAGTAGATGCATTTCAGAAAAAAAGCTTGCTTCACACATACTCTGCAAGTTTAAGAAAAAGTTTTATCTTTTTCTGATTTTTCTAGGTAAAAAAAAAAATATACTTACAGTTGATGTGTTCTATGTATTTTACATTTTGACACTTACTGCTAAAGAGTTAACTGAATATTGATTAGAAAATGATGCAGTAGTGAAAATGCATTTATTTTAGAGCAGTTAAAGCATTAGAGGGAAATTGAAAGGCATTCCATTTCAAAACTTAACTGTTTTGTAGATATTTCTCAAAAGTATATGATAAATATTTTATATGTAACTTATAGTGTTTGTAAGGCAATTGACAGAAAAATAAATGAAAATAGGAAGCTTATTATCTACAATAAAATTATTTGCATACAATTTTTTGATGGGTCATTGTTCTTTTTCTTAATTTCTCTGTATTGCTTGTTTTGCACAGGAAGGAGTTAGAGGAGCTGCAGAATCTTTACAGACAGAACGTTGAAGATACAACACAGCAGGCTGAGCTGATAAAGCAGCTACAGGCTCTCAGTGCTGATACACAAAATGTACTGCAAGACCAAGAATATGCTCACACTGCTAAAACAACATCATATCAAAAAGTATGTTATTCTCCCTTATGATCATAGGCTTAATTTTAATACCCATCTGTACAATATCAATGGACAGAGTAATCAAAGTACTTTGTAGTGTTGCATCCTTTAGATCTCTGGCTTTCTATTATTGCCAAATTATGGTTGAGTAGCAGAGCTTATTGGCCTAGTTGCATACCAGCATACATGGTATGCATGCCTTGCATACATTGAATTGATGAGCCTTAAAAATTAACATTTCGTTGCATCTGAAGAAAAATAAGATAGAATTGCCAAGCATATAAATTTCTTTATGTAATTTGGTGTTAACTATGGGTTTCTTTCTTTTTCTCCCGGAGGACAGGAGCTTTCAATTACTAAATTCTCCAAATTATTTTTCATCGTTTAGGGGAATAAATTCTTCTCACTTGTAAAGTATTTTTGTGAATCACAAAGAATTTTAGTGGTTTAAGATACAAAAACCTGCTCTATAAAAATTAATTTGAAAAATTGTTGTTATAATATCTTTTAAATGGTTAACTAGTTCAAAAGTTGAAACTAAATGCACATTTGCAGAACATTTTCATATTTTTGGTGAACGTCAGGGAAGCTGTTAACCCTAAAGAGCTGTCACATATGCACTGTTCAGAACATCTTTTAGGTTTATGAAATTATACAGATGTGTTTTTCAGTCTGTAAGAAATACAGAAGATATGTTTGCTTCCTTTTTAGAAAGATTGAGAAGGAAGAAGACAAGAAAAAATTTGCAATAAAAAACTTTCAACACCTTCTACCATCTTGGAATACTTTCTCAAATTGTGTATTGCCAGTGCTTTTTCCCCCAAAAATTTTTCTTCCCTTTATCGTCTTAGACTGTGCAGTTTGTGATCAAATTGTGAGGCTAGGCCTGAGTCAAGCCAGAGTCAGTACTGGGTTTCTAAAGATGTGTTTGGTTAGCATGTTATTGCTCATAATGCCCAGCACTGTCTTGTCTACTTAATGATGTACCATGTCATGCGGTTTGCTAAGGTAATTATAAATTTTGTGGAATACCAGCATAAAGAGCTACTGTATATAAAAAGGAGGGGAAAAAACCGCAAGTCACCCTACAAAACTCTACAGTTTATTTGACTGCGGTGATGATGGATATTATATCTCTTATGCTTTGCAATAGTAGCCCAGTCAAGCTACAGGTAGACCTCAATCAAAGTTGTTCAGAACGTGTACAAGGCAGGGGGAATCTGAGGCGAGACATAGTAAATTCTAGAACGAATGAAAAAAAGAGAATATAGGTATCAGGAGTTGCTGTTTTTTTATTTTTCAATCTCCAATCAGTGCTTCTGAAGGTGTTAAATGGATCCTTTGAGTCACTCAAAACAAAAGGGGCAGCAAAAGTGAAGATAGTATGAACTGTCTTTACTGGTGTTACTGGTGTTTATAAAACCATATTCTTCCAGACAAGTTCTACAACAATACAATGTGAAAGAAAATAAAACTGGTTTTTCTTTTTTTTTTTTAACTGTTTTAAAGCATAACAAAACTCTTTATAAAGGCTACTTTACCTTGCAGAGTAGTGATTTTGCCAGTGTTTCTTCAATATGGGAAGAGTTTGACCTGTTCTATGAAAAATAGTTGCCTAAGTAACGTGTTAAATTGATAGGTGTATTGATATAGCTGTAGGGTCAAGGTGCTTCTAATCTGGGCTTGGTTCAAAATTCAGGATTTCTTCAGAAAGCTGGTTCACAGCTCTTAGTCTGTCTTAGGCAGGACTTAACGCTTGTGCTATCTTACCATACAACAAGAAGAGTGTGGTTTTGAAGATAAGCCCTAGTTTTTGATAGCTGCCAAATACTTCCAATTTATAGACGACCCTAAAGTTTGCTGGATTGGAGGTGTTGAATTCAATATTTTTTGAACACGGAGGAGTAACGTTTGCCTCTTAAACCAGGGAAAGCCAACTCAGATGTGCTAAAAAATTACTATTGTGGAACTGCTAAGCTGTCTTTTTGCAAAATATCTCATGAAGCTGAAAAAATATGAAAAAAAAAGAAAAAAAAGAGTAAGGGAAGTTCCCTAAGTCGGAGTGGAATAGAGGTAATGTTTGTGGCAAGTTGACTTAAGAGAACTTTGGAAGGGGAAAGGAGTACCTTTATCATGACAGTCCTATTCTTTATTTCTGATCAAAACTGTATAAAACAGCCAACTATAATTGCTTCAGAGTAACATGCATTTTTCAAATCATAAGATACACAGTCCTACCAAAGTCACAACAGGCTTTTGGAAAACTCAGCATCTATAGAAATAATACTAATGTCTGTTTTTTCCCTTCAATGAGAGAGGTACAAACTATTGCAGACAAATCTGTGTTCTGTTTGTCTTCCCTCCGTTAATAATATGCAGGCTGCAACAGCTAGATAAGAATGTGTCAGCTATTCCATAAATATAGTCACAAAGGAATATTTTCCTACTTCTTCAAATGGCATTGAGCCTATCAGCGTGTACATCCTATGATATATTGTCCCTTACAGCAAGATCAATGACCTCTCTGTTAGTGGTCAGACGACAGGCACTATGTGCTATAACTCAGGCAGTGTGGTTGGCTCACATATTCAAAGTTCATGTTAACAGTCTACCATTGAGAAGAACAGATCTTTGTGCTGATGTTAATGGGTAGTATGAAACAGTAGACTGAAGAGAGAAAAAGCATTTCTGATAAATCTGAGGTCATAAACTTGTGTTGGATTATGTGTAAATCCATTGAGACCAAAAATTCTCTTTCAAGTCTAGCTGTAGTGAGCAGCATGTAAAGATCTGTAATCTGTTTTATCAGGTTGGGTTGACATGACATACCTTTTTTTCTCTGACTACAGATTTTAAGGATGCTGTGTTCTACAATAACTCCTTTACAGTAGAGCTTTTATGGAAACAAATTGATGTCTATTTCGTATTGCAGCTGTAGTTCATATTCTCAAGGATAGAGAATATTTTTTTCTAAAATGTGTAGCATCTGCTTTAGTGGTCCCAAATGCTCTGGGGACTTCATTCCTATGCTGGATTTAATGAGACTCAATAGATTTGTCCTCACCAACAATTTCAAGGTGGAGAGATTTCAATCAATACTAGGGATAATAAGACAAGAAGAGATTCTGAAGTCCTTTGCCAGGTTATCACAGTTTTCTGAAATTTACAATTTAAGGCCTTTGTTTTTATAATGCAATACTTCCACCTGATGTGATGCGGCCTTTAGGATCCATGTTAATCATACTGATTAGAAGTCTTCCAGTGTAAGACCTATTTAGTGGAGTAGGAATACCATTGTCATTCAACAGGAAATGGTAATTCATGTCCTAGAACTCAGCTCTCAAATAGAGAATGCTGTGAATAGTGGTATAGTGCATGTCTGTGGATGAAGAAAAGCATTGCTCAATAGTTAGATTTTTGATGTAATCAGAAAACACAGTAAGAGTTTTCAGTTATGAGGCATCACAGAAATCTGCATCAGGTGCATCAGCAAGTAGATAAAAATAGGAATGTGACAGATACACCTTCAGATGTTAATTTTGTACCTGCATTTGCCTTTGCTAATCCTTCTCGTGGTGTGTTTGTAGAACTAGTTTGCTGTCCTTCAAGCCTGAGAAATTGAAATCAGAACATCAAGTTACTGTGTTTACCATAGTAAGGTTAAGTTTTATACTTCCAATATTTTTTGTAACTGCAGCAACCTTCAAGCATAGTTAAAAATATGTTTATGTAAGCAGCATTACATTCTAAAAATAAAAACTAAACCCATATAGATCTGTAAACAGTAGTGATGGTGCAGGTTCCTACTCTAATTGGAATGAAAAGCCTACATTCTTTCACATGTGATAAGGCAGGGGAGAAACTAGATGTCCAGTCAATTATGCTGACACCCACATCAGTAATAAGTGAACTGTCATTTTCATGTCTACTTTGTGAAAGTTTTGAGGAACTCACATCTTTAACAGATTCGCACACTGTAGTTCAAGCTCAGATACTGTTTCCTGTTGTGGGAAAGTGTGTTAAATAAGTTAGTCTTTGTTTCTTGTATGCCAGACAACAGTACAGTTGGTCACATTTTAGCAAGTAGATTTTGGCATCAGATGTGCCCATAAGTTAAAATCGAAGAAATCCTGGGTAAACTCTGGTTCTCTTAGGGTGATACTAAATTGTGCACTCACAGGTGATGATTTTCGTGCTTGGAAGACCCCGTTCTGATATTCTTAGGGCACAGTAGTTCCTGTGTGTAATGGTGTAGATTGATATCTACAGAATATTCAAGTATTTGGGGGAAAAAAAGTGAATATAAATAAAATAAAACTAAATGTCATGAATGTTCTGTATATAGTCTGTCTGGACTGCCTCTTCTGCTTCACCCTAGAGTTTCTTCAGCTGATTTCTGCCCTTGTTCCTTTCAAGTTCTCATAAAAAACATGGGTTGTAACATGGATTTTTGCAATGGTGCTGTAGTAGTTTCCATTATAGTTTTACTGTGTCTTAATTTAGACGAACTTTTTTTTAATTTATGTCATTACTATATGTTCAATATTACTGTATGTTTGGATTCATAAACAATTGGACGTGGCACTTAGTGCTATGGTTTAGTTGACACAATGGTTTTGTCAAAGTTTGAACTTCATGATTTTGGAGGTCTTTTCCAACCTTAGTGATGCTATCATTCTGTTAACTTGGGTCTTTGTAATACACTTTTTTAGGGTGTGAGCACTTTGATAAAACATTTAATGTAGAAGAATATTTGTTTTATACTCAGTGCATATGTATGGCTACTATTACATTTTATTAGATGGATATACCTTAGCGTTAGTTCCGCACCAGAAATTTCGAAGGAAGTCTCCCAAGTGGCTCTACTCTTATGCTTTAGTTGATACAATAGAAAAGTTCATGACAGTATTAACTAAATACCTTCTGGATCATGGAACTGGAAATTATTTTGGAACAGAAAAATGTATCCCAGCTGTTAGCTGGCATTTAGTGGTAGGAACCATCTAAACCTACTTTAAAATAAATCCTGCACACTTGTTAGTGTTGGTAATTTTATTCAGCTGTTTCACCCTGAAGGTTTTTTTTCCAGTTGCACTATTATTCTGGCTAACATACCATCCAATATATAGCATGGGTTGATTTTAGTTTTACTAGGTTTTTTTTGTAATTCCTCAGCTTTCCTTGGTCTGACCTAAATTAATTTTGCCATCACAAATATTTAGTGCATGTCAGTACTTCCTTATCCTACCATTATCAGGCTGTTAAATGTTTGTAAGCAGGCATTAGAGTTCCATCTTTTGCTTCTGGATGGCCCGGCTTTGGTTTAGCATTTTTTGGTTCCTTGATGGTATTATGTTTTCTGTTTCAGGTAACTCTTAACAGGTGTACCAAAAAAGTGTTTTCTGGTGAAATTAGGTAAATCAATACAGGAAATTGTTAGGGTAGCTGAGAAATATGGAATTTATTTTTTGTGTAATTCAGCTAAGTTACTCACCTTTCTTGACTGATGAATAATGCTCTTGTGTCATATAGACTAAAGTTATTACAGTGTACTGATTTCAGATACTTTTAATCTTTTCTCATTTGTTTCTAAGTACCTTCACCTGTAACAATCTATGCTGCCTGTCAGAGAAGGGACAGCTCTAATGTGTTAAGAAGAGATTCTCAAAGTACAGTCAGTCAACAATTTTAGTAGAGCAGTCTTGTGTGGCTTGCTGATGCTTTTTTTTTGCCACTACCAAATGTCATAAAATGGTGTAAGGAATTATTTAAAATATTTTCCCTTTTATTTCTTTCTTATAAACATGATTTTTTTAATAACTTTTCTTGGGGATTAAAAAGTTTACTGGGTAAATCTCATGTCATATTGACATTCAAGTAAAGTTTAACCATTCACATACATACAGTTAAGATTCCACTGTTTTTTCAGTGAAGTTTGCTAGTTCTGAGCTAAATAATTTACAATATTTTTGTTTTTCTTTTGGATATTCTATGTAATGTTCCATCTCTTGTCCTCTGATCTCCATTTTACATCTTGTTTCTCTCCACTTGACTTTATTGTTATTAATGGTAGACCTGTTGCATCGTGCTGTGCAAATCTGAATATTTAGCAATGTGCTTACTGCAATGTGATTAAATGTGGTGCCCCTTCTGAAACAGGGTCAGAAATGAGCAGTAAACCCAAAATAATCCAGTGTAAACATTAAGTATTCATTTGATCTACAAAACAGTAAGAGAAAAGATGGGGAGCCAAATGGAAAATTGGAAGCTGTTCCAGTTATCTCTGTTATTTTCTAGCAGATAATTTTCATTTTTAAATTTTGTTACGTTAAACTCCTCAAAAAGAAGAATCTGAGTACTATTAAATAGTACAATGGTGTTGTTTAAGAAAAGTATGTAAACCTTAGTGTAAAAAGATAAATAATGTGAATATGTTTTTTTGCATGTACCTTTAGGTTTTACACATAGCTTTTTGTGGTGGTGGTTAGGCAGGCAGCGGGGGAGGCTGCAGTGAATAGGCCAGCCACACAAGGGACCGAGGAGCCAGTGGGCCAGGGGGCCCAAGTGTTGTATTGAGAAAAGGGCTCCGAGGTCCAGAGTAAGATCTCCCCCCAGGAGGACTAGGAAGGTCTCTCCCATCCAGGCCCTGCTAAGTTGTGTCCCCCTATTCAGTTGGTTTGTCCCTGTCAATCTGCATTCCTTATATGGTTTAGTTCTAGAGAGTTCTCCCTCACTCGGTGCTCCATTGGCCTTGTTCCCCTGCTCCTCCCCTCATCCACCCTCATTGGTTTGTACATTGTAGTCCGGCTTTTTTCCACTCCCTCTTACCCTCATGTTATTGGGCCGTGGTGTTCTCTCTGCCCCTGTTTGGTTTAGTATATAACCTTGTGCACCCCTGTACTCTGTGCTCTTCTTCCCTGGACCCGTGCAATAAACTTGTTGCTACCTCTGAAGAGCCCCTCCTGACTCTTTTCTCCTGGTTTAAGGCGTGAGTGTGCGAGTGCCTGTGCGTCCACCTGCGCTGGTGGGATAGAGTGTCAGCTGCAAACCCCAGGAAACCCCTGAGAGGCGAAGGCGGCATACCTCTCTCACTGTTCACCGCACACCACGCCGAGGCACCGCTGGATGCAGGAGCATTTTTGGGAAGGTTGCGGCGTTTACCACCTAGCTGAGCTTGCCACAACAACTTTTAGCTGGTTTTAGACTTTAACATGTGTTTTGTTAGTGCTGTTTTCAAAGCAGGAAAGGTTGGAAAAGTTTATGCAAGTCAAAAGACATGCTATTTGTCTTGTCCTGACAAATGCTGACTACCAAAAAAACCCATTAGCTTCATTAGGGGATGTGGCTGCCAACTAGGAAAAAGCATCATATTTTTGATGTTCTCCATTCATCTTACTAGGATGCTACCTTTCAGATACTATAATTACAACCACTTAAGTACTGCTAGTCATAAAAACAGAAAATTGTCATACCAATATGATCTAGCTAATGAGCTTATATAGTTATAGCTGGAAGTAACTGTGTCTTGATATTCCATTCATTTGGAAGGACATTATATAAAAATGCATGGTTTTGATAAATGAACTGTTTATTTTCCTGTGAGATACTTATTTCCATAAGAAATTGGCTAATCTTAAACTTGCACTTCTAGAGATGATGTAAGCATTCTCAAATATAAATATGAAAGAAAGATTCAGTAGGCACAAAAATTTCGATGCAAATGTTTAATGACTTGGACTCATTTGAATTATCACTCTATCTGGACTTTGAATTAATTTTGCCTGAGAGACATGATCTCTGATCTGCCTTGGAAACAGGCAAGAAGTAATTTACTTTGTCCTAAGTGGATTTTGAGAGTCTATGGGAGTTTCCAAAGTTCTCACGAAGTGTAAGGTAGTTTCCCAGTCTAAAAGTTGTGATTGTTTTTCAAAGGCTTTAACTCGTAAGTGATATAAACAAATAAAAGGGGGATAGAATTGTATCATTTAAATAACACTGACAAGACAAAGTAAAATGAAGAGTCATTCTTGCATTCTGCAGCAACAAATATCCCAAATTTTGTTAATATGCAGTCTTGTTCTGGTTGAAAGGCTAGAGTACGCCTTTTGGGAATGTATCATAATGCTCATTTTTGGCTGGATTTTGATGACAGCCAAATTTCCTGTCACCAACTTTACCATCCTGTATAAATTTTAGAAGGGTAATGACTTTTTGTGTTGGTTGCACATCTGGGGTTTCTGCAGCGTAAAAACCAGTGATTATCTTTTCTGACCTGTTAGATAACCAGTATTGTGGTCATCTGTGAAATTCTGAGGTCAGATGTAATTAAGAGGAACTTTCTACCTCGTTGTGCTGTCTCTTTGACTGCAACATCAGACTACAATGGATTTGGAATAGAAGCTTAATTAACAAGACACCAAAGCAGCATGGACACCTAGTAGTTTTCCTATTACAATTTTCTAAGCAATCCTTCCTAAAACAAGAAGTTGGTTTAAGTGCAATTTTATAAATGCAATTTTATTTCTCCTATGAAATACTGAATTCTTGAGCATGTTCAGATTAATGCCTTGCTGGAAGTTCATCCTGTGGGACATGCTAACAGTCTGTCGATGTATTAATGTATCTTCTTCGATACTGAGTAGCTGGGAGTATAAAACATCAGTGGTGCATGTGTTAGCAAAGACTTTTTCCTGGATTTGAAGTTTTCTTGCTGTTCAGATTACATTGTAGTCAGGCAAAAATGAGTTTCTTATTATTGCCTTTATTAGCAAAAATATCTCTTTCCTTCTATTAAGGGTAAAATACGCCTTTTTATAATAGTGTAATCTTAATCTAGTCAGTGTGGCACTTGTATTGGTGAGAACAAACTTTTGCTTCTTTTCATTTTGGCTATTCTGGTTATTTGTGTGATGAAAAATTTGAATCTGCTTTACAAAAATTTCTATTTACATCTTACTGTGTGTGGTTTTAGTCACGCAGTTAGTATACCACAACTGTTCCCCTGGATAATAATAAACATTTAAACATATTTACTGAACTGAAGCAGTCATTTCTGCCTTGATTCCTACTTTTTATATGGTTGCAGGCACCAAAGATGGTGTCACCAAAGAGGTGATACTTGACCAAAGAACAGTAATTAAAAGACATGTACATGTTTCCGTTTGTAAGGGTAGCATTTGACAGGTATGTGCATTCTATCTAATACAGTATTCACTTGCACGTTTATAGTAGTATCATAATTTCTCATTATGAAGTTTTTAAAAGTAGCAGAACAGAAAATACCAGTAAAACAATGGAAGAAATTGCACATAGATGTAATTTAAGATTATTAGAGGAAAAAAAGCACAGATTTTTTGACTAAAATAGAAAGTTAGATTCATATGAAAAATACATAAAGAAAATATTTCAAGGAAAACTGCATGCATTATTGCCATGGAAAAATCCATCAAGATGTATTTTGAAAATATGACTTACAAGTTTTTAGTGTTAGTTTTTCAGTGATTTAAGTTTATGGCTTATATATTAGAGTCTTTAAAATACTGATTTTGTTTGAAATATAAATGGTAAAAAAACTTAGCTGGACAGGATAACTGTAGTTTATTTTAGCAGCACTAGATTTAGTCCAATACACTTATTATTGCAATATGAATATTTGAAGTCCATGTTTGAGGCTTAATTTTCTGTCTTGTTAATGATACAGCATAAAAAGAGGCAGATATCCTGTTGTAAATGTGGTGCTGTAAATTTCTTTTTATAGCTTTTGATCATTTCAGTTACTGAAACTAACATTCCTAACAAAATTCTTTTTACATTACAATTCTTTTGGCTTTACTGATAGAAAATTTACTAATTTCATTTATTTGTAATAAAAATTTCTCAGTCTTGCACCCTCTATGGGTCAAAACCTGACAGAAATATCTTCCAGTTTTTGGAAATACTCAATCTATTAAAAAATAATTTAAAATCATCACAAGAATTTCAAAATGTAATTTTTAAAGCAGTTAACAAATATTGTAGTAAAAAGGTATTTTTAGTGGACAAGATAAAATCATAGTGAATATTTTTGCTGTGTAACACTGAAGCACATTGAGGAACGCAAAAGATTTATCACTGTTTGCTTGAAGGGTTGGGCTTTGGAAAAGGTAATATGGAACTAAAATTGACCAATTTATGTGACACAATGTGCTGAGTAAATAATTAGGCTTTAATGATGGAAAATACCAATAACATTTTTCAAATGGTTGTATTCCCCTAACTGCAAACTGTCTGTTATTTTGAGATTATTACCCCTATAATAAGGACAGGTATAAATTATAGCTTGCAAAGTTGAATTTTTTCCATGCTTAAATATGTAATAGAAAAGTAACAGGATTTTTTAGTATTTGAAATACATAGGTAAGTATAATTTTAACTTTGCATTTGCAACATGGGGGATCTGCAATATTAATAATGTAATTTTAATTTTTGTTGCATTTTTTATAGCAAATTAATTATGGTAGTTTACAGCGCAACACTTTGAAAAAGACTTGTACAAGCATGAGTCTTGTTGTTTCTCAGTCAGAGAAGCAGTAATAATTTGTTACTTTCCAAACATGTTTTTTTATACTAATGTGTTGTGAAACTATTTACAGTGTCTTGTATATATGTCTTTTAAACGAGATGCAAAGGAGAAAATACAGGGGTTTTTTT
>VZRJ01000738.1:94977-124005 GCA_013397565.1 Ptilonorhynchus violaceus
GCCAAGAAGAGGTCACACCTCTCTCTGAGGATCTGATGAATTTGCACTTCGTAGAATCATGGAATGGCCTGTCTTGGAAGGAATCTAAAAATAATCTGGTTTCACCCCCCGTGGCAGTGGGCAGGGATGCCTCCCACTGGACCAGGTTGCTCACAGCCCATCCAGCCTGGCCTTGAACACTTCAAGGGATGGGGCATCCACTGCTTCTCTGGGCAACCTGTTCCAGTGCTTCACCACCCTCACAGGAAAGAATTTCATCATAGTACCTAATTCAAATCTCTTTCAGTTTGAAGTCATTGTCGTAGTCGTAAAAATGCCATTCTTTTTTCATGCATAGATCTTTGAACTCTGGCTTGTTCACAGAGTCATGTTTTCATACAGAAGTCGACGTTCTTGCAGTAGCCAAATCTTTTTACTAAATAGTTTGGGTTTAGTATTTTTTTTTTGCTCTTTACCAAAGATACCTGGAGCACAAAAGTCTAGAAGTATAAAGTTAAATAGAGATGAATCTGAAACAAAAGACCAGTGAGAAATTTCATCCAGTTTTCTGTCTTTGGAAAGTCTATTTTCATGTCTTAAAAATTAGTATTTAACATTCTCTTCATATTTAAATAGACCATCTTTAGGCTAGGAAATTTAAAAGAATATTTCTCAAATAGTGAAGGATATGTTAAATGTAACAGAAGATGTTACCCAACTCCTTCTAAACTGGAGTAAGCAAAACTTTAGTTTTCAAATGGATCTCATCAGGTTACATCTGGGTTCTTAGAATTCCTGAAACTGAAGAAACTTCACAGGTATACCTAAAAAATTCAGCAGGTTTTGAGGGTATTGTAGACCCAAATTCTACAGATAGGTATGTTTTGGTAACAGTGATCTACTGTTTGAGGTTCTATAGGCATTTTGGAGATGTAAGTTAAGATAGACTGGATTTGTTGGATTTATTTTCCAATAAATATGTCTGTATAGGCATGTGCACAGAGACTGTTGTAAGGGTTTTATTACATTTACACAAACTGTGCCTTTGTGTATTTTATTTGGAATAAGTATCACAGCATGGTGATTTCTAGAGATCGCTTTTGGAAGAAGAAAAGAGTAGGAAAATAACCTCAAAATGAATGTAGAATACTGTTCATCTGTTGGTCCCATTGAAGTCAGTAGCAGAACTTGCATGACATAGAGGAGCAAGGTTTTAATGTATTCTGTGACTCTTAAATGGAGTTATGTTTCAAAGCACTCTGCATTTCATTTTTTAAAGAAGAAACTAAAAAGTAATGATACAATAAACATTTAACCATTAGCAAAATTTGTGTAATTCGTATGGCTTAAAAGTCATCAACAATGCTTCGACTCAATATTAAAGGTCTTTTTCAACTGAAATGATTCTATGAACACGTAACAGTTGTAGACTTTTTAAAGTAACAGTAATGCGAATTTAAATTATTGTAACATTGAAGTTGTTGACTTTTTTTGAGTTACTCATGTAATTGTAAAGCTTATGTTACACATAGACATCTTTTTTTACATGCAACTGAGAAATCAGTAAGATGTGTCAAGTTGGTAGGTGTATTTATCTTTCCTAAAGAGAAAGAATAAAGTTCAAGTAAAAAAATCAATTCCAGTTAAGTAGAACTACATTTCCCTTATCTACTAGCACTGTTTCTGCCTTCTAGATTTTGTTGATTTTTTTTCCTTTTTATATAGTGCTCAGGTTTTGTTCAAATGAACAGAGTATAGTTTTCTTTAAAGCATTCTTTTGATTGCATGGCTTGTCTACTCTTCATTTTCCTGTTGTCCTTTTTTTCCCCCCTTTTTTTTGGTATAGAGTTTTAATAAACTAATGGTTATAAATCGGCCTTCTACTGATCATAGGTGGTAATGACATCTGTTTGCAACTACATATGGCCTAAACTATGCAAAATGAGGAACAGAATTTATTTAAGGAAGAGTCAGAAAAAGCATGGGCAACTTTTGCTCTGACAAATTTCTTATACTTACTGTATGAAGAGTTGTGGTTTTTCTAAAACACATGATTGATATTCTTAATTTGTAATTTATTTGTTGAAGTTGTGAGTTTATATTAGGCTTTGTGAAAAGCTTCACATTCTGCATAGAAATAAAATGGCTATGCCCATTAGTCTGTTTTTGACAAATACTAAGCTTACTAGGGTGTTTGCTTGCTTGATTTTAATCAACTTCGGACCATCTCATTTCTTCATTGGCATGAATTTGGAGATTTATTTGCTTAACCTTTTTTTACAGTGATTTTTTGGATTTTTATCAGTATACCTGACTTGTTTTACTTGGGGAATACCAGTATTTGAGATGGTAGTACCACATGATAATTGTACCAAATTCTATCTTCTCTGTTGAAATGGGTATTTGTCTTAAGAATATGCTCAAACATTTGCAAGCAAGTGATGTTGTCAGAACCTTGCAAATTAGAGAAAGTATGTATAAAATAAAACCTCTAGTTAGTCTTGAGAAAGTGTCTTCTGGATCAAGTTTGTTGATTGAAGACTTTACTGCTCCCCAGCTGCTTGTCGTTGCTGTTAGAACACCACTGTCAATAGAGTTTCCTGAGGTTGCCCTCACCAATGCAGTACAAGGTCAGCTGGGTCAGCTCAAGCCACTTCCATTGACTTTTTAAACTAACCAGCCCTTCTATTTATACAATCAATTAGGGATCATCCCTTCTTCCAGAAATGGCATTGAGGTGCTAACCTCCAGCTGCCTGGATGCGTTGACTGTCTGGGAATTTTATCATCTTTGTCTGGCACAGCTGTTTGAATATGAATGTGTGTCCCCAGGCTTAGGGCACTGTGGAAGAGGTTTGAGCTAAAGCATTTCACTTTGTGATTGCCACACAACAGGCATATTGCTGCTTCTTATGCCAAGGAAAGAAGGTTTTGCCCAGTGGCTGTAACAGAGTGGGGTGTGATCATAGGCAGGTAATAAAAACTCAGCTGACAAGGAGTCAGTCATCAAGCCATGGTAACTTGGCCACTCTTGGTCATGCGTACATGAGTCTTCCACTGGATATCAGGGATATATGTTACAGTAACTGCTACCAGTGAAATGTGTCCTGTCTGAACAGGTTTGGTAACTAGGCCAAGTTGATCAGTGTGCAGCAGCATTGTTTTGTGCTAAAGAATTGCTGAGGATGGATTAATAGCTGGGAAAAGGTCCTGTAATTCAGTGGTTTAATGAAATTACATACCTGCCTTGAGTAACACTGTGGTCTAGAATCTATTTTTTCTGTAAGTCTTCAGTTTGATCACAACTCCTATGCTGTCTGAATTCAAGGATGTAGCAGATACAAGTTGTAGATTTACATTAAAAAGGTACTTTCCCGAGGCGGTTTTTAACTAACAATATGTTTATTGAAAGAATATGCAGTTAAGGGGTCTGTTCCCCTCCTTGTTTTTTAGGCCAGTGATACTTACACCTTGAAATTTCACCAGAAACAAGTCCAGAAGATGCAACATTTTGTCAAGAAATTTTGATAGCATGTGACACACGAAATACCATAGTAGAGGAAGTTACAGCAGAAGAAACATCTGTATAAAACAACCATTGTTAAGATTGTAAATTTGGATTTGGAAAATACGGTGGTGGTCTGAAAATGTTTGGTTATTATTTTGAGGTCTTGTTTTGAATATAGATTCATGAATCATTTACAAAAGCAGAATTATTTGTAGCTTTTGCACATTCCTGTAACACTGTTAATGTGCTTCTCTAGGCAGTTTTATGTAAATGGTGTGTTATGCTTCTGATTTTTTGTTACCGATGTAATATACCTGTATTGTTATTTTCTAGGTATATCAGCAGCCTTAAGTGAGCTAGAGTACTACATTACAGTGCAAAAATCTGAAATTGAGCTTTTACAGAAAAAATTGAAAAAAGCAGGTCTTAACCTAGCAGAACATAATTTGTACACTACAGATACTCTGGAAAGCACAGTATAAGGACTGGAAGAAAGCTTGGGGTAGGGTAGTTTTATTGTCTGGTGTATTTGTGTCTAAGTCAGGCTGGTGAAGCCAAACGGTTTTGCTCAAGGGTCCAGATAATAATTTTAATATCTGTTGACGCTGCTTATAATTCTGGAAGCTTGTTTGAATAGTTCTTGTGTTATCTGCCAAAGACTTGTTAAAATAGCTGTTGGGAGTAGAAGGTTTTACCTTATTAAATACTGAATAAGGGATTCTTAATTAAATGAACTATTAGAAGGATAAATTCTTTGTAGGTTTGCTGAAATGAATATTTATAAGATATTTTGTGGTGTTTGTCAGAATGACCAGCTTTCACTGTAAGGAAAGTGAGAGAAATAGGAATGGTTATTTTTGTGATTTTTTTAAATGAAAAAGATTTCTTTTTTCCAAATTCTTGATTTTTAGAGTGTGATGTAGTATTTTTTCTGGGAAGAATGACAACAATGTCCTTCAAAGTTTTTACTTTCAACTTTGGATAGATAGTGCTGGACTGCCTCTTTCATGGTGTCTCACTGTTTAATTTAGGCATTAAATAACAGTAACAGCTATAAGCTATAGTAAATGAAAGAGATCTGTAAATAATTCTATGATTTAAATGTATCTATTAAATTAGCTGAAATCAAGATGCTTTTCGGTATGTTCAGCCTCTTCCTTGTAAATTTTTTTTATTGGGATTGTATAGAATATAGGAAACTTGGAAGAGATCTCTTTAACAAGGTTGCAAATGTGAACATGATTCTGAATGGTATAAATAATCTACAGGGGTGGACCATCATGTCCACTTCCTTAGAAACCTCCTGGTTTATCCACATTTGGTATCTCATGACATTTTCTTTGAAAAATGTATGACTTGTTCTTTCTTAATGTCCTGTACTGTATGCTAGTTTTGGGAAAAGACATACTTTAGAACATTTGTTCAGGAGCATGTGGTGGCACTTCTGTGAAAATGTGTTTAAGAAAAAAACAAAATTTTGCACAGGCAGTGAAGAATAGAAGGTGAGAAACAACCATGCAAACATCAAGGTCAGGAAGGAGGAGAGGGCAGAGTTGCTTCAGGTGCTGGAAAAGGTATTTCCCTGTGGGCCATGGATCACTGTGCAGCAGATGTCCATACTGCAGCTTGTGGTGGAGCCCACAGCAGATGGATAGTCGCTCATGGAAGCCACAGCTTGTGGAGGGGAGTCCGTACTGGAACAGGTTCCTCTTACATGAGCTGTTGTCCATGGAAGACACACTCTAGAACAGGTTTATCCTGAAGGACTCTAGCCTGTGGAGAGGCCCTATGCTGGATCAGGAGAAAAGTGTGAGGAGGAAAGAATCGCCCAAGAGGAACTGTTATGCACTGATTGTAAACCAACCCACTGCACAGCTCAGCAGGTGGTAAAAAAGTCAGGAGTGATGGAATGAAGTTGTGTCTGGGAAGCTGGGAGCTCCTCCTGGGTAGGAAAGAAGGTGTTGATTAATTTTTTTTTCTTTATTTCTTATTACCCAAATCTATCTTAAGTGGCAGTAGCTTAAATTGATTTTCTTCAAGTCTGCCCATGATAGTAAGTGGTAAACCCACAAGCTTTATCATCCTGTTTTCTCCCCCAGTCCTCATGAGGAAGGAAACCGAGTGAGCAGTTGAGTGGGTGTTTGACCCTTTACCAAGGTTAACCCACCACAATGTAATTTTCTCTTTCTTCAGGATAAAGGTAAATGAGACTGCTGTGTTTGTTGTGGACTGATCACTCTGTCAGAAATAAAGCATTTACACTCCCTTGAGTACAACTAAATACAAACTTTTAAAGTCTGTTGTAGAGAATCTTTTCCTGTTTTGATATGTAGATCAGAGTCGTGCTCTTTGAGTAGTCAGGGTTGTTTAATATGTGCAGTTTTTCACATATGCACAAAAGTCTCTATTAAAACTTTGGGCAACTAGATTGAGGAGCTACAAATCCTTTGTATTTAGGCAACACAGTAAGTGAAATTGTGGAAATATTCCGAATTTTCCAAAATAGAAAAGGTAGTACTTCTGCAGTAGTGCTCTACCCTTTGCTCTACCCTTTCCCCCCGAATGAGAAATATCTTCTCATTACCTTGTTCAGCCTTTTATTGCAAAATTATTCCTGACAAAAGTTGTTAGCACATGATTTGACAGGAAGAATATGTTGGATATTCAATCTTTGTTTTAAAAAGGTGATCCTTTTGACTTCACAAAGACTGTTGTGCTGCCACTTTATTCTCTCTTATGTACAGAATCCCAGGATACAAAGAACAAATAAGCATGGAATCACTTCTGATCAGAATGACACTGCTTTGATGACTTACTGCTCTAAAAAGCCAAAGGTTTTGAAAGAAGGAATAGCTGAAAAGGTGTTCAAAAGAAGAGCCTAGTGCAAACCAGAAGCTTGTCACTACTGTGATAAATTGGGATGTATGGCCACATGACTGCATGCTTCCACCTATGTTTGTATGTTTGCAACAACATATATACATCTATAGCCTGTGTTGGTTTCTTTGTGAATTGCAGAAATCCACATCCCTTGTCTACAGTCATACAGAGTAATAGAAACAACTTATTCTGTGAGAGGTGGTTAAAAGCTTTGTTAAATGTGCTTGTAATATCATTTTTCTTGATATTGTTAAGTGTGTACTTAGAGGTAACTGTAACCATCATGGTCCAGTCTCTCTGGAAAGTGGTATAGCTGAGTGCTGTTGTGTATGAAGACTTAAGAGTCATTTGCTTGACCTTCTAGACCTCTTTTTGGAGCTTAAACTTTGTAACTTTGTGAGCTATATATTATTTCTGTTAGCTAATTAAACTGACATTCATATGTCTGCTGGCTGATTCAGTAGGGTTTGGAGGGTTTTTATAGCTAAGCTTTCCCATGATATGGTGCATGGGAGATAAGTTGCCTTTTATTCATATACATTCTATATCATTCTTCTAATTTATAGTGTCAAGATACTGAAAGGCGTGTGTTAACTTGCAGTACTGAAAAGCTGGAACACAGTGAATCAAGAATTTGCCCTTTTTTTCCTCTAAAATACCCCACCTGTATTTGGTCAGCCTTGGGTTCAGCCTCAACAATCTGGTTCTTTTATCTGTTTCTTCAACTGATAAAAAACATTAAGATTTCTTCCCACTGTCCTCAGTGCTGTATCCTGGCAGACATTGATCTCATCTGCCTGTGCAGAAAAAGTACTCTTAAGACATTTCAAGAAGAGTTCTGACTTCCCTACTTTGGATTTTTGGGGATTTTTCTTTGGGTTTTTTTTACTTGTTTTGGCACTTTATTCAACTCAAAACCTGTTGAATTCACAAATGTGACTATTTGCAGCTTCATCTTGTCTTTCATGGTGCAGACAGGTGATAGAAGGTTCTTTAGAAATAGACATTTTCTTTTTCTGCTTATGTGCCTCCATTATCAGTTAATATGCATGCCAGCCACTTACCAGCTATTTCTTTATGCTAAATCTTCTCTCACAAAGTTTCATATCTATTAATATTACAGAGTCTGTTTGTTTCTTGTTTTCTGCTATTTGGTTTAGTCTTTGGTAAAAGTATTTTAGAAACATTCAATGAAAAATCTTCTGATCTGGTTTCCTTCACTGTCTTGGATTAACAGTCTTTGCTCATACAATTGGAGGGGTTTTTTACTCCTAAACATGTAGAAAATTTTTGAAACATTACATTTTGAAACATTATATGCATTTCTGTATATGTTTAATTCAGGTATATAAAAATTTACTGTAGAATTTGAGGACTGAATTAAAATTAAATGTTTATACTTGGTGGCAGCAGCAGTAAAGTTTACGCTTGTGAGAAGGGTGTTACAGATGCCATCTTTCAAACTGAGTTTTGCAGCAGCCCCAGGCAATCCAATTGCCATGTATTTTACTTCACAATCTCTTCTGTCTTGATAGAACTGTTTGCCTTCTTAGCAAAGATTGTGTTCAAACTACCTATGTGCAACTGTAAAGCCTGAACCCAGCTCCTTTTCTCCACAGGCCTTTAGTGCTATCACTAAAAAGGTGAAAGCAATATGGTGTTTCTTAATACATATCAGCAATCCCATCCATTGTCATGGGGAATTATTTCCATATCCATAAATAGTTAAAAGTTTTCTCTATTTTCCATTCCTTGGCTCTGAAAAAGATTCATAGCACAATCCCAGGTAGCTGTATATAAACTATGTGCATATGTGTTCTCGTTATACGTATGTGTGTGGGTGTATATATATATACAAACACACACACACACACACACACACACACACATATATATATATTCTTGTGTAATCATTGTATCTGATCAACTGTGACTAGACTAGGAAGACAATGAATTTTATCTTTTTTCTGTAGTTTTTTCTTTTCTCTGTTTCTTCTGTTTCTTCTTCTCAGCTTCTCTCTACCTAGTTATTCTTAACAGTCTAGCACTAGTTGATCCACTTCCTCTCCTTTGTTGTCCTTCTCTTTGGCAACAAGCACAGTGCTATGACCTTACAGTTCTGATTTCAGAAAAATTATGTATGTTCCAGATCTTCTATATGCAAACATAAAGTTTACCTAGGAAATAATTCTTGAAAAAATAATGAGTAGTATGGTCATATAATGATTAGGAAATGTAGAAGATAGGGGTTTGTTTTTTTTTTTTTTAAAGATCTTTGTTTTATTTGAGTAATCTGGGACTTTGAAGGTGAGTATGTTTTTTCGGTATGTTGGTCTTGAGATGTTATCTAAAGGAACTGACAGGAATATACAAAATATGTCTGTTTGACATTCAGATTTTAAAGGTACTAAAATTCTTTCCAGTGGTTAGTTTTGGATTTGTGCAGGTGGGTTAGTTTGGTTTTGGTTTTGGGGGGTTTTTTTTGGTGGGGGTGTAATGACTTTTTATAAAAAAATAGCTTGGTTCTTTGTTGGGCTTTCTTTAGTCTCTTTCAGGCATGTTTCAGAAGTGAAAGAATCCTGAAACCAAATGACAAAACCACATTGGCAATTTACATTCATAAATATAAATATAAATATAAGTATGTAATATTACTATTTTCTGATATTTCATGATAGATTTTTTTTTCTCCTTTGGAGACCCATTTAAAACTAAACTGTAGTATACGATGTCTTGTATATGTTTCATACTACGAAGTAATGGTCGAAGAAAAAAATGTCAGTTGCTAATTAAGATACTCTTCAAGATTAAATTAATTTAATGGAATAGCGAAAGTGTTGATGTATACAGTATTGAAGAAGACTTTATCCTTAATTCCTTTTATTGTACGTCAGTTATTTCAAAGTGAAAGTGGCAAAATGCAACAACAATAATCACAATTTATCTTAACTTTTTATTTGACTTTATGTATTTGTGTAATAGCATTTTACCTTGTTGGCATTAAGTGTTTGTTAGTATTTCACTGTTCTTAAGCAAAGTTATTCAGAAGATCTGCAAGTCGAATTTTATGAGGTCTTTCTTTCTTTGCCATAAGGACATATGACATAGAATGAACAAGAAAGCTGCCCAGTTAAAGTGTTACTTTCACATACTCTTTCTCCAGATTGCTATATGAAGCTGTACATAATATAAACACATATTCTTGTCTCTAGTTAGTCACATTATAGTTAATGACCATATGGTCATTATGGTATAAGATCTACTGTCTGTTGTATTTATATTCCTCAAGCATATTGTTCCTTCAACTTCACAGTGTGTTAAACTATTTCAAAGGGAAAAAAATCCTTTCCCTCTTGTTTCTGGTTGTCCTATCAAGTGTAACCTTGGACCCTTATAGAGCAATTAGACCAGCCTCTATCCCCTCCTTTGTAATGAGGTTTCTTGCATTTCTGAGTCTATAACCCTTTAGTCTTCCCTAATGGGACATCATTATTCTGAAAGAAACAATGTAAATGTAAATGAATATTCTCATTAACGAGTCACAGAGAAACCTTTAGTGGTAGCGCTGTGGTAATTCTGCTTGTTATTTCTCTGGTATTCCATGCAGATTTTTTTTTTTTTATAATTCATTATTAGTATTCAAAATTACTTCTTCTTTAATTCTGCATGTCTTTCATAATCCAGTGTTCCAACTAGTTCAACCATGTCCTTGTTTTATTCTCCAGGAACCACCTGTGAAACGTTCAAGGTCTCTGTCCCCAAAGAGCTCTTTTAGAGAGTCAGAGGAGCTAAAGAAGCTTAAAATAGCTGAAAGGAAGATTGAAAACCTAGAGAAGACACTACAGCTAAAGGTGAACATTAAATAAAAATAAATAAAGAACCTGCTAGCTATAAGCTTGCATACATAAAGATATACCAAAACAAACAGACATTTTAAAAATTAAAAATACACATATTGTTATGGACTGTAAGTGTGTTAGGATCAGAGAGCACTTTCCATTAGTTTTACCTTTTTGCCTTACAGTGTGAGTAATCCTGCAGTTCTGTGAAAGCTTAATTGAGCTGTCATCAATAACACATACTTAGTAAATACATTTTCAAAGTTTGTGTTTGAGAATATATATTCCAAGAAATTAATGTGTTCATATGAAATAAATCAAAGTACAAACACAGAAAGTACAAAGAAATTTTTTCTGTACAGAAAAGCCGCATTTTAAAATGCTGAAGTCAATTACTTGACCCCTGGAAATCTTAGAAGTTACAGCTCAGTTAGTTGCTGTTCTAATAAATGCTGTTAAAAAAAACCCAAAAATAATACCCCTCACTCCACCCCTTTATAGAAAATCTTAATTGAACGTGTATTATAATTTCTCATTTTGTCCTTGTTCCACATATTTTTGTAGGTCTGTTTTTGTTGGTTTGGTACAGAAATACAGTACCTTTTGAATGAACTATTGGTTTCAAATTGCACCTCAGAATGCAAACCCCAAACTCTGAGTCATATTTTTTTAAATATTTAAAATTCATCCTCTCCTTCCTCTCCTCCTTCCCCTTCTTCTCCTCCTTCCCTTTTTTTGTTGCTTTGTCCCTCCTTATGTTTGTTCAGTTAAGGAGCTTGAAAGATATATGTGTAGCCTAAAGGAGAGCTGATTATATTGAACATGCTGTGGTAAATGTTAGGCAAGTGAAAAAATTTGGGAGCTCTACCAGCCATAGTGATAAGTCAATTCCAGAAATGGGACTGTAAATGGGAATTACATTTTAGCAAAAATGCAATGGTTCATCCCTCTGTATACTTGGGGAGTTTAATACAGTGTCTTAACACATGTAGAGTATATGAACAGGAAAGGTTATTTAGACTTCAGATTCAGTCTTCCAGGTCGTCTTGTTCCTGGGAGTCAGAAAATTAATTTTGCTTTGTTTTTATCTTGTGTTGAGAAATCTAAGGCATGTCTCATCAGCTAAAACTGAGAACTGGCCTTTGGGAGAGGCTTCTGTTCATTACTCTTACTTGGCCTGCCAGACACTGATGCTACAGATCATTCTGGAACTGTGGGCTCCAGCTGCTCTGCCTTTGGAAGCAAAACTCACACATCAGTGTGTATGGTTGTTGCCTTAAATGATAGAGAGCTCCACATTTCTTTGTGTTTTCTTCTGCAAAGAGTAGTGAAGGGAAGCAGATGCAGAAGAGAAAGAACTGCATAACCTTATAATTTGTACCATTCACCATACTGCCTTTACTTATCTTCTGTTTAATCTTAAAGTATAATTTAGAAATCTGTGCAGCTTTATGATATTACAGCTGTGGGATCTCTATCACAGACATCCATGATGTGTTTAAGGGCTAAGTCTTACATCTTCCCTTGAAGGTGAACACATGAACTCCTTCCATTTTCTCTAGAAAATCTACGTGGAATGCTTTAATTGGTTGAAAAGAAGCTGTAGAGGCCCAAGTCAACATAAGAAGTGCTGTTGTTGCACTACATTCATATTCCAATGATGCTACTGCCAGCATGACAGTGAACTAAGCTGCCGTAAAGTTAATGTCAGAATATTTCTATTTCTGTTTCTATTTCTATTTCTATTCTGTGATTTCTTAATATTAGCCTTCTCTCAGGCATCGTTTCCGATAAAGAGAAATGGATTTGATCAACATTTTCAAAACTGGCTCTTGCGTTATTGCCTCTTCAAACAAAGCGTTGACTATATGATTACTTGAAATGTTCTTGCTCAGAAAAATGATTGTTCTATCAATACACACGTTGACGATGTATATCTTGAACATGAAATTGTGACTTTATCCATTAGTCGTTTTGTAAAATCAGTAACAATTAAAAAAAAAAAAAAAAGAACAGCTCTATTTATGGAGTTTTCAGGAACAGGAATGTCACAGTCAGTGTTGCAAAGGAGCAGAAAAGGTCATGGTCTCATGCACAGGTTTTTCCAGGTCTCTGAGCTGACTCATTTCTGAACAAGAAAAGTTGGTTCTTACTATTTTTGTGGCTAATATAAATGGAGTGATCATTTAAATTCAGAGGTTTTATACAGAATTTGCTTTGTTTCTGGACATACTAAAAAGTAGCATGCCTGATTGCACCCTTGTTTACAGAAGAGAATGTCAAAGTAAATAAGAGTATTTATTGGGTTTTAAATAACAAATATCAAGCTGCTACTTAGAATGGTCCAAAGCATAAGTACACCAACCTACTGTTGGTCTTTAACAAGTGGGTAAGAGTTTGGTTGTCAAGAAGTAGGTATTTGATACAAACTAAGAATGTGTTCATCTTCTGCCATATTGTTTCTAGAGCTGTGATTGCTGGTATAGCCTACAGGAGATAATCCTGTCTTTAACTGGAGAGGCCTCAAAAGCAAGGGGAGCTCTTCCCTTTGAGTTTTCTCCTCCTTTTTAGGTTCTAAAATTTTTGGAGAGAATTAAAACTGGAATGTGTACATCTGTCTTTAGGATCACCTTAATACTTGTTTGTGTGAACAAGACCACACTCCCATTTACCTCGGATTTCATATATAATCCTATTCCATGTATGGTGTTCAGATGCTGAAAATAGATGAATATTGCAGCTTGTCCACATAACTGTTTGTGGAAGAAACTATTTTTGTAATTATTGGATGGCTCAGTTCTTGTAAGCCTAAGAATAGTAGTCAAATAATTGAATCAGTGTAATTTTTAAAATTTCCTTTTTACTATTACAGAAGGTCAATTTCAACAAAATTTTGAATTAATGATTAGAATATTTTGGATTGTCTGAGCTGCCTGCCAAAAGTAAAATGCTTTTTTTTCATAGACAGTTGGGTTTTTCCTTCTGCAGATTGGAATTTGTCTTGCAGATTGGGTTTTTCATTATTGTGTAGGAAGTACTATAGAATGACAGTGGACAGCTGGAGAATAATCTAGAGGTCCAGCACTGCTAGAGATGGTTGTTCTGTCCCATTTCTGTAAACATATAGAAAACTGTGTACAAGACAGTTTAGTTATTAAATATAACATAATTCAGTCAGAGATGGATCTAACAGATTATGGAAATTTCAGTGTATATTTAAAGTCCTGAAATGCTTAATTCAATAGAGAGAGTGATTAGGGCAGTTAATTTTCTAATTTCTATTTCTGCAAGAGCAGAGCAAGTGATAAGGGAAGGCAATAACTGTAACAGAACGGATAATAGAACAGGTAAGCAATAATGAAAAATGTAGATTCATAAATAGGAAAGGCCAAATTCTACAGTTGGTTGCATCTCTGAAAGGGCATTGACACTAATAAGCTTCTGAGGATTTATGCTGAAGACATTATTTTCCAGTACCCTGCCAGACTTCATCAGTTTTTGCTAGCAATATCAAACAATCTCAGAACAGTTGTTTCATGAACTTCTCTTGAAAACACAACGTCTGTAATTGGATTCTTATGAAAATTTCCTTTTGTAGTATCAAGCAAAGCTTGGTCATGGTCTGTGTGTTCTTAATCTAAGATTTATATTGCTATAAATTGTTTTTAATATCATTGTGGTGTTTACATGAGCCACTTAAAAACAGTCAAAAGTACTTTTTAAACAATTCTAAGTTTATAAATGTACTTGATTTAGAGACTGTTTCAGAAACAAACCTACCACCACTACTTTGGGGAAGTATTTAATGGTCACTTTGGCCCTGCTTCTGTTTCTAAATCTTCTCTTTGTGTTGTCTGAGTCACTTTCAGAAAACTTCTGGAATTCCATATATAGTACCATTTGAAATTTTAGCTGGTATCTTTCGACTCTGTGCATAGTGAAGGCTGGGCTACAGTTAATAAGCCAAGCTTAGTCTAGGTACTTCGTAGTTAGCAGGACTCTAGAAACCCTTGCCATGTTTTAATAGTGGTATTTAATTTTTATTGTTTGCAGCTCTGACTGTTGGTATATCTTTATGGACTAATGCTGAAAAGCCCTCCTTGCATATAAGCAATAAATACTTGCAAGTATTGTGATTTATTTAGTTCTGTAGGTGCTCTACAAACAGAGCTCCCATTGAACTGAAAACAGAGGTCTGATTGCAGATTTTGCTACAGGATAATGAACTCTTTGATGGTGAATTCTTCACTGGTGTATGCCAGAGTTTGACTTGCTTTATGCTGTGAAATGCTGCTTCTTGGTGTTCATTTTTTTTCCAGAGCACTGTATTGTCATTTAGGAAAGTCTGTTTTTAAACTTACATGGTGTTATCCTGTAATATAAATCAAAGTGTATTTTACTTTTTGTTCAGTACATTTTTTTTGTACAGTTTTGATTATATAAAAGCTATTGTAAAAATTGTTTTTATTTCTTGTTTGCTGCATTATTAGAGGACAAAGTCTGGGTGTTGCAGGTGTATATATATTTACAGAAATAATATGTGAGGAAATTCTGAAGCTATTTAAATTTAATGGTTTTTTCAGGTGGCCAGTATTTCCCTTCAAAATACATAGATCAATTTTCCATTGGGAAATAAAAAGAAAAAAGTAGTTTGAATGAAAAGACAGTGCCAACAATCCTTTTTCAGTCTATGTATTTTTAGATGTGTTAGGCCAATGCATTCACCAGATGAAAGCTGACATTTTGGTAGTAAATTTTTAAAACTTTCAGCAACATGAAAGTAATATTTAAGTGACTTGCCAAATCAGCAAAATTTTCCAAAGTAGTAATAAGAAAATTTTGTCCTCAAGGACTGTGTTTCCTGATCTTTCCATTTAGATTTCTGAGACTCTTAGTAGTTGCTAAAAGAGAACTTTTGTTTTATGTGATCTGTGTAACTGTCTCTTACATTTTGTCCAACTCTAATTTTGTTTTTCTGGTTTTATATAGTCTCAAGAATCTGATGAGCTAAGACCAGCCTATGGAAAACACGAAGAGAGGCTGCAGAGCACTAAAAGAGCAATTAAAGCAGTGAGAAGAGGGCGATAGCAGGTAAGTTACATAGCTCATTAAAAACATTTTCCTTACACAAGATATCTGAATAGAAGTATTACATAGGTACTCAAAAGACAATTTGATTTGAAGGAAGAAGCTACTATGTGGTGATCAAGACAATTCTTTGTTAAAGCAGAATACATGGCTTACCCCTATATGAGAAAAATTATAGTTGAAATCAAGAGGAAATTTATTGAGCTGACGACTTATTTTATTTAGGATCTCATTGTGAGCCTGAGTACCAGACAAATGTCTGCTAGGGGCAGCTTACTTATATTTGCTTAATTCCCCGCTCAATAAATTTGTTGACTGTGTATATTTTTAATTTTCTGTAACACAACAATTGCTCATTATGTTTCAAATAGTTTTAAAAAATAGTTTTGTTCATTAAAATATAGAAATAATAGCCTCTCTAACATTTAGTGATTAAAATATTAACTGAAGCTAACATATCCTTCCTAATAGGGGAAAAAATACTACATGTATGAAAACAGGGTGTTTTCATCTGTTATATTATTTAAAAATAAATAATTTCTGATAATTTAACAAAAAAAACTGCAGTAGTATGTTTTATTAATGGAAAGAGGAAAGACTTTACCACATAAAATTTACATAATGAACATTCTATGTATCATTCTTCCTTAAGTTCTATACAGAACTGTGCAAATTTTATGGAGAAATTCTTTTTTTCTTTGAAGTCCTTAGCAGACAGTTAGAATTTTTGATAAACAGATACAGTTGGAGTTATGAAAACATTTCTTATTGGTTCAGTTATCAAACACTGCTGTTTCTCAGGACCTGTTTCAAGAACAGAATTTCTTTGTGGCTTTAGCAGGGCTTTAGCATGCACCTAGAGCTCAGTAAACACCCGTGTGTTTTACTAAAAATAATTGTTTTTGCAGTTAGAACAATACTGATTAATCTTGACACAAACTTTCTAACTCTCTGAACAAAAAGATAGTCACGGAAAATGCTGCAAAACTGGTAGCTGTTCAGAGTCTGGGGTGACATAAAGCATCCTACTATGAATGATAAACTGTCCCTCATATATAAGTAATGCTATGGCCTATCTGAGTAGATTTGCATGGCTTTGAAATACTGGCATGTACTTAGGAGCAGTTTGTCTTTTAAAAAGGAAAAAAAAAACTGTGGATGAAAACAATGGTAAAGTACAAAATTGCTACAGGCATTGATGGCAGCACGGGAGCATTTTTTGAAACATCCAAGTGTAATGACAAGTAGATTTGTTTAAATTATAATGAAAAGGTTTTGTTAGTTTAGGAAAAATATTATTTTTTTTCTTCTAGCTCACTGTTTTAGATTTAGTGCCATCTCGAAGTGACTAAAGGATGATAGTTACTATGTTCAATTAAATTATTTAATTCTGTGTCTATAACTAAGCAGACATTCATGTCCACTGAGAGGCAAAGGCTAAAAAGATAAGAATAATTGAATCTAGATAAAGACAGTAAAATCTCAAACTTGGTATACAGTGAAGCACTGGGTGTTCTGGTTCCGGTAGCTGAAAAAAAAATAAATGAAAAAGAAAGAAAAGGGAAAGAGAGACGAAAGCGACTTCTGTTTCTGTTTAAAGTAAATGAGACCAGCTTGTTATGACAGGAATGTATTTGGGAAAAGTAGGTATTGGGGAAAATGCTAAATCTTTACTTATTCATCTGGTTTTTTTCATCTCTATTTAAGATGAGCTGAAAATAACAGGGTTTTGATAATTTTTGCCATCAGAATAGAATTGTATGAAGCCATACTAAAAGAGGTTTAGTTTTCATTTTTAATACACATAAACAAAGAAAAGTAGACAAGACAAAAATAAAAGCAGGCTGTAACAATAAGACTCTGTTATTTTGGTATGTCTAAAAGCTGTCATAGTGCTGGTGTAATGTAAATTGTTCATTAAGAACTCAGTATCAGGTGCTTACGTGGCATTTCTGATCCTCTGTAAGTGATGGAGGGCCGCATTCTCCTTATTCTTCACAGATTAGTATCTGTTATTGAGATGGCAGCTGATGGAACCTAATCCACCTGTCAGTGTACATACAACTTGCACTGATGTACGTGACCGCAAAGATGATGGGGGCCTTAGGAGGTTACCACATTCTCTACGAGTTTATTTTTATGCTCAGTAGGAATTTAGATTGCAGAGTTTTAAATGGATTTCATAAGGGATTTTTTAATACAATTTTTATCTTCTGTGTTATTAAAATACATTAAAATATTCTGATGGAAAAACTGTTAAATATTTTAATTTTGGTTTTTTGTGCTTCTAAATTCAATGTGCTTTTTCTTAATATATGATCTTGTCCATAGATAGTTAATTCTTTCATTAAGCTGTAGAACAACAGTTTGATTTAGAGCGGGCATTAGTTGCGACTTCCAGATTGGCTTGCTGGGTCATTAGGGGAGCTGGTGACTCTCCCGTTATTTTCAAGAAATTGTGTGATGGTTTAAAATTCTTCTTTCTCATACCAGTATTTTAAGTAATGTTGGCAGAATGTGGGTGACACTGCTCTGCCACATACCACCTGGAAAGGCATGAGGTGTCATACTAGCACAATATCTATGTGAAACTATGTAACTGAACTTCTCTGTATTTCCACAGTTAAGGTTTCATGCCTCAGAACATATACTTCATACAAAATTTAGATTCACTGGATGCTGTACTTGAAAATTTGTATTTTCTGAAAGCAAGGGTACTTTTATTCTGGTCTTCCTAAAACATACAGATATTTGAAAACAAGCAACCTTTTTTTATTCATACACAGGCTTGAAAATAGTAAAAGCAGATACCAGCATACAGACTGCTGTTAGCTTTGTGAAGAGGATCCTGATGTGGTGTGGAATGAACTGGCTTTTTTCAAATGGGAACTTTTTTTCTGAAGTGCTTTACAGGCGCTATAAGAGGAATTCCTTGCAAAATTCCAGTATAAAAACAACTACCAAAAGCAGAAAAGGAAAACATCAGCTCTTTTTTTTTCCTTCCTTCTACCTCTCCCTTAAATCAGTGACAAGTTACAAGTTTGCTAGCACTAACAGAAACTGTATTCCGTGATCTAGGGATTGTGTTAATTAATGTGGCTCTCATCTGTTGGAGGTGTCGCTCTTCATTAGCCTGTATTTTACACACTGCCGTGCTTCATTTTTGGAATGAGGTGGTGAGGGGATAACCTAGCCAGCCATCCTTGTTTGATCTCTGTGATACATACGCAATGCAGAATGCCTCAGCTCTCTTGGTTCCCTGCCCTGTCCTGCTAATCCCAGCTGAGCTCATTATGGTGTAGCCTTGCTGCTACTCCTGGAGCCAGAGCTGTCCAAGCTAATTACTGGTAGCAGCAGAGCTGCCTGTTAAGGGTCTGGTGTGGATCTGCTAACATGGTCCTTGGTAGTGACCTGCAAAAAGCACGAGGGAGTTGCTCTCTTTCTTGCTGTGCACAGCCTGTCCTTGGGGTTTAGTGCTGATCCCTTCACACAGCTCTTTCAGCTGTAGTAAGTGTAAAACTTGGTGAAGGAAACTCTTACTTTAGAAAACATACAGTTTGCTGCTTTGATCTCATAATTCATAGGCTATTACACTCAGCCAGGCAAAGTAAGAAAATGTTCTTTTATACTAGACAAAAGGAAGTTAGTATGGTATAATTAGCCCTTTGCTGCTATTTAACACTTTCTGTAAGTCACAATGATTTTTTGTTTTAATTTAAGAATCAAGACATCATAGAAAGTTTTATTCAGACTTTGTTTTTGTCAGCATTAAAGAAAATGTGTTTTCCCAAAGGGTCGCAATGTAAACCCGTTTTGTGGCAATACCATGAAGGCTGCTCTCACAGAATTTCAACAGCAGCAAATTGTTTTGTACTATGTAAGTCCTTATGTTGACCATAAGCTGCCTTACTGTATTATGGACAATGTTGCCAGTAGCTGTGTCACATGGGGTATTCTTATATCTGCCAGTTAAAATCGTGTGCATGTTCTTGTCACTCTGTTGTCATATCTTTGTTTGCTGTTTTGAAACTATAACAAAAAATTATCACATGTAATTATTTTGTGGTTTTCTTTTTTTATTTCTCTGTAGGAAAGAACACTTTCTTGCCACATATGTAATTGTGTACTTGTAATTCTCCTTCCATTACTAATGAACATATTCACCACAGGCAGTAGTAACTCAAGAGCAATAACATAAGCCTCTTTTTTCACACAAAGCCATGCAAGAGATATTGCTTATGTATAGTGCACACCCTGAAGGTTGGTTCAGTTGGACTGTTTTTCTAGAGTTCCTGTGCACTCACATTTATGGGAACACCCTTCTGTCTGGTAGGTTGCAGATCAGTGACCTGGACTAGACTGTGGTGAGGTGGCATGAGCAAACAGTTGAGCTCTTCGAAATACAGAATTTATAAGACAAAATGGGTTCATAAAAAAAAAAAAAATCCGCGTAGTATGTACTTAGTAAGAAGCCGGTGCAGCATTGTCTTCATTAAAGTGAACTCCATCGATCATATCCTTTATCCACAGTGTTCAAAAAAGAGTAGATGCAATATAAAGAAGCCCTATCCATAGATCTAAAAAGTACAACAAATTTATTATTGACTTTATTAAGAAAATGAGCACAGATCCTGAAATAGTGATTTGCTTCAACAAATTAAAGGTGTCTGTGTAGGGATTTTATTTTGGTTTAAGCAGTTTTAACTTTAAATATGTGTAATTTCTCTCTCTGACTAGGTCAAAGAGTGACTTAGGAAGATAGGATTATTAGTTGTTGCTTGTTTATTTAATCTATAAGAAAGATTTTCTCTCCAATCTTCTGAGGGGTAGGGCAATGATTTAAATTTCTTTAATATGCACATACATTGATCTGAAAATAGATTGATAATAAATACAGTATATGGTAAAGCCAGGGAAAGCCCACTGCTGCATGTCCTGGGTTCCAAAGTTGTGATCACCAATATTCACACACTATGAACATTCAGTTTGTAAGTTATGAAATCTGTTTTTAAGTCAGGAAAAACTGAAGTTGCTTACAAAGTCACTTGTTCTGGTGGTGCCTAGTTCCAAATCGTGTTGAAACTGGTGGAAATACTTTGTCAGCCACTACTTTTTGGCAGGTCCTTTCTTTTAGAAAATCTTCTTTTCACAGGCAAGGATTGCTATGACTTTCATGTAAGCTATTAAATACCTTTCAAACTGGACATCAACACGTGAAAAATATAAGGTTTAGGACTGAAGTTTAAGCACCGCTTTTTAAAAATACATAAAGTTTTCAATTTCTGTGAAGTTCAGAATGCTTAATATCAAGAGTTAATTTTTGGAGACTGTTGATGCTGAATACCTTACTACCTTTTTTTTTACATTTTGATTAGTAAAGTATGTACATGTTATATTACTTTGCAGTTAATAATGAAATATGTTTCAGGGTCATGGGTTGCATCCTTTCCATGAATGATGTATACATTTGAGCAATTTGTGGATATAAAAGAAAGTATCTCTATATTGTTACAATCCCAATCTAGATTAGTAAAATATAATAACCACTAAAGTGGGATTATTCAGGGTTTGCTCAATGCTTTATGCATATATTTTACTTGAATTTCCTAGTATCCCCCTGACAATGAATCACAGAACGGGTGAGGTTGGAAGGGACCACACTGGGTCGTCTGGTCCAACCTCCCTGCTCAAGCAGAGTCATCCCAGAGCACATGGCACAGGATTACATCCAGACAGTTCCTGAGTATCCCCAGTGAGCGGGACTCCACAGCTTCTCTGCGCAACCTGTGCCAGTGCTCGGTCACTGCACAATAAAAAAAGTTCTTCCTTATTTGCAAGTGGAACTTCCTGTGCTTCAGGTTCTGCCTAATGCCTCCTGGTGTATTGCTAAGGAGAGCCTGGCTCCATCATCTGACACCCTCCCTTCAGATACTCACAGACATTGATAAGGTTCCCTATCAGCCATCTCTTCTCAAGGCTGAACAGGCTCAGCACCCTCAGCCTTTCCTTGTAAGAGAGATGCTCTAGTCCCTTAATCCTGCTTTTAGCCCTCCACTGGACCCTCTCCAGGGGCTCCATGTTTTTGTTGTGCTGAAGAGCCCAGAACTGGACACAACACTCCAGATGTGCCCTCACCAGGGCTGAGTAGAGGGGCAGGATCGCCTACCTTGACCTACTGGTAATGCTCTTCCTAATGCACCCCAGGACACCATTGGCCTTCTTGGCAATCAGGACACACTGCTGGCTAATGGACAGCTTATTGTCCAGAAGGACCCCCAGGTCCCTCTCCACAGAGCTGCTTCCCAGCATATCCAATTGAACTGCTACTTGATTGCAAGCTGGCTAATTTAAACTACTTTGGCATTTCCATATCAAAATCTAGTTGGAGTGTAGGGATACCCTGTCCCTTTGGCCTTTATGTGCAGACTTCGGAAAGGTATAGATGACTGTGTATAAACTATTGTAGAATCTTTACAATTTTACATCTCTCATTCTGGATTATTTGTAGGAGATCTTGTAATAGATACCAGCAACACTTAATTATTTGACATAGTACATTCTTCAGCATTAGACACGATGACATAAGTCATCATTTTCACAACTAGCTGGAAATTTGTTGTCTGTATGAGTGCCAGTGTTGCTGTCATCCATTGTAGGAAAATGTGCTCTGGATCTTTAAAGCATATGGAATCACTACAAGTTCGTAGCATCCTTGCCCTGCTATAGCAGCTATTCAATAAGGGTTTCTGATAAGTTTTCCTCTTTTAGGAAAAGAAGACCTCATGGTTTCTGCTTTCCTTATTCTGGTAGAGTCAAGGCAACTGTTGTGTACCCGGTGTAGTGGGGTGTGACCGGCTAGTTGCCAGGAGCCTATCTTAGGACCAGCAACACCATGTGATGCCTTTTGCCTTTTCTAGCTATCAGAATGGGTATGGTGGAGGAAAGCTAAATTAAGTGTGCTGGAATGCTGCCAGTAAGAAACACAAACCTAGGTTTTATCAGTTCCTCTGCTGCTTGAATGTGTCTTTCCTCCCCTCCCCCCCTTTTTTTTTTTCTAGAGAACCTGCTGAAATAATGCAATTTGGATAATCTTCACAGTTTCAGGCAATAGGAAATATCTGGTCATCAGAGACTTTTATTTTTTAAACCTCCACTCTTTTGTGCAGCATCCAAATACCACAGTAATTTTTTCTTTGTTCCACTCAGTAGTTACATCATGTACCAGATTAACTTGGAACAAAGTGCATTCATGCTACATCAGTGTTAAAAAGTGTCACCTGCAGTTTATAGCCCTTTTGACTTACATGTTTCCTCTGTAAAGTAATCTTTCTGGTCCTCAGTTTTAGGAGTGCTGGGACATAGTAGACGTCTTACTCTAAAATACTAAAATCTAGTAGGTCAGGGCTTTTGTTTGCTTCTTTCTGCAATTAGTAATTCTATAGTGCAAAGGCATATAGAGTTAAAATGATGGTGTGTATGTGGTTTTTTAGGTTTTGAATAGATAAAAATATTGCAAAATCTGAAATACCACCTTTCATGCTACTGAAAGCAATTGCAGCTTAAGTTCTGCAACTAGTGTTGCGTCTCTTCAGAAGGTTTTGACAAAGTGCATGCTTACTGACTGAACTGAACATTTCTCAGTGAAAATGACAGGCTCAGGTGTGAAAACGTGAAAGAGTGCACTACAAAGAATTGAAAATATAGAGATATCAGCAGCATTTGGTGTACTGCAGGGTGTGGTTTTAAAAAGATGCTTTTAAAGGACCAAAGTCAGAATAGTAAAGGCCACATCAAGTCATGTAGGGGCTTTTACATAATGAACAAAATGGCCCTTTTTGTGAAGAGAATTAGTTCCTCTTTTCTAGCAAGCTTCCAATTACATTTTCACAAGACACTGTGTCAGCTAACTGTTTTCCAGTGAGAGGGATCTGTCAGGGATGATGAGATTAATGCTTTTTAATTGTTAAGCTTGTCTCTGGAACATTTCTTACCTGTGTCCTCCAGATCTTGTAATTTCCTGCGTCCTAGCTAACAGACAAATTTGAGGACTTAGTGTCGTTTTTTACATCAAATGCATTGGTATTTTTCCTTTGTTCTTCTATATTTAATCAGACTTTTCTTGTCTGCAGATATTTGTACTTCATTGCCTTCTCATATACGATGGAATTGTGTCATATTCAAAACACACAGCTGCTAAACGTGGGGTTTTTTCGTAATACAGAAGTAGAGAAAGGCAGAATTAAAGTTGCATTAATGATAAAATTTGGGCATTGTCAAGGACAAAAATAGCAGAGAGATAGTGAAGGAAGGTAAGGACTCTGTGTTAGCTTCCCTTTGTATTGCTTGCGCAGAATGACTGCCTTCCTTGCTGTTGGATTGTTGGATCAGAGTGATTTCTGTAGATTATTTGTTTTAGAAATGAATTGTTGTATTGTTGGTAAGCACACTGCCTGCAAAAGAACTGTCTTTTTCTTCTCAATGGCCTAGACAACAGGTCTTCAAAATTTACATGGAAATGTCCAATTTATTAGTCTACAAATATGTATGTATGTATGTATGTAAAAAAATAAAGAAGTACTAAGTGTGTCATGTTAAACTGTACTGAATGTTATAGAAGAAGCTTATGTACCTACAATCTATAACACCAAAGAGCAATTGCTGGTAACATGTCAGACTGCTATATTAAGAGAATAAGGAGCGAGTAATGAAAATAAGTTTCTCTACAACACCTTCTATGAAGTTCTGGGAATTCTCATAAAGGTAGCAGTGCTTGTTACTTTCTGGCAGGATAAATTTAGCATACAGTGCTAGTTTTCCACTTTCCTGTACATAGTACTGATTTTGGAACAGAAACCAAAAATTTTCACGATTCCATGTATCTCAGCATTGATAATACCATATGGAACTTCCACAACTGAATTTTGCAAAAGTGTAGAGACATGTATTTCAAAGACTTCAAATAATAATTTACAATGAAAGTTATTAAACTTTGTTTGTGTACTCTTGCTTTATCTCTTGAACTCTTTCCTAAAGTATACCGTTTTGTAATTCTAGAAAGTCAGATGTGGAACTAAGTGCACCTTTATTGTGGCCCAGCATGATCTTTGTGATAAACTGCTTAGCTCTCTTTTGTTGCATGTACATGCAAAGAATGTGCATATACATGCAAACGTTAAACCTATCTTAATGCTTTTGGATCTTTTTCTAATTTCTGAGGTATTCAGAATGCATTTTCTAAGAAGTCTTGTTGTATTTGCTTTTTTCAAACACAATCACATAAGAATAAACATGAAATCATCCAAATTTTCCTGGATGGAAAATTCAGGAAGAAAATCATTTAAGAAATTGATTTGCACCCTTACTTTGCATGATTGGATCTCCATACTAACAACAGGCTGTAGACAAGAGACTTTAGTGTGTTGTCATTTGAGGTTTATATAAAGGTTAGAAGGACTGATACAACAACAAAATTCTCTTGATATTCATACAATGAAGTATGTACCCTCATCCTGTGAGCTTCTCTGAGTTATGTTGATTACATGGTACCCCAGTCTTTGCCCTTGAGATTGAATCTGTTGTCCACTAAATACAGGTAAACAGTGTTTATGAGGCTGATGGTTTCTGATGATCTTATTTTAAAGGAATGAAAAACTGCAAATTAAAATAATAAACATAAATCACACAATGTAACATTTAAATTTTCTTTAAACTCTTCTAGATCAATAAGCTGGATTTTGTGCTATAGTGAAACAAATAAAAGATTACTAAATGGTAGGTAAAATTTTAGGCATGGGTTTCTGCCATACTTTTGTAAGCTAAAGGTTAATGCTGCATGTTGAAACTATCTTAGTCACTACTCACTAGTGCTTCTTTGGCTTTGGAGTGACTATTAATTTGAAATATATCTCAAAACTCAGTCTTGACAACTATGATACTATTGACTTTTTTGTTATGTGAACAGACACTGGACTGGTGAGGGGGGAGTTGCTTTTATCCTTTTCTTGCTCCTGAATGTGGGTTGTAAATCAGAGAGACTTTACTTAGCACCAACAGATATCTCTTCCTGCAATTTTCATCCATCCTACAAGTGGCTGAATTGGGAAACAAGAATGATAAAGACTTATTTCTGGGAAGTGAATGCACAAGTAAGATAGATAGGTCAGAGACTCTATGTGGTCAAATACTTCATTTCCTTGGTTAATTAAGACTATATATTTCTTAGTGTAAACTGTAAGTTTACAATATTTTTTCCTGTAAAGGAATTCCCGTAAATCATTCTGGATAGTGTGAATGATCACAAAATGGGAGTAATGCTGGTACTTTTTGCTTTACTCTTACCTTGGCAATGTTATCCCCAGACATATGTAATGGTTTTTGTTCTCTCACACAGTCTATGTCAAACACCTGCTCCCAGGTTTGCTCTCAGTTCCCAAGGCTGTCAGTTGACACATAAATATACAGACCCATGAAAAGAGCATATTTTGCCCTTACTGCAGGCAAATGTAGTTGAATCGTAATGCTGTAGGAAGAAAGTGACTAATTTCTGTCAGAGTAGTATTTCACCTGTAGAAGTCGGGTAAAGTTTCTGCCTGGATATAGTTCTCCTGACTTGAAAATAATTTTGGAGTAGTAGAAAATGAAAATGAATGTTTGCGTTATGACATATCAGACCTAATTTATGACAGCCTCTTCCTATATTTTCTATATGGGCTTTTTACAAAAGTATGTGTAATGTGCATGTTATGTTCTACTCTACTTTTACAGAGAATTTTTTACCCTTTTGAAGACTACAGAACAGAAAGTGCTATTCAGCTTTGCTTACCTAGAAGATGTTTCTATGTTGATGTGCTGTCTTTCTTCTCAAGCACTTTTCTTTTCTGAGGGGAAGAAAACAGAGCTGCTTTTGCTGTCCCATTTTCCTTGCAAGGATTACTAGGCTATTTAGCTTAAGCTTTGGATAAGAAAAAAATTCTTTGACTCTACGTTGACCCCATGTCTTTAAAACCTACTTTTTTGGTTACTGTAATAAGCAGTGCTGCTGTCGCTTTTTAAGGACTGTGATAAAGAGCATACAAAGCTTGCTTAGCAGTCTTTTTCTGTCTTGATTTTCTTCTTAGTTTGGCTTTCCAGTCTGTAACGGTCTTCCGTGACTCTGGAGGAAAACATTTGAAAAGGCAATAGTTAACCTCATGGACTCAGAGGAAGGCTTCCCTGACTGCAGCAGCTCCTGGACTAGCCTCCTGATATCTGTCCACACCAGCAACAATATGCATTAGGAGATTGTGGTTGGTTGTGCTTATTTCTCCAAAGAGTCATCCTGCTGCAGTCTTTACAACATGTAATCCTTGGGAAGGAGTCGGTTTCCTCAGTGGGTTATTCCATCTTATGTATTCAGCTCTATTAGAAATTAGATTCTCTGCATGGTTTTATTTTCCAGATAAAATTCCCTGGGACAAATGGGAAAAAAATCTTATTGTTTGTTTGGATGTTTATTTTAGACTGCCATGAGCCTGCTCTCTTAATTCCTTTTATCTGTATGCAGGGGACTGTAGAAGTCTCCTGCTTGCCTTACCTGTGAATGCTGAAAGCTGCTGATGAGCAATGGCTGACTTATGAGATGTGTATTACTCAGGAGGCAGTTGTTTGCTAGAGGACTAACTAGAGTCTTCTGGCAATGGGTTAACCCAGGGTCAGCAACTCTGGAGGGAAGGAGCCCTTTAAACTCATAAGTGCACAGAGAAAGTTTATACTATAGTTCAGGCTGTCTTTCTAAATTACCTTTTCTTTAATGCATTGAGACCCAAGTGCACATGTGTATATGTAACTTAGAGTTGGAGCTGTGTGAGGGCTCCTGATGGTATCTTTGGAACTGCTGACAATTAAAAATGATGAGTACTAGGATATTTTGTTCTAGCAAGAAGGTATATTTTGCAGAAGCCCTGCTTGTATGCAGATGGTAGGAGCATTTCTCCTATTCTAGTAACTTGATAAGTAAGCAACTGTTACAAAGAATTTCTTGCTGATGCCTAGCTATAATCTAAAAGAAATCAGAAGTAATTTTTTTAGCATAACTGATTCTATAGCACAGTTTTTAATGTTACCTTTTCCTGTATTCCAAATGGGTGAGTATTAAAAAATAATGGAGGAATAAACAAAAATATTATATTGTGAAAAATAGAGTCCAGAATATTGTGTGATACTGAAAACAGCAGAAACTGTAATTGTGGGTCAAGATCAATGTATTAAAAATTTTTGGAATACCAGATTAACGATTATCTGCGTAGATTTGATCTCTCTTGATTTCTAAATATCCTTGTTTTCATATTGCCAAGTGAGACTGTGGCAATCATAACTGGAGGATAGAAATGAAGCATTCATACATAAAACAGAATGCTGCATGTTTTCCTGCTCCTGATATTGCATTTTCTATATACGTTGCAAGTAAGAAGAATGACTTTTTCATGAAGTTACTTGTAGCAAACAAAGGACTTTGAGGTTATTCTCAGGATGTAAAAACAAAATACATGATTCTGGTTCTGACCTGCCATATTAGAAGATTCTGACAATCTTCTAGGAACTGCCAGTGTATTGCTGCTCATTTAGGCTGCTGATTCCTCTTAAGTCAAAGACTCAATGTCTCCTCTCTGGAGTTGGAAGTTGTTCTCTGACAACTTAGTCTAGAGCATCTAGGACTGCTGCTGCCCTTTTTCTTGTCAACAAAGGGATCTTTAAAAATACTTTCGAGTAGCTTACATTATCAGATGGTCAGCTTCTCTTGGAACCAGATAAGAAAATGCTTATTGTTGACAAAGACTTACTGAAGAAATAGAGTAAAATCTACCAGAAATACTTACAAGCAGCATAACCTCTTTGTGCAGAAGGCTCAAGGCCATTAAGCAGTTTCAGGCTTGCATAAACCTGAAAAGCAGTACACTAGTTTCTAGGCTTTGTATGGCTTTAAGTCACTTTTCTCCCATCCGATGGGCTATCACTTAAACTTGGCAAAGCTGCTAGAAAATATAACATGTGAGTATAAATAAGAGCATGGCATTTTTTCTGGAAGAAGTCATAAACTCTGGACCAGTCTGCTAGTTTCTATTACTCTTTCGACTACATCGCAAAACCAGTCTTTTATTCCCTCTCTTTTTAAAAGCTGAAAAGTCTATGTAGGAGCTAAATAGTTCTATCAAATTTTCGTTTCATCTAGTAGGCAGACACAGGATTAGTGCAGTCCTGAAATTAAAAATAGCAGTCATGTATGTCACTTATAGTTATGTAACCTTGATGTCTCGATTTTGAGACAGATTTAAGAGAGAAACTCTTTGGACTGAGTCCTTCTCTCCAAAAGGGTTCAAAAAAAAAATTCCCTTTCTATTAATAGGATATGAATACCAACAGACAAAAGTGAAAAAAAATGAAACGGTTTATTAACAAACAGAATGCCCGCCCACAAGGCAAGGGAAAAAAAAAAGTAAATAACTGTTAAGCACTAAACCATCAGAACCCACTTCCCCCTCCCCCCCGCACAGAAACAAAAGCCCAAAAAGTGTCCAGAGAGTGGAGGCAGTGCAGGAGAAATACACCTTTCCCAGCATATGGTCTAAAATGGCACTGGCTTTCCATGCGGAGGCAGCAGACCCTGCCCATGGAGCAGTCCCGCAGCAGAGAAAAATTCCAGTGGCTACCTGGTGTCGACTTTTTCCCTCCAACGGAAGTCATGGCAGGTGAAAACAGC
>VZRJ01000738.1:124136-213667 GCA_013397565.1 Ptilonorhynchus violaceus
GGTCTCCTCTCTCTGCACACGCAGCAGCCGAGTTCCGGATCCCAGAACTGGAAGAGAGCAAGGGACTTCCAGGCCCCCTGAACCAGAAGAAAGGGAGCAACCTTCCGGCCCCCTGAACCAGAAGAGCGAGAGAGAGCAACTCCCAGCCCTGCCCCCTGCCAGGATCTCGGCTGGACTCGCATACCTACTGGCTTAAGGGGCGCAGGGAGGTGGGGGGTAGGAAGAGAAAACGATAAAAATTTTTGGGCATAAGCAGAGGATCATGTAATAGGACACTCCAGGACACTTCATTATTGGCAAATTTGGTAGGTTGTTACTGTAAATTTTCAGGATACATTTTCCAGTGATACAGTCTTCTTTAGGAGTGTAAATCTTGACTATAAACTAATCAGGACTGTAAAGATTCCCACAGTGCAATTGGAAGAGAGTTGTTTAACATGATTTGGAAATATTTTATACCTTACCGGTTTAAAAAAACAAACCAAAGTGATCAAAATCTATGAAAAAAATGCATTTAGATACAGGCCATGTGATAATTGCAGTTTCAATGTTGCAAGCTTTTAGAAGTGGTTCACTGTGTTAGCAGTACCATTGCAGATTTGAGTTTAGCCTTAGAGTTTAAAGAAACTTTATAAAGTTAAACTCAGTGGTTACTTATTTTCTTTTGTTCTGAATTGCTGGTTTGTATTCCTAGTAATGAAGCTTCTTTGCCTGATGTTAGTTATGTATACAGCTAGAAGGTGCTTTCTGTAAATTTACAGAGACAATTCTGTATGGTTTTTGTGTTGATTTTAAAACATTCAAATCTGGTAAGGTTTTATTTCTATTTTTTTCCATAAATTTATAATGGATAAGAGCTTATTTACAGAATTCTGGCTTTTTAACACCCTGCAAGGTTTCACCTAATCCCAATATCAATAAAAAAGATTGTGTAAGTTGTCAGAGTAGTTCACAGTATTTGATAAACACTTGCACAAAGTTTGTATCTGGTATCTATTATTTTAAATTAAAACCCAGGAACTTCCCTTTTTAAAAGTTGAATTAAATAATAGAATGAATAGACAGCAGAAATGTGACAGAGAAAATAAAATGCAATAGTGGTCTTTGACTTCATCAAGAGACAAGGTGTGAAGATGTGAGCTTATCATGAGCTAGAAGTGACCAGTTAATATTCGCACTTGCGTTGCTTTGTTTTTTCTCTCGAACTGCATATTTTCATTGTTTTCAAATCCCGTCATTTGTTCTTGAGTTATAGTTCAAAGGTTTACCTTCTCTGAGTCTATAGAACAAACTTTTTTCCAAAGAAAAGTTTTTTGTTTTCATATCGTGATAACCATAGACTTTTTTTTGAGTTCTATGTTTCCTGTATGTATGTCAGTTTAATGTCATCATCAATGTTTTCAGTGGTTTTGTGATGTTGCATATGGTTTGCTTAGCAGCACTTGAGTGTTTACATGCAGCATATTCTTCCTATTGTACAGGGGTTTCATCTCAAAATCAACTTCAGTTTCTAGTTCTTCCTCATTTCTTGCAAAATACTTAGAAATTTGAGGGGTTTTAAAACTACTGTTTAGTAGACGTAATGGTGAGATTGTGTTGTGCTGACAGGAATAACACACAAACTTAAGTACAACCATGCAACCACAGAATTTTAAAATTTTGGTTTTAAAAAGAATATTTGTTTTCCTCAAAAGATGCTTATTATAGATTTCATGTGCTATATTTTATTTCCTTGCTCAAGCAAAAAGATACATAGTATGAAGAAAGAACTAAAAAGCACTCTGCTAGTCAGCTGATACATTGCCATTAGGAAAGTTGTGAAAGCGTAAACTGAAACCACCCTCCATGTTTGGTGTTACTGCTTTCCGACGCAGACAGCTGACTGCTTCCGAATTTTTGTTGGTTTATGCTTCTCTTGCAGTTCCTTAATACACTCATTGCTGAATTTCCCTACTGGGGAAAAAACTTATATTCAAATACGTTGCTACTTAGTATTACAATTGGAAGCAGGAAAGTTACTTAACCTAATCTGCAATATAAATTTCTAGTTTCTTTCACTTCATTTAGTAACTCCTGGATTTATTAGGAGAAAAAATTATTTGATATCAGATACAAAAAGTTTAAACTATACTTGTTTTTTCTTTTTAAAATCAAGCTTGTAGTTGTAGTAATTGTAAAATGTGAAATCCGTGGAAAATCCTGAAAGAAAAAAAATTGTACAAACACAGTTAAATGGAGGTTAACAGAAGGCATTTCTTGCCTAGTCTTGAAACATCATCAGCTCTCAGTGTTTGTACTGTCAAAAGATGGAGAAGACAAGTACTAATATTCAAATGTTTCATTTCAATTTCCATGCCTTAAGTCTACAATTAGCTTAGGAATACTTTAGACAGAAAATACCTTTCCTGTGTTGAAATATCTTAAAAGATTCCATCTCTTAGGCTCAGTTTGTGTCTTGGATGGTTTCGGATGGAATAAACGTATGTTACAAATGGAATACATGGGTTAAATCAGTCCCTGCCTTTTGCCCAGGCCTCTGGCAGCAGGCAGTCACATTATTAAGGATGGCCAGCACCCCAAGACCCACTTTTATTCGTAGGTTTTTTAATAATGGCTGATTCAGTCTCTTATAGAATGAATTATTTATTAATAGACACAAAACAGACACAAGACTTAAAACAGACTATTACTACACAGAGATAAAACAACAGGGATATTGATAAACACTGTGCCACCATCAGTAATAGGCTCAAATATGCCAATTGCTGACTACACAGGGTAACAAGACATTAATAAACACTGTGCCACTTTCAGTAATAGGTTTGAATATACCAATTGCTAACTACACAGGGTAACAAGAGATTTCACTAGTGAGTTATATGCAGTGCACAATACAGATCAATACAATGACTAGTCAAGAAATAGTACAGTTTAGAAGCTCATATGACTTACCAAACCTGAATGGTATGGTGTGCTGAGGCTTCTTTCACTCAACTTCCAGAAGAGAAGAATTACTCAAAGTCAGCATCCCAGCTTGAGGGGTCCAAATCCTCCCACACTTTGAGGTGCATAGAGGACTTTTTCCAACTTGTGTGAGCCAGAGTGAATCTTTTATACGTTGTAAAGTATGGAGTCTACGAGCCATAAAAGTATCTTTATAGCAGTTGTTCACTGTCATATCAGCCTGGCGTCAATGCGTCTGCGAGGCCATGGAAAAGGGAGAGATCTTTCTGGTTCATGCAAAAGAGCAGATAGCCTTCTTGACCTGAGGACTGTCTCACCACACCATGGTGCCGTTTGCTCAGCACTTGCTAAATCGAACAGAAGTTTTCCATGTACAGAGAAATACCTTTTCATTTAGAATCAAAATCTGGCACATTTCTTCTTTCCGTTGTTTGATATGTTAAATGAAAGTGAATGATACAAAAACTGATGCAGTAAATCCAGATGCTTAAGATAATTACAGCAAATATTCACTTAATCTGCTAAAATAGTGTTGGAAGCTCTTGTTCACGATATCTGAAATTTGACACTGTTGTTCTGACTCTTTAGGTCCAGTAGGTTAGTGTTACACTCTGGTCACTTAAACCTAGAGCTAAACCAAGGTTCTTCTGCTCTGGTTAGGCGCAAAAAGAAAATTCAACTAAAAATTCCCAAGAGGTAAAAAGCACACAAAAGTTTACTGGCAGAACTACAGAAAATTAAGGAACATTGGCAAAAGAGTAAATGGTACATAACATCACTTATCCCAGCATAAACTTAGCCCATTAAACATAGAAAACCTTGTAACCCACCCAGTGTTATGTTCTGTGAGAAGAAAGTTAGAAAAAGGAAGAAGAAAGGGAGGAAAACAGAAAGATAGGAAAGATATAGAAAAACTGGCATAGGTACCAACTCCTGGGTTCCAGCAATGTCGTTCTCCAAGAGGGAGGTAGGTGAAAAGAGAGTGCTAGCCTTATGGTAAGGCTTCTTAAAGCCTTGGCCCACCATGGGCCCTCCTCCCTGGTGGGACCTCTGGTGTTTTGTCCAAACAGGGATGGGTAAGGTGACACCAAGGGCTGCCTCCAGTGTCCCTTGATTGACAGCCACTGCAGGGCTAGGCAGGTGTGGGGGCAGGGCCGTGCCCTACCCAAGCGGGGCCTGATGAGCCCCCTTCCAAACTGTCAAAGATGTCTCGAAAACAGACCACCCTTCCCAGTCTCTGACAGTATTCTTCCCTACCACACACAGAATTATTTTTGATTCTTTCAGCTGGTAGATTTCAGAGGCAAATCTTCTTTTACCCTCAGTAAATGAGGGAAGCATCTCATTTCACTAGAATTTGTGCAGCTGGATCACAGATCTCTTCAGGTATCTAATCTGCCTTGTAGAAGAGTTGTATGTGAATCATTTAAATGTCTGGTGGGGCAGACATAGTTTGTGAAAGGCAATCCTACTTTGGGGCGAAAAAACACACCGAGGTATTTATCTTCAGACTCACTTGAATTATTTTTTGGAGAGGGAGGGAGAGTTTCAGAAATATAAATCAATTCTTACCTAATAAATTAGAACATCTGTTTGAGACACTGAGGGAGATAATGGTGTAAATGAAAGTCTGGAAAGCAAGTATTTCCCCCTACCCCTGCTTTTTGCCACTGTTGAGTAATTTCTTTCAGTGTTGAATTATTCTTCAGCAGTTTTCTGTGAGTCCTTCAGTTACCTTGAATTCCTTGGAGTCCCTTCTTCTTTCTTTGAAGGCTCTTACTCGAACCTTCTGTGGTGCTTCTTCCAACTGATCCTGTTCACTTGTTCTTGAGGAAACTAGCAATTATAGAGTCTCTGCAAAGAGCTGTGCTCTTCAAGAAGACCACTCTTGTAACAAAAAGTACAGGCTACAGTACTTTTGTGGTTAATTTTAGAGAATTGAACTAGATGTCTATTTCTTGTTATAATGCATTCACGGGTGCTTTTCTTTTTTTTTTTTTTTTAACAAGTTCTACCTAGAGTAAAGATTTTGTTTTATTGCATAGTTTTTCAGAAAAAAAAGTTTGAGTGAAAAACAGTACAGAATCTGTTTCCAAGTAAGTTAAACACTTAGAAACTTGCTCAGTGCAAACATGTTGGTCTTGAGTGGGCTAATAATTGCATTCAAAACTTAAAAAGTTAGTGAACAAAAGATTATTAAGCTTCAGATGTTAGAAATAATAAAAAAAACCCCAACTAACTGACTAATTAGGATAGGAGATGATAGAATAGGATGACAGTAGTTGGTTCAAAAAGGGAGGCTATATCTATGTTAGCTTCCCAGGATCAAAAAAATTAAACTCAGGATGCAGGTAGTATAGTAGTCTCTCCGGTGGCATGCAGCTTATTCAGTTTGGTGTAGCGTGACAGGTATCATTTTCTACATATAAGACATTTTAGATGTGCAGCCAAAACCAGCATAACTCTTGAGAAAAAAGAACACCAGGAGGAATTTAGTCTCTTAGAGGAGACCATGAATGAGATACGAGACCTGATGTGATAATGTCCAGTTGCACTAAGAATTGTCCTGCAGTAAAGGAATTCTTTTAACGATAGAAGGACATGTGTGTTGGCAGCTGGGAAGGTTTTCTTCCACCCTGTCATTGTAAGTCATGTGCCCAACCTCTGGCCATTGTGGTACCACTTTGCTAGACTTACTAGGTCAATGTCTTTCTTGGAGGAGCCTGAAACAAGACATAGCCACACATGCTGTCTCAGAAGTGCTGAGTAGAAGCAATTCTGTAAATTGACTGACTCATGCCTATACAGCTCGCATGTTGTTAGCTTTCACTACAAAGGCATGTCCCTGCTAATGATATGTCCCATATGTTGCTTCAAAGGACATAGGTTTTTTTTCTGCCCAGCTCCTTTCTAGCTAATTGGTCTTCTAGCATGTCCTTTCTTTGCCTTAAGTGAACTTCATGAAGTTCCCATCACCCCGTTTTTTTTCTTCCTATGAAGTCTCTGTGAGCAGTGGTCCCGCCCTCTACTAAGCCCTCAGTTGCTTCCCTCAATTTTATATCATTTGTGAACTTGCTGTGAGGCACTCTAGCACATCTTTGAGGTTGTTAATAAAGACAGTAAACAGCACTGGCTCTGTAATGGATCCCTGAGGAACGCTTATAATTGCTAGCTGCCAGTTGCACTCCACATGACAGATCATCACCCCTTCAACCTAACAGTCCAGCCAATTTTCCAGACACCTTATCTAATTTTCAATTCAGATTTCAATTCTTTGGCAATAAGGAGATGAGAGACCATCTCAAATACCTTGCCGCATTCAAGGTATACACTCTTGCCTGCTCTCCCTTTATTCTTACAGCCAGTCTTCTCTTACAGATGCAGTGAGGTTGGTGAAGCAAGATTTTTCCTTGGTAAGTGTATGCTAGTTGTTTTCAATCACCTTGTCCACTAGGTGACTGGACATTATTTCCAGGATGATTTGCTCTGTAACTTCACTAGAGAAAGACGGAAGGCCTGTATTGGGTTTATTTGATTTTTTAGGTTTTTTAAAATTAATTTAAATAATATCAGAAGAGAGTGTACCAAATCAATTGGACTAGGGATACTCACTTTCCAGAAAGGAAACCACATAAAAATGAAGCAAGTAGTCAAAAAATCTTCAACCTCTAAGCTCTAGAACAAGCAGTACAGAAACATATGAATGGTTGGAGACTTTTAATAAAGACGCTGTAGCTGAAACCCACCTGAAATATGTGCTACAATTGAAAAAATGAAATTAAAATAGTCCCAAACCATCCCCTGCCCCCAAACAGTCTTATGCAGCTCTCTCTAGACAGTGGGGAAGTTTTTATGGCCCTCACAGGAAAAAGGTCAGCATTTAAAACTTAAGCTTGCATTGCTGAGAACAGGTAGGACCAATAAACAGAGGCAGGACAAATGCAGATGGGAAGCTGAGAAGCTTAAAAAGGCTCTTGAATAGTGGTTTTTGAAGATGCTTAAGCTATTACAGTAAAGTTTTGCTTAAATAGAGTGAAAAAGAAGACAATAAGGAAATTCATAGGTTTGCTTAATGATAACAGTGTAAAATGATATGCTGCATTTACAAGGCCATAAAAAGAACAGTCTTTTTCTTGGTCACTCTTTGGTACTAGATAATCTTTGAGATGCCTTTCAACCCAAAACATGTTAGGATTGTATGTTTCCCTACTAATGATGATTAGAAGATGCCAACAACTTGTGTATACTTTGTAGCGAATAGATCAAAAGTGTTAGACTTATTTGAAGTAACTGTACAGCAATTATGAGGTCAAGTAAATTAGTTATTTGTAAGTATATTGAAGTTAATATTCATTACACACCGAGGCGTGAAGAAACTGAAGTACGAAATTACTGTAACCTCACTATTAACAGCCACTGTGCCAGTGGACTGTCAGGTTGGCACTGTAACTCCCACCTACAGAATGGGCTGCAGAGGGAGCTGCAGACCAGTGAGCCCGACTGCTTCCATACTTAGAAGATTGCAGTCAGTCTTTAGGAAAAGGAGGGTGCGAGAGAGAAAGTGAAAAAACCAACCACCAACCAACCAGCCAACCAGGCAACCAACCAACCAACCGAAAAACACTGGAGAGGGAGAGATAACTAAGCCCAGATCAACACAGTTTTCCTGGGGAAACATTAGTGTGGCTAAAGAGAAATCCAGATTCACTAAGCTGCTGGAATTGCAGGAGAGTGACAGTAACTGTGTGGTAACAGTAATCTGATTTATATTTTTCAATTGCCTTTTGACAAGGCTCCAGATGAAAGGTTATAAAGAAATTCCATTGCTGTAGGATTGGAGGAAAGGTCCTTTTAGCAACAGTGAACCAGTTAAAAAGAAGAAACAAAGAATAGTGCTTATGTGCCACTTTCAGGGTGAAAAATTGGAATCAGACTTCAGAAACTGTTAGGCTTGTACTTTTTCCTGAGTGGCATCTGCTTTTGCCTCTGTCGGAGGCATTGTACTGGTGATGGTTGGACTCAGCACTGGGCTAACCCAGTTGGGCATTTCTAACACTGAAGCAAGCCAGTCATTTACTTGTATGGGTTGAATCTTGTATTGCACATTGTCATTTCTTGTTTGGACTTGACTGAAATTTTTCCATCTTAGATACAGTATAACTTCAGTTGAAGATTGTTTCACGGACAAATGAATTTATTTGGAGGCACTTTAGTTATTCAGACTATATAACCTACCCCTTTACTTATTTGGTATAATTTATTTACTTATGCATGTCTTTCATCAGCCTAAGGAAAAAATACATGTGTAAAAGTTTACTCTTAAAAGTCTTGTACAATCAGCATTGTATGCTTGTCAATTATTGTGTAGAGAGACAGTATATATGTTGATAAATGTGTTCATTCAAATAATGTTTTTGAAGCTGAAAAGTTCAGAAAATAGAGATTCAAACGGGAAGCATGTCATGTTGAATTCAGTCTTTAATTATGTAAAGAATATTTTTTTTAAGGAAATACTTTCCCATTTAGTGCAAAAAGCTAAAATGCTGTGAAGAGTTAAGACAGTGTTGAGACAAAAGCCACTGTAGACTGTGTAAAAAGAACAGCAAAGAAAGTTAACCTGTGAAGGCAGGTGGGTGATCCTGAAAATAGCTGCATTCTTATGTGTCACGCAAAGCAAGTTACTTTAACTTTTCATATTTATAATTTTCTTTGTAATTCATGTTTTACAGCTGAATGAGAGGTGCATCTAACATATAATGGGCTTTAACATACTGTGTATACCAAAAGACCTTTTAAGTCCTTTCCTTAAGTTAGTGAATATTTTGGCCAGATATTTTTTGTACCATATCTCAGAGGGCAAAGTAGGGTAAAGTATAAATTTCCTGTGAAACAGGTGCTGCTGTTCAGAGTACAACAGAAATAACTGTGAGAAAACTAGCAGTCCAACTTTTACAAAAGAGCTAGAATAATGTGTATTTGTTCATGACATGTGTTTATGTTTTAAGCAAAAGCTGCATATTAAATGACTGTGCTCTGTTCTGTGTGCTGTAGACTCCTTGGCTGAAACAGGTGGGGATTTTATTGCTGAAATAGTGTACAACTATATAGTTAGAGAACGTGTCAGAAAACACAAGTATAAATGAACAATTTAAATTAATGTCTTTCATTCTAGCATTTCCCAATTTGACCTTGAAACTTTAGCATTGGTATCCTGACAACTTTATTTGTATGTAATTTTATTAAATTGAAAAAGAGTAATTCAATTTGTTGTGCAGACCTTAGTTGGTTGATTTTACAGAATAAACTATGGTAGTAATATAGTAGTAAATCAGGGCTGGAAAAGGGGAGGAATGATTTTGTTAATAAGTTTCTCAAATAGTTACTAAATCATTAGACATATCAGCTCAAGTTTAGCTGGTGGTTTCCGCTGAGCTGGAGTATTTATTACCCTCTTAACAGGATTGTACCTCCTACTGGTCTTCTTTTCATCTCAGGCATTTCCTTCCTAAAAATCTCGGCTGAAACTTCTTAGTGTATGTTACAATCAACATTGTGTCTGAATTTTGGAAAATCAGATGATTTACACATTTTAAAAAGCTGTTGTACAAAGGACTCCTTATGTTTGAAGTAATGCTAAGTGTTTTCAAATTAAAACTAGTTCCTGGGTGTTGACAACTTTATTCTTAGTGATATGTTGTATAGGTTTATTTTCATTTTTTTAAGATTTTAGTGGAATCTATGTGATTGTTGTTACTTTTTTATTTCCTCTTTTGTAGACTGAATCTTAAAGAAGAATTGGATCAGATGAAAATACACCAATCTGTGAGTAAGTTCACAATATAGGATCTTAACTATGTTTACAGCAAAAAAGGGAAGGTGTAGTATTTTATATGTGTACATATAGTTGTATTGGGTTGATCCTGGCTGGATGTCAGGCACCCACCAAAGCTGCTCTCTCACTCCCCTCCGCAGCTGGGCAGGGGAGAGAAAATATAATGAAGGGTTCATGGGTTGAGATAAGGACAGAGAGACATCAGTCATGAAGTACTGTCATGGGCAAACAGGCTCAACTCTGGGATATTAATTGAATTTATTACTAAAAAATCAAAGATAATGAGAAGTAAAAACAGATATTAAAAACACCTTCCTCGCACCCTTTCCTCCTTCCCAGCTCAACCTCCTCCCCCCAGCAGTGCAGGGAGACAGGGAATGGAGGTTGTTTCACCACAGTTGTTTCTCCCACTGCTCAGGAAGGGGAGAACTTCCCCTACTCCAGTGCGGGCGCCCTCCCACAGGAGACAGTTCTCCAAGAACTTCTCCAAGAACTTCTCCAGCATGGGTCCAGCCCACAGGCAACAATCGTCCACAAACTGCTGCAACGGGTCACTCTTCCATGGAGTGCAGTCCTTCAATGAAAGGCTGCTCCAGTGTGACCCCCACAGGGTCACAAGTCCTACCAGGAAACCTGTTCCAGCATGGGCTTCTCTCTCCATGGGTCTGCAGGTCCCTGTCAGGACACTGCTCCAACACGAGCCTCCCAGAGGTTCACAGCCACTCTCAGGCATCCACCTGCTCTAGCATGGGGCTCCTCCATGGGCTGCAGGTGGGTCTCTGCATTCCTGTGGATCTCCATGGGCTGCAGGGGCACAGCTGCTTCGCCATGGGCTGCACCGCGGGCTGCAGCTCTGGCTCTGGCTGAGCCTGGAACACCTCCTGTTCCTCCTTCTGCACTGACCGTGGTGTCTGCGAAGTTGTTCCTTTCACATATTCTCACTCTGCTTTTCTCTGGCCGCAATTACAACTGCGCAATCACTTTTTTCCTTCCTAAATAAGTTACCGTGTTACTGTCAACTCTGATTGGCTCAGCCTGGGCCAGCAGTGTGTCTCTCTTTGAGCTGGGTGACATTGGCTTTGCTGGACATGGAGGAAGCTTCTGGCAGGTTCTCACAGAAGTCACCCCTGTAGACCTTCCCACTATCAAAACCTGGCCAGTCAAACCCTATACAGTAGTCTATCAGAAACACGAATTATTTATATAACGTTATTTTCTCTCCAAAGATTGATTTCTTTTTCTTGAATGTGTATTTTGTAACCGTAAGGCCACACATGTGATTTGAAAGTATGTTTGCCCATTAGTTCTCCACACATCTATTTAGTTAGTGACAATTTATATGTATATACACACACCAACGCGTTTGCAACTTATTTGTATATTCTACCTATAGAATAAGTTAATTATTTTCTTTTAAATATTTAAGTACATGTATATAAATATATATGTGTGAAGTCCAAAGTGTGTTTGTATGTTTGTGAAGTTGTCTCCAGAATATGAAATGGTTTTTGCGGTGTTGAAATATAGTAATGTAGAAATTTAATGCTTATTCAGACTTCTGTTTTAATACTAGTCTCACAAAGTACGAGAATTTGAAAGTAAATCAAAATGGTGAAATTCTTGTAAGAACTGATCATTAATATCTTCTTTTTGTATCTTTACAATCTTTGAAGTAGTTGATGGTTTTGTGAAGATGAGTCTTTGTCAGTCAGATAGGTAATATATTACCATTGCCTCTCCATCACTCTGTATTATTAGCTGTTCCTGAATGGTCTGGGAGAAATATTCAAGAGTTCATTGTTACAGTCCAGCCAGGTATTGCATCTGTGGTGAATTCTTTATGCACAGTATTGTGCAAAGGAAGTAAGTAGGAGACATGGAGAAGTACTTTACATGTTCTTAGCAATAAAGCCTTACCATTCTTTATGGTAAGAGCCTTACTCTTCTTTTTCCTTTTTTTTTTTTTTTTTGATAATGTTGACCACTGGAATGAAAAAAATAAAGATTTTTTTTTTCCTTTATTTTAAAATTATATCTTTAAAACTAAATGGAAATATCACATTGCTGAAAAATGAAGGTTACCTTTTTCTTTTGTACTACTTCTTATGTGCTATGTTCATAGCCATAGACAGAGGCGAAGGTTTAAATACTGACTTTAAAAATCACTTTGTTTTTTCCAATTCATTTAGTCTTTGCACAGAGAGACGGGAAAAGACAACCAGTGGTGAGAAGGAGCCGAGGGCCTGCTGAGCAATATCCATGCTTTTCCAAAAAACAGTCAGATCTCTAAAACTGCCAGTTCTTGATGTGTTTAGTGCTTTAACAATTAGTATTTTATTCCTTCTTTTTTTCATTATCTTTTCAGATTAAAACATATACTCTTTTAAACGATTGTGGGTGGATGCACATTTCTGGTTTGGTTATTAGTATAATGATTTACTGTTCTTTTTTTGGGACTGAGAAAAAGGTTCAAATTACTAATGAAGTGTTTTAGGTAAATTTTATTTACCTTTTCCAGCCTTTGCTGTTATAGGAATCATTTAAATGAACCGGAAGTGTCTGATAAGATTCAAGTCCAAAAAAATGTATTAAGCAAAACTTAAGAAGCCATTTTCAAACTTTTACCAGTTGAAGTGTAAAAAAATAGTTGCTCACTCAGTCTATAAAAACTAATTTCCTTATTGTTCCCCTTGCAAATCAAAGGGAATTGCAGTGTGGTGACCCGTGGTGTTTGACATTTTCTAGAAGGCTGCACCATAATGACTGCAGCTGGATGTCCATCTTTGAGCAAAAATGAGCATATGTTATAAATCCTTGCTCATGCACTAAGAAAGTGCATACACCCTCTACCTTAAAATGGGTACTAAATGCCTTCTTCCTAAATAAAAATACAACCTCATGTCTGTATCAGTAATTTGCTGAATCCAAACTTGATATGGTCTAAATACACTTTGTTCATAATTTTAGTATGTTTTCTTTTCTGAAAGGAAATCTGCCATCAGTTTCCTCAGTTTATCAATGATGTTGGAATTCACTTTCACCTTAGCAGATACCTGTTTTCATCAGGCATTCTAATATCAAGGGATAAATTCTGTAAAAAGAGACTGAGTTTTCCTGTATTAAAATCATCTTGCTTTATTGGATAGCAGTTGTCTTTGTCAGGAAAGAAGTAATAGAAAATTTTTTTGTTCTTCCATATGTGTAGTCCTGCATTTTGCAGTTCTTTAGTTTGTGCAATGTTTTAGGTTCTGTGAATAGTTTCCCATGCTCTGTTCTGTAAACACAGCCCTTGTTTATTGTAACTGGCCTAATGTTTTGAATTCTTGTAGTCTGTATGATAGACAATTCTGCTGACCAGTGGACAGTAGGAGGTGGTATTCTCTCCCTCCAATCCTAGCCATTTTCTGAAAACATATAAATAAAAACCGAGGGCAGAGGTCAGCCCCTTTTTTTTGGCCCTCCCTTTCCCCCATTCTTCCTTGGCCTCTGCCCTGGCTGGTGGACCCTGAAAACTGCGACTCATGTGCTTATTTGTGTCCAAGAACAACACATATGATTTTTCAATTCCTGTTGGTCAAAGACGAAGTGGGTAAGGGGGAAAGGAAACTCTGTTCCTACAATTCCCAATTTCTTTCTGTTCTTATTCAGTTGTCCAGTTGTTTTCTAGTAGTCATCAAATCCAAATTCACTGTTCATGCTATTCATGTCATTATTTGTGTATGAAGGTAAAGAATGTGTTGGCAGGTAGTCATGCCATTTCCTCCAAAAGCAGGATAGTGGATCCATCAAATCCTATTCAGAAAAGTAGCAAATGCCTTCTTGAAAAACAGTAAACTGTTGGCCTGCTATTTCTTCATGTAGGCAGTCTGGAGGCTTCTTTCATTATGAGACTCCTGAATCATGTGTTCCCTGCTCATACATGAGAGTGGCATTCCCTTCTGGTCTTCACCACTGGTGTTTCCCACCAGAAGTTTATTTTCCACCCAGCAGCATGGATGGCTACCACTGGAGTCAGTAACACAGTGTCTTTGTGCACCATGACATGTTTTGTCCGTCAGGGAAATCCTTCACCTGCTGTGTAATACAGGCAAAAATGTCATTCTTTTGATGGTTTATGTAGGTCCTCTGTGAGTGACTGTTACTCAGCTCTATTGTGTTTTTTAATTGGGTGTTTTTTTCTTTGTGTAAGAAGGCTTTTTGCAAATACTAATAGTGAACTATAGTTTCGTAGCTCAAGTGCCATTTTGGCAACAGTGTTGAACTAACTCATAATCAGATTTGGTGACTATAAATTAGAAATGAAGTGTTATGTTCTGAAGCTGACAGTTAACTATGTTTTCTCAGTGGGATGTAAGTGTGCTTATGTAAGACCATGGTAATTTGATGACTGAAGATAGTGGGGTTTATGACTTGTGGGTCTGTTCCTTGAGGGAGGAGTTGTTATTTTTTTATGTAGAAGTATGACAGGTAGAGCAGGTCTTGCTGAGTAGACTGATATGATGTATCTTTCTGCTATCCTAGACAGACAGTTAGTTACAAGCAATGCTGTCTCACTGCCTCCCTAACCAATTCTTATGAACAATTACATAACAATTAGAAGGGAGGAGGGGAGAAGGGGCTTGAATGGGCCATTTATTTTCTGCTCAGTATAAAGGGCTGTTTCAGTAACCTTTGGCTATACTTCAATTTATGTTGCTTGTGTCTTCTGTGATAATACTGAACATGTATAGTCTTTTCTATCCATTTTGCAGCAGTATTCTTTATTATCTGCATATAATATGTTTATTTATAGAGTTTTAAATTGCATTTTAATACATCCACATAATAAACATAACACCTTGTGTGCTTTGATCAGTTTCTTTTACTGTGGGAGATAATTTTTCTTTTCAGTGGCGTACAGTAAATGCTGATATAAAAGCTACAACAGACATTCAAATGAGTGAATATTTAGAAAAAGATGAAAAGCATGTTCATATTATCTTTGTGTGTATCTTAAAGAATGTTCTAAATGTATGCAGTACCACTGTGCTGGGGGACTGTAGTCTCAAGTAACATGGGAACTAACATATTAATATCAAGGTAAAGGTACATATTCCCCAGATGCATAGTTTTACCTTTTTCAGCTTTTATTATCTTTAGAATAGTGTTCCATTTATTTCATGAATACAGAAGTATTAATTGGCCATGACATGTTCCAAAGACAAAAGAAAGGTCTAATTCACTCTAACAAACTTGTTAGTCACTGTTTATATCAAGAGGATTGTGAATCTACAGAGAGTAACACTGTTTTCTTCTACACTTGCTTTGTTTATAAATCAGAAGTTTTTAAGTGACCTACAGTGTCTGCCTGTAGTTTGAAATGTTACTTCTAAAGCAGACCTCCACCATGTAGCACAGATATTTATCCCTTAAGATTAATTCTTTAAGTTAATTTGGGGAAAAGAAGGACTGAAAAAAAAAATACTAATATTGTGGTGGTTTTAGAGTATTGAGACTTTTTGTTCTTTAATGCAATATTTCATATTCTAAGATGAAATCCTTCTGAGGTGTCTTAATTTCTTATTTCTGTGAGCAGGGGGCAACTTGTGAATGCTAAGTTCTTGATTGAAACCTAAACAGAATATGGTGTCCTTCTGATTGACCTGTCCTTCTGATTGACCATATGTATTAGTAGCTCTAAACATTTTTTAGCATTTTTCTCTATGAATAGGTCTAATTTCTGACTTGGGATTTTTAGTATCTAAAGTGTATAGCTGTCTCTGACAGTGATGCATAGATTCATGTTGGCTCTCATTAGTTGCATCAATTTCTAATTGTTACCATTTCACAGTATTTCATTTGAATGATTTGTGTGATTTATCTGGTGAAGTACGTGATCTTTAACTTAACAAAAATCAGGGTTTAAAGTTTTCATCCATCCTAATTCAGTTTCTGTTTTCTTTGTTCACCAATCACTCTGATCCTCCTAGCAGGGGACAAGACCTAGAGAACAAAACTGATAGTGACTGTGTAGATAAAAAGGCAATGAATTCTGCTTTTAAGGCATAGAGGGAATAGTCTGTAAAAGAATAAAAATTGGAATGAAAGTACAGCATCTTTAACCTGCAGATCTATTGTACCTTTGAAAACTTGTACTCTGAAAAAAACATCCTGTGATGCTACAGAGATTCATAATTATGTGACAGAACACTTTGAAGAGAGGTCACTTTAGAAACTGACCAAAAGGTTTGTCAAGAAAATAGACCATATTATAAATAATTGCAGAAGTAAAGAATGCATTTCCTTAAAATGTCTAGGGATTGTTTTAGTGAAATACTAGGTGTCATAATGTATTTTATTTATTTTCTAATAGAGCCACTTTTTAAACTTATTGAAGATGATGGGGTCAAAAATAATACTCCAAAGAGGTATGTGAGAGAAGTTTCATATCAGATGTTACAGAAGGTAAGATACTAACCCCAACAAACAGATCTAAATTTTAATATGAGTCATATATATATACATATATATGTATCTATGTATGTCAGTACTCATGAATTTAAGCCATCATCTTCCTTCCTAATTTAAAAATGCAACTTTCCAGAATTGTGTTCAGAAATTAATTCTAGGGAAGTAGCTGTGAATATGTCATGTAAGGTAAACATGGGTAATGTCTGAGAAAATGAGAAGTGTTTAAGGGTATAATGTTAAAAGCTAACAAATTACCTAAATTGGAAGTAACATATGCTTAGCATTTTGCCCCCTGAGTTCAGGAACCTTAATTTTTTTGCTGGGTATTTAACTTTACATGATATCAGGCGTTAATCTCCATAGAGTTACATTGCTACAGAATAGAAGCAATGCATAACAGTGATAAATCTGTCTTTTGTTATATTTAAATTTTAGCACAATGTTGCATGTGCAAATATTTTCTACATATATTAGTCTATCACTCTTTTCACAACATAGTTCCGTATACATGTAGTTTTAGTGCATTTAGCTTAACAAATATGATAAGTATCTTATCTTTACTGCTCAACATTCTCTATGTTTTGCCTCATACAGTGAGAAGATGTTCTTAACTAGTTGCTATTTGTATTGATATTTGTAATATACACAAGTAGTTTAGTATGTTAACAGGTGTTCACTTAAGAGGGCTCACTTGTATTTTACCATATGTTTTCTTTGCTTGCAAAGAAAAGGCATCCTTCAAACAGTATCATGCCTTTTGTTTGTCATTTTGCAAAACTAATTGTTTAATTACTTATAAATCTTTAAAAGTATGCTTAAATTGAATAAGCACAAATCTATAAATTTGAATGTCAGCTCAGGTATGTCTATTTATTTTTTATCTGTGAATTAACTTGTAGGAAGTATGGTAATTTACAGCAGATGATGTGATTGCATATACTTGTAACACTTGCCATATGGTCAGGCAATGAAGGCTGTCATCTCGTTATTACTGAATGACAAACATCATGTTAAAATAATAACACACAGAATAGGAAGTGCTCACATTCATTTATCTTAAGGTAGAGTGAGTAATTGAATAAATATGAATACTACCATCTGAAATGTCACACAGTTTATGCTTGCTTATCATCTATATTTCAGAACTATAATTTTGTTTGCCAGGTACTACATAATTTTTATCTCTATGGATATACAGAGTTATGATGGTACATTAGGGATAGGTGTAGAAGGTATTCATTGTTTATTTCCTTCCAGCTGTCATACCTGACTTTGAGTGCTACTGAGTGCAAAAGGTTGCTTTAAAGAACTGAGAAAATAGTAGCAGAATCTCAGTTTAGGAAGGTGATTAAGAAGGGTATTGGTCTTACAAATTGCCATTGGGGAGGAAAGTGCAAACTGTGATTTTAATCATAACTGTTCATTTCACTGAAGTGTGTGAAAGAAATCCCTTTTTTTTCTAATTTCTAAAAATTTTCTAAAAATTCTAATTTTTAATTAGAAAAATAAAATTTTTCTAATTTTTCTATTCACCCAATAACTTTATGTAGCCATGAAGGCATAGGCATTCATATTAAAGATTTGCGATCAGACTCACCAATTCAGTATCAAATTCACAAATGTATGTGAAGTTTGAGCAGCTCGTGTCCTAATTTACCCTGTACATCAAGAGCTCTCATTTATCTGAATCACATCTGTAGTACCCACTTTGTAAAACATTCCATAAATTTTAAAGTAGTTTAAAACCATTGGCAAAGTGTCCTTGTAAAAACGTTTAAGTAAAAACTTATAGAAATATTATGGTTTCAATCTTTTCAGTGTCAAAGATAGTTTTGACATTTTGTATTGCTACAAAGTGAGAGAACTGACCAGTATTTTACAAGGTTAGGAATTCAAGTTAACCATGTACATGCTACTTTATCTCCTTGAAAAATAGCCTTTCCTAACCATGTACAGAGAATTCTAGAGCCCCTGACACTTCCCTTAGTGAAGGAGTGGAGATTGAGCTTGTGCAAAACCAAGCAAAAATATTTTTCCAAGTATTGAAGTATGTGGTTACTAAGCACAAAACTCACTCTGATGCCCTTTTCCATCTTCTGGGGAAATCTCATAGACTAAATAATCATTTTAGTATCTGCTAAAATTAAAATTGCCTATTGTTTCTGGAAATTGTCTTTTATGTGGTTATTCCAGAACATCATAAAGACTCAGTTTATTGTTAATGGACTTGAATATGAGTAGACGTCAAAGGACTTTACAGGCAAAGTATATATATCATATGTAGGTAGAATGCTCCTTCAAAATTTGTATGAAAAACTTGTGCAATTAAAGTCTCTTAATTGAAACAGAAAGCACATACTAGCTTTCATATTTTTTAGGTGCAGAGTTTCTGATACTGCTTGCTAGGATTTCTTTGGGGTTTTTTGAAAGATCAAGTTAATATTTTATTTGTGTATTTAAGACACCGGAAAGAACTTGTTGATTTAGATAGCTAGTGCAAAATTGTCCATAGTTTGAAGTAGTAATCCTTCTGAAAATGACTTTTCAAATTCAATTAGTATGTATCACCACGTCAATAAGGAGCTCAAGATGCATCAGGAAGATTCATTAGCATAGCATACTTAAACTTCTGTGTCACTTTGCCTGGAATTTTAACTTCTTTTACCATCTGCCCTTTGTTCAACAGCTGTATTATTGCAGCTAAAATGTTTTCATCTGCACTATGTTAAAATTATTTTTAAATTAAGGACTATGGATTGCTTTTGTCCTTGCTCTTCATGTGATATTATTGTCAGATAATATATTTGAAAACATAGTTTGGTGTTTTTACAGGACAGGCTGAAATATTGTGAATGCTAACATTGCTTTTTTTAGGTACAACAACTAGAAAGAAGATTGAAATCTATTGAAGGGGATTTAAAGAAACAGAAAGAAGTAAACAAAGACTTACTGAATGAGAATATTTATTTGAAAGAATCTTTAGAAATGCAAAAGGAAGATGCAGACACAAGAAAAGGAGAGCTGGAAATGCTACTTAAGAGGATTTGTGAAATAAAAAAAGAAAAGGCAGAACTTTGGTTAGTGACTGATGAGAAGGAAAAAGAAGCTTCCTCTTTGAAGAGGCAAGTGGCAGAAGCTAACAGGTTGAGAAATGAAAGTGAAGATTTGCTGAGTCAAGTGCAGGAGCTGAAGTGTTTGCCAGATAAAGCCAAAGCAGTGGCAATCTCTGGGCAATGTAATTGCAAGATAACAGGCACCAAGGTTAAATTAAAAACAGCCAAGAAAAAGAGCTCTTTGGGACATCATAGAGCTTTTTTCAAACAGTCCATCAAGGTTATGAGTAATGTATTTGAGAACTTCAGTAAGGACAGCTGGGAGGATGTGAGTGAAAGCAGGTACGGCTCTCATTAACTTAGCCCTGTAGAGGGGACACTGTGCATATGTAAAGCACTAGCAAATGGAGATTGAATTTCAACTACTGTTGATTTGGTATTCAAAAAAAATACTGTCAGATCCTTTGAAATATCTTGGGAGGTCTTGTTCTGAGCTTATTGACTGAAATTTGCATGCAAAATTAGCCACAACTGCATGAGTATTTGAATAGGTGCCAGGAAACCCAAAAGAAGGCAATGCTTGATTTCTTCCAGTGATGCTATTTTCATGCAGTCATGAGGCTTGAAATTGACAGTTTGGCAGGTTGATTTAATTTGCTGGCCCTTTGCATATTCACCACTGACAGCTAAGGATTCCCAGGCAAGCCTACTAAGTCGGTTTAGTTATCTTGTGACATGCCGACCCGGGAGGAGAAACATTTTTTCCCCTTAATTTAGTTAGATAAATTTTGAATGACCCATTTCAGCTAGCTAGCAGATGTCTACAAGCTGTTTAACATCCTTTAAATTAAGAACCATCCACACTAATTATTTCATGTATGTTTTATGCAGTCATTGTACTAACTTTAATTGAATGATGGTTAAAAATCAGTTCTTTAAAGGTAATGGTTACCACATACAGTCCCAGTCATGAATCAAAAGGCTCTTAGAAAATTGTACTGGCAAGCTTCATAAACATTGAGAATTTTTGCTTCTCCTTATTATGTCCCCATATACTTGAGGAGGCAGCAGTCAGCTGCTGGGTAAATGGGTATCACACCTTGTCTTTCAGGACTTTGTCCTAAGAGACAAGGAAAGAAATTTCTCAAGCCTGTATGTATCTAAAATACAGGAAACATGGCAAAAGAGTAAAGAAAATTGAATTGTCTTCATAGGCTTCATATTGGCTTGATGTGTCATATGGATTAAATCAATAGTAGCAAATGAAGCCGTTCTACTGCTTCTCCCCATGCAAAATAGGGGGTTTCTGAACACAGTATCTCAAGAGAGAAAACAGATTAAGAACCATGTAATTTGCGAGTTGGTATCATTAATGTAAAGCTTGTTTGTTTTTCTCTTTAGTTTAATACTACAGATCTGATTTTAATAGAAAACATACATGTTTGCACATATGGAAATGTGTATACGCATTGTAATTAGTGAAGTTTTTATTTCATTTACTATGTTGATCTCTTCAAGGAAAAAATTGAGCAAGCACATTGTCATTCCACTTTAAGTTTGAAATGGAAAGTAATTGTGTAGTTTCACTTGTGAATAGCCAGAAATACTACTTTTGATAATTGTACGAATGTTAGGTTAGGGAATTCTTGTCACAGAATAGTGAACATTTTTGAAAGTGAAGTTTCAAGGTGTCATTCTCAACAAGTTAGGGAAGTATCTGCATTTAGTTCCTTCTTATACTTATTAATAAATACCATTCTTGATCACTAGTAAGTGTTTCTGAGTTTCTAAATGCAAGCCTTCCATTTTTTCAATAGAGCGTACTTTGAAAGCAGGTGAGGGAAATGTGTACGTAGTTAGAAATGTCTCAGGAGTACTGCGGCACCTTTAAACCATTGCACTGACTTCTGTTCTCATCAGTCAGTAAGACATACCAATGTGTCAGGACAGGTTTTGAAAAGTACAAACATGTTTCTGTGTGAAATCTTCTCTTCAATTTTAGGCCTTAGCAGAGGGTTTAGTAGACACCATCTCTAAACCACTGATTTTTATGATGGTGTAACTTAATTTGAACTAAGTGATGCTGTTTTAAATATCTTGGTTTAAAAAGTAACAAATCAAAATAGCCTTCTGTCAAGGGATTCTGCTTGCACAAATGATGATAAATAGACACTGATGTAATGGAAAAGGATATATTCAAGACTTCATGTTTTAAGATGGACTTCCCTGAATATAAGAAGACAAAAATGATAATCTGGGGTAAAGCAGTGAAAAACTGGGAATTAAGAGCACAGTGAGAGCAATTTTAAGGAAAAATTTGAAGAAGAATTAAACTTTCAGGTGCACTTTGCATGGCAGGCAATCTCAGTGAAAGGATTAACAAGTTTACAGAATTTAATAGCACTCCAAAGGGGTGCTAAATAGAGATTTCACTGAGGTGTAATAGAATTCTGAGTTTGTCTCAGTCTACACTACAAGTAAGTTCAGTTGAAACAAAATTTATTAAGTGTTCTGCATTTCCTTGTTTTATTCTAAAATGTGAAAATGATGGAAAGTAGAAATTTAATAGTCCATGAGCCATTCACAGACTGGAAGTAGTATCAAGTATCTTTTCATGTATGTGACTTTTGTGGATTGTAACAAAAGCTGTCCTTTATGAAGCAACTGAAGTCTTAGACCTCCCTGCATTGTAGAGTCAGATTCCATTTGACAGAGAAGAATGTGATAAAACCATTTCAGAGATAGATATTTTATGTATTGTATTTAAAAGATCTGTTGAATAAGTCACCTTGTAAAGTTTGGATTTTATATTAGTTTCTCCTCTTTCTTGCGTGTGTTTATATCTATGTGCTTGAGCATTGTCTCTGGAACATTTAATATTTGGCTTGATTTTCTTTTATTTTCCTGCATGTGCTGCTTTACTGACCCTGAAATACCAACTTCTGAAAGTTTGGAAACAGTGATTATGAAGACAGCGCAAAACATTGATCCACTGCCAGACGGAAGTAAACAAGAAGAAAAAATCCCCTGGAATGTGGTTAATTTAGAAGTCAAAAATGAGCGATATAATCAAAAAGTATATAATAGAACTTGTTTTGTTCTCCTGTGCAGAGTTTTGGAGTTTAATATTAGCACTGCTGTTCCTCTCTTAATTAATTTGACTCATGATATAAAAGTGAAAGCCTGCTTCCACATATTCATTATTATTTAGAATATTTTCTGAACAATGAGTCTCCTGTCATGGATTGACCCTGGCTGGATGCCAGGCATCCACCAAAGCCTCTCTATCATTCCTCTCTGCAGCTGGACAGGGGAGAGAAAATAAAATGAAGGGTTCATGAGCTGAGATAAGGACAGAGAAAGATCACTCACCAAATATTGTCATGGGCAAAACTTGAATTAGCAATATAAATTTAAGTTTTTACTAACAAAATCAGAGGAGAATAATGAGAAATAAAAAAAACCCTTTAAAATACCTTCTCCCCTCCCCCCCTTCTTCCCAGCTCTACCTCCTCTTCCTCAGTGGTCCAGAGAGACAGGGAATGGGGGTTATAGTCAGTTCATCACAGTTGTTTCTTCCACTGTTCAGGAAGGGGAGTCTTTCCCCTACTCCAGTGTGGGGGCCCTCCCACAGGAGACAGTTCTCCACAAATTTCTCCAGCGTGAGTCCAGCCAATGAACAGCAGTCGTCCTCAAACTGCTGTAACGTGGGTCACTCCTCTGTGGGCTGCAGTCCTTCAAGGAGCCACAGGGCCACAAGTCCTACTCAAAAACTTGGTCCAGTGTGGGCTCGTCTCTCCCTGGCTCTGCAGGTCCCTGTCAGGACACTGCTCCAACACGAGCCTCCCACGGCCTCCTTCACAGCCTCCTCTCAGGCATCCACCTGCTCTAGCATGGGGCTCCTCCATGGGCTGCAGGTGGGTCTCTGCATTCTTGTGGATCTCCATGGGCTGCAGGGGCACAGCTGCTTCACCATGGGCTGCACCACGGGCTGCAGGGGAATCTAAGCTCTGGCTGAGCCTGGAACACCTCCTGTTCCTCCTTCTGCACTGACCTTGGTGTCTGTGAAGTTGTTGCTCTCACATATTCTCACTCTGCTCTTCTCTGGCCACAATTACAACTGCACAGTCACTTTTTTCCATCCTAAATACGTTACCACATCATTTCTAATTGGCTCAGCCTGGGCCAGCAGTGTGTCTCTCTTTGAGCTGGGTGACATTGGCTTTGCTGGAGATGGAGGAAGCTTCTGGCAGCTTCTCACAGAAGCCACCCTTGTAGCCTCCCCACTACCAAAACCTGGCCAGTCAAACCAAATACATCTGTAAAAGTATTTGGAGAGGGTGCCAGGAATGTAAAAGATTATTAAAAAACGTAAAACTGCTGCTTTAAGCTAGTGCTGCTGTCTCACAATCCTTACAAAGAATGCCACAAACATCCCATTAAACTTTCTCTCAATCAGAAACATCATACAGAACAGGCTGACCTAACTTGTAACAGGGAAACAGCAACATCCCCTCCCTCCTTCCCTTCTAGCCAAATGGTGTGCTGACTAATCAAGCATAAACATCTTTCAGTTTCTTTGGTGTGCACTGGACGAGTTGTACCATCTTAGAAAGATGCTTATGACTCTCTGTGTCCAGGAGATTATTCTGTCTTGAGAAAAGTATGCTTTTAGCTTATTCGTAGCTTATTTACATTCATTATCTGGGATTTGAACTGCTTGTCTCGTTGCTAACATCTATATGCTGTTTTCTCACAGAGGAGTGCGAGCTGGTTGTGTCCCAGGTCTTTAGAGGCTCCATACAATCTGTAACAGATGACTTATTCTTGGATTTTTGAACAGTGTCTAATTCTTTTTCCCTCCTGTGTTTGTCCAAATGAAGCACTTCACAAAATTTAAAACCTAAGCAGATATTATTGTTTCTTAGTTCAAGAAACAGAATACTGAAACACTGAACAACTTGCTGCTTTTACATAACTAGTTTGAAATTCAGTTTTCTGAATAGTGATAGAGTTTGTAAAAAATTTATATTTTCTTAGTCTCCAGAATTTTAAAGCAAATGCCAACTCTCTGGTCTTGTTAGATATTCTTGATTGTGTTATTCCATCAAAACTGAAAAAAAGAGAAAATTCTTATGCAACCATCTGTTGGTAAGAATACATAGTATGAGTAGATGCACATGATATATGTGAAAATCTGACAGTGTCCTACTCCTGTTATCTCCTGCTACTCCTGAGTGAAGACATACAAGGGAGGAAATCCAGGAGGCTCTGCAGTCTTTCTGGTAGTATAGACACAACCACTACAATCTCTCTTGGGCCTGTATTACATTTACTCTCTGTTCTTACTGGAGAAAATAGATATATTCTGATACAGATTTGTAACAGACTGGTGGAATTGGAGCATACACAGGAATTGTCCTGAGAGCCCTAAGCAGTTAAATATGCTTCAGCAGAACTCCCCTATTACAGGCAAACCATTTGAAAACATGGTTTGTGAGTGTGGAAGATAATATTGCACCAAGGTTTAGTATTAACAGTTGGGAACACCAATATTAACAGAATTCTTAAATTCATCCAGAGGATTTAAGGACCCTACAGCTGGGTCATGGTATTCTCATACAAAGAGAAGCTAAAGAAATCTCCTAAGTCCTGAGCTGTGCCAGCGTTTGGAGATTAGATCATTTATGACACAAGGATTTAGTCAGTTTTGCCCTATATGCTATGAATATATATATAATACGCTGTGCAGTATCAGCAGAGTTACTGACACTCTTACAACTCATACATTTATTAGAGCTGTGGCCTGGAGTAGAGATCTCCATCTTTTTGCTGCAGGCATGGATCGCCTGCTCATCATCTGCTGAGAGCTCAGTTCTTGGTCCTTCAAATTATGTGGTGATTATACAAATTTGAATTCATGGCTAAGTTTTCCTGCAATGTCAGTAGTTTGTTCAATGCAGTTAGTAGAGAATGTGTTGTTCTTTACTCCTTTAAATTTGATTAACAGCTATTTTAGATATGAATATTGCCAGAAATATGTTGCATGATATGACACATCAGGAATTGCAGTCTGAAGACTTTAAAAATTGGATAATGTTGCAGAATTCCTGAAAATAAGTGTTTAAAAATACTCTAAGCATTTAATACCCAGCAAAGTAGTACTTTGATTTTAGAGTAAGCCAAGCTCTCGCCGTTTTCATTTTACATATTGCAAACAACATTTTTCTTCAGTTTCTTCTTCTGTCATTGTACATTTGATAGGTGTTGTAAAAAACGGGATGGATGTTGGGGTCCTGCAGTCTTCCTGAAAGCGTGGCGCGTGCCCAGTGGTGCCGTGACGCATTTGGCGGTGCACGCACACACACACACACACACACACACACAAAGGCGTACTTAGTGGAGGCAAAGAGGCGGAGGGGTTCTCCTTATGTGTTCCATGAAATAAGTTTATTCCATGAATCGTCAGGGAAGGAGAACTCAGAACAATGGAGGGTTCAGGGTTTTATCCCAGGGCCAGTGGGGGCAGAGAGAACAACAGGGACCAATGGGTTGAGGGTCAGGGGGCGGAGAGAAGGTGGGGTAATACAACTTTAACCAATAGGGGCAAATGAGGGAAGAAGGGTACAGGGATAAATGGGATGCCAAATAAGGGAGAACAATCTAGAACTGAACCTTATAAGGGAACAAGGAGTAACAGGCTGCTCGGTCACTCCTGTGGCTGGCCCAAACACTGCAGCATTCTCTGCTGCAGGGTCAGCCACTGCTACAGATAGATTCTGGAAATCGCTGATTTTCCAAATCACATATTTAAAAGTCATGCAGCAAACTTCTGTTAAACCCTGGTCAAACAGGGATTTTATCTGGCACATTCATACAGATTTATGCATCTTCTAGTTACAGCTCAGTGTCTAATCTGGTCTTCATGTTTTTGAAGTAATGAGATGGCTATTCCTGTTAAGTTTCACTTAAATATCTTGAAAAATAGGATGCTGTAGACTTTCAAGTAATACAGATCATCTTTTTTCTCTACTAGTAAATTCGTATCTTATCTAAATAAGTGAAGTGTACATTAACAGATACTTCATTTTTCTCTGAGATTCTTCAGAAAAAGCTATGATTCCCCTATACCAGTTCATTATTTCTTTTACATTGGATGAAAAACACAGAAATTTGTACTTTTTGCTGGAGGATGTTGTAAGACTGATTTTCAAATTAAAATTCATTGGAATTTATGTATTATTTGTAGGGTTTTTTGTTGTTTCAGTTCAAACTGGAAAAATTTGCAGTATTGTGATTGGTGTGCCACAATGAAGAGTTGCTAGCTTTGTGCTTCTGGTTTTTATTTGTGCCATTCACAGATTAAAGACCAAGAAAAGTTAGATTCTGAGAGGAGGAAGATCTGCTATCCCATACCATCTTATCAATCAATTCTAAGCATAGGTATGAATATTATGTATTTCATAAGTAAGATTGATAAAGTGTTCCTCCCTACCAAAACCTCTTCTTTATTACACAAAACCACTGATACGCTATTGCAAGATATGTTTGCTAAATCTGTATGTGTATTTTCAAATATTTAGCTCATTATTTTAAGGTGAAATTGTCATATAATAAATGATTGTCAAACAGCATCTTTTCACACAGTTAAAATAAGTTTTTACTAAGTCCCACCTAGTGAATCTACTTACTGATATGAGGCTTTTCATTACCTTTATGTTTGCCCCTTGTAGCCAGCACAGCCAATGAAACAGGTTAACTGTATTCTGGTTTAGACCTTAAAAAAACCCAGTCTGTTAACAAGACACTGAAGCCTGGTTTGGTTTTTTTGATATTGATCAGAAGCTTGAGGCACATTTAACTTCCAAGTCCTTGTTGATTTTGCAGTGTTGGCACCTTACAAAAAGCACAACATGAAGTGCTTGTAGGTTGACTGTTTTTATATGTTTTATATGTTTTGTGTTAATTTACCAGTTTACTTACTGAGAAATGTTTTAGAGACTGCAAGAATGTTTTGAAGGGCCAAAACAAAATCATAAATCATATAACTTACAATGAGCTGTCCGTTTAGTAACATGCCATTTTATGTTTAGTGGACAGAGTGAAAAGGAGAAATATTGCTGTCCAGAAACCGGGCTACTCTGTTACTCTCAGCTTTATTCTATTGCAATTCTGTGAAATTTTGATAACACTGATTTTTGTATTTTAATTTATTATAGTCAAAATGATGAAGTATTATATATTATTATGCTTTATGTGAGTCAACTGTATGTACAAATGATTCTGAGGCTAGTGTATCAACCCAATTCATTTATCCTTCTGAAAATAAAGTGGTCTTCATGCTGATATTTTATGTGTATTCAAATGAGTGAGATAAGTTTCACTCTGGTCTGCAGACCTTCCTGAGAATCTGGAATCTGGTCAGTGCAGAACTGGCAGCTGTCTCTCTGTGAAGAACAGGCACTGTCTCCTTGTACCCCAAGACAACTGGAGTTGTCTTCCAAAGGGGGCTCAGACCCGTTCAATACCTATTTAATTCCATCTTCCTCTGTTAAGATGAAAAGCCAAAGAACAAAGTTTATGAAAATAGAGACTACTAAAGTATTTGGTTAACAGCCCAAAGACACCAACTTTCTTCTCTGCTTCAGTCTTCATTCCTACTTAATCCTTTTCTGTGCTATTACTCCTTTCTGGTTTTCCCCATTCTCATGTATATATGTATTTTGTGTTAATCTATATGCAGCTCCTCAGCTGGAATTCTTTTCTATTCATACTGTAGTGATTGGCCTGCCCTTTATAGAGCTGAATCAACAAACACTTATGCAGTAATTGTCTCCTGTTGGTCACACACACATCCTGCTTCTAGAATTATAGTGCTACAACAGATGGACTTGCTGGAAGGAGGCAGACATTAAAAAAGAAATCAAATCCCCTCCCCCTTAAACTTCTCTGCATTTTTGTCTTTGCACAGAAGGCAGAAGCAGTATCGGGAGCAGCACTTTTCACTTTCTTAGGGCTAGGGAACTGCTAATTTCTAGAGGAGGGAAAACCTAATTTCTGTTACTCATTTTGCATAACTATATATATGTAATGAATTGTTCAAAAAGAGTTTCCAAGGTCATTGGAACCAATGAAGATCTGCCTATCTTACAAACAGTATCATAATACAAAGTTTCATGGACAGTATAAACTTCACAGGGAGCTATATGTGTAATTTAGCTAAAACATTCTGATTTCTCACACATCTTCATGATTTGCCTTCCTAGAAGACTACACATTAGATGTCCATAGAAGAGCAATGTGAAATAAATTAGAAAACGCCATTATCAGGGAACTGGTTAAAAAAAGAAAAAAAAAGTGGGGGGGAGACAAAATTTATATAAAGATAAGAGCTGCTGAAGTGTAAAAGATGATTAAAAAGAAACAGCGTGGCTTTAAAACCAAACTGGTTTCCTATCACTCAGTTTTTCTGAGAGGTTTTAAAAGAAAATGGTCACTGGTCTATTTAAAGGGTGGTGCATTCTAAGCAAAAATAAATAAATGGTGTTGCAGGTACTCAAGGAAAAAATCTTTATTAGGCATGCACATTTTTTTCCTTCTCAGCAAACAATTCAAATTCCCTTTCTTACAGCTAATTACTCTTCAGGTGCCATACTAGTGCTACCAAGTGGGAAATTTAAAGCAGAGGCTTGGGCTACTTGCCAAGTGAAAATTAAGGAGGTAAAGAACTTACACAGTCACTGCAGGGTACACTCATGTTTTAGAGAGAGAACCCTGATTCAGACAGATCAAATGGTTTGTAAAGCACACATTTGTGTGTGAGATTTGTATGGAGTTTTTTGTAGGAAATACCATCTAAAGTGAAGTTTTAAGATACTGCAAGGGAAATAATGTTTGTTGATGTGTTTTGTTAATACTTCTGTTACTGTAGATTTTAGAATTTTCTTGATGGTAAAGGTAGAAGGTAAAAACCAAGCAGATAAACCATGAAAAAACAAAAGATTAAGAAAATCTCTGGATTTGGGGAAACTCTTAAACACTTCAAGAGTGCCAAAATTACTAATATCCAAAAATAAGCTTCCATAAACTGCCATAACCATAAAGTTATGAGTAAACTTCCATTAGTAGTGAACTTTTGATCCTGGGCTAAGCTAAGTATAGCAGTCTAGCAACTGTAAACATTAACATCATAGCTTGGACAAGATGCCATTTTGCCTGAATTTATCTAAGAAAATAAATCCTTTAGCAGACAAGGACAGATGTTTGTGCAGTCAGTCCTTCATTATAATCCCCAGGGAATCTAGAAGATCGACTCTAGATTTAAGATTTAAATGTTCCAGATGTTCATTCTGAGACAGATTTTGCAGTTCATGCAACCTAAGGACTGCCTGGCATCTGTTGATTTTCAGAATATATGTACATGCATGGTTTTGTGTATTTTTCTTGAAGATCCACAAGACTTGTATGTAGGTGTATATTTGTCTGCTCTTAAGAGTTCAGAATTCTTGATTTAAGTTCTGGTTTTGTTTGGCCTTGTAAATTCTTTGCAGTAATGTAGATATCTGGCTTTGTTTTGTTTCTGCAAAAGCAATTCCTTGCATATTTTAAAAAAACGGCTGTGAAGTGACTGCACATGTGAGAATCAAAACCTGCATTCTCTAAGGAATCACATTAGCACTGAGTCAAGACCATCTGTACAGAAGTACAGTAGTTACATTTTGTTATTGGTGTACAGAAATCACAGCTGGAGCAGATACTTAATGTAGAAGCAATGGTATTTAGTATTTTCTTAGTTTCTAAGAAAAACATTTGAAAGAAATTTTTGGGAAAATACAGGAGTTTTTTTTCTAAGGTTTAGTTCCCCCCCCATTTCTCTCATTGAGTACTTACAAGAAGAGTGTATTTATTGCATACAACTCAGTAATTATAATTAGTTTCTGCAGTGTCATTTTTGTTTCAAAAATCCAGACAAAGTATATTGAATAAGAAACTAAAGTCATAAGCAGGTTAAGTCACTAGTGCTTCTCTTATTCATTGCAAAGCTATTCAAAGGTCCACTGCTCAAAGGTACCGTAGGATCTTTTGCATCAGTTCTCTAGTGTTTCTCGGGTGATATCACAGGAAAAGCTGCATTTCTTAATGGAATGATATGGGCATTTCCAAAATGCCTGTGTAAGTCTACTTCAACAGAAAACTTTAATCTCAGAATAAGAACAAATCAACTGGTCAAATGCTGACACATCCTGTGAAGAGGATAATGTGAAGGTTTAAGTAAAGTTTTTTTCAGATGCATTCCTGCAGATATATCACTACATTTTTGCTGAATTGGGAAGGAGCTTTTAATTTTTTTTAGGAGCCTCTGCACATTTTAACTGTGACCAGAAGTATTCTTTTTTTCTGACAGCATTTTAAATATATCTCCAGAGTTTATTTTAGCTATTTGATTTTCACTTTTCTTTGAATTTTAAGGGAACCTTTTCCCCCTGAGCTCATAGTTTGTTTATCTAGTAGATTATCTCAAGCATAGAAAGGTATGAGCATGAAAAGCAGAAAAGTAAAGTGCTAAAGAAAGCTTTTTATTCTTTAAAGGTTGTGGCTTTCTTTACATTTTCTCTTCACTGTTTATTATTGCTCAATGTATCAAAGGACAGGCCAGAACTCAGTGTTGCATCTGCAAAATCAGCATCGTAGCTTCACTCCTCTTATGGTACCCAAATATGACTAAATCAGCCAATTTAGCAATATTCAATTACACTGAAACAAAGAAGGAACTGAGGATGAATTTAAATGCATTGGAAAGTAACTGTTATTTACACGAAGATCTCACTTAGACTCTGGTTTTCATGAAGAATTTTTCACTCTCTAGACATGTATTGTTATTTATATAATAATTTTTGTATGTTTGTGGTTTCCTTAATTTAAATTTTAGGAATAAGTTTGAAATTATAAACTGAATGCTATTTGTAATTATCTTGCAGTAGCTAAAACTGCTTTTGAAATTTCCTCACATTTTGTTCATTCCAGAAAATGTGTAGTTACTTGGACAGGTTTTGTGGGCTTTCTATATAAACATTGTCCAGTTAGAAATGCTTGTTTCTAAGCATCCATCCAGTTTTTTCCTACCAAAACACTTTTACACATGTCCTGGTTTCACGTTTTTGAAATCTCTTACGTGGAAGTAGTCCAGAGCATTTGTGCATTTTTATTAAGTGCATAAAAAGAGCTTCTACATTTAGTAGTAGTCACCTTTTCTACATGAAGTGTTGGGTTTTCTTCTTTGTCTGGTTGCATGAAAAGGTATTTCTCATTATGTACATAAGATAATGCAATAATACGTATAGAAGATATGAATGATAAAATCTTATGAAAAGTTTTATAATGATTGAAATGTGGAAGACTTTAAGCTAAGCATAAATAGTAATTTTTGCAAATAAAATTTGCAAGAAATTACTGCTACATTAGTAGCACATGCAGGAATTCTGACTTTTATATATATAAGTAGTAAAAAAAGGTAAAAACAGAGATGCTGTAATGACCTCATTTTAATAGGTAAAAAATAATCTAATAAGAATTCAAATTGTTTCTGCTGTGTTAAACAATGTCCCTTTCCATTTTTACAGGGCAAAGTTAAGTCTGGAACCTATTACGTATATCTATCTTAAAAATATGAACCCTATATACACCATATTTAGCACTTTTGCTAAACAATGCAAAATCATTTCTGCAGTAGTCCACCTTTGGCACAGATTGTAATGGATCAAAGAATTCTGTGAAGCTGTTTAGGAAAAGTCCCAAAAACATCAGGAGAACCATGATTTCTCTCCCCTTTCCTTCTTTAGAAGCATATAGAGAATCTTTTCCTAACTGTTTTTAATAAGAATAGTTTAGGTTAATTTATGGGAACTGTAATCTTTGGGCACAATGCTCGAAGAGAAGTAAAGAAGGTTTCTCAAAAATATTTAAAAATCAAACCACCAAATTTTCTATTCTACTTTTTCTTAAAATGCAGCAGAAGTGGAAAGATAAACCAGAAGGGATAAACTTATGATAAAACAGGATATACTGCCTGACCTTTCCAGAGTTTGTAAAAAATGCAATCTAAGACAGCAGAGGTTTTTCTAATAATTGAACTAAACTATGTGTCAGCATGAGACTGAAGTTTTCTCGAAGTGTGATTGAGTGTAAATTCTGTTTTTTACTTCTGAGGTCACACGGCTTTTAACCTTGTTTCTAAGTGCCTTGAAAATGTCTGTTTCTGGGCACAGTAGATAATTAAATGCTTGAAACACACCCCTAGTCTATGTGGTTTTGAGAGAAAGACTCAATGTGTTGTTCCACACCTGAGCAGCGACATTATCTGTAGGCAGGAAAAATTGTCTGTAATGTACTTCAAACCTCAATTTTTTTGAATTTAATTTTAATTTCTGGGCCCTACTTGTAATTTTTGAAGGCTTTATACTGACAATATAGAGAATAGGTTCTGCTCTGTTGTAGTTTTATTAAAGCTTTGCTAAATCTAATAAATCAAAAAGCAGGGTATGCAGTCACACTTAAAAAGACTGGAAACAGAGATAGAAAATGCTCTTTGACTCTAGAGGCTAGAATTCACCTTTTTCAAGTCCTACTCCAAAATTCTGTCTGGAATGAAACAATCGTCAAATGCATTTGCTCAAACTCTGTGGTTACTAAGGGGGGAAATCTCTATGTAATACATCCTCTCACCACTGACTCAGCATTGCTGCTGAAGTTGACTTGGAAATAAAATAAGGAATTGCCAAGGGTAAACATGAAAGTAACTGAACTTTTAAAATGTATCTACACCAAATTTTTAAAATTATTTTGATATTTTGCTGCAGCAAATACTTACAGCATCCTGAAGTCAGTTTTGTTAACAGAACTACATGTAAAATGTATTTATTATGAAACCATGCTGTCATTTCAAAACAAAAATAAAGCGAAATACCTTTTACATTTATATTGATCTTTGAAGAAAAATTACAATAGACCTGTTGCATTATTGATGAACAACATTTGAAGTACATTGCCTGTAGGAAATGAGTCTCATTCATAAATTAAAAAGAGCAGTTGGCATGAACTAGAACTACTAGACTTACTCTCCTGTCAAAATGAAATAACTTAAAGATAGGTGAATTCTAGAAAAATATATTATGAATTAAAAATTGTGCAGACTACATGAAGTTCAGAGAATATATTTACAATCAGTACAATTTACATTGCTGTATCATGTAGAAATCCTAAAAAGCATTCTTCTATATTAGAAAAAAGAACCTGTATCAAAAGAATTAGCATGTTCTTGTAATGTTACAAACAGAGTTTGTACACATGTCTGTATCTAATATATTTAGATCTGATAGTTTAATATAGTAATGAAGCATACATTTAGAATATATGACTTACTTGTATATATATTGAAATAAAACCCGGAAGATATCATCCTGTAATTTTTATGTTATTTCATGTGATATGTAGCTTATTCTTCTTCACCTTCCCTGTGACTTGATCAAACTTTCCTTTGCATTGACTCTTATCTTACTATTAGAAAAAAAAAAAACACCAGCAAAACAGAACTCAATTTGCATTATTTTCCCTGAAAAATTTCCTGTATAAGCTGGAAAAGCTTATATTTCCTGTATTTCCTGGAAAAGCTTGACAAATACTATCATAATATTATTTGCTTTTGTGTTCACAGGAGCGTCTTTACTGAATTCACTGTGATCTGCTCATTAATTAAAGTTATGCATAAAGCTACACTGGATTCTTGAACCTTCTCTACTATGTAAAGTTCTATGGATAATATATGGTTTTGCCAGAGGATATTTATTCACCATTAAATCTCACACAAAGAAATTCATTGATTTGGGAATAATTATTCATATGTTGCCAAGAGATTACATTTCAGATCTGGCAGATAAGATTTTCTAATAGATTGTCACAGAAAACCAGTTTGTGTGGCAATTGGACCAGTACTCTTAGGTTTGTTCACCAGAGTGGTCCATGAATTATTCATTATTACTAACTACCCCTACTAACTATGAAAGTGATTTACTAAACACTTTATACATGTGTTCATTTCCACTGAGTTCAATGAAATTTCAAGACAACCTGATTATGGTGGTAAGACTAAGTTTTATTGGCTCTGATTTTGCATATAGATCTCTCTGTAGTGAAAGGCTCCTTTTAGTTTGAACTTTCAGAGAAGGAGCAACAATAGAGGATGCAGCTGCAAAATTTTTTTAATATTCTGTGATTTAGTATTCTGATAGACTGCAAAATAACATGCAAGAAATAGCTGCCTTGGTTTCTATCAGCCATATATCCTACCTTGGAAGTTTCGATTCTCTCCCCTTGTTTTTGTGATGGATTTTTACCCAACAGTCACTCTTTTCTCTCTTTCCCGGCCTAGATAAATGTTTTCCTGATCATGTTCTTAGGAAAAGTTTTCAAGACTCATGAGAAATTGGCCAGATAATTTTGTACTGTGAACTTCAAGTGAGTTGATTCTCCTGCACTCTCCTAATAGACTCTTCCAGCTTACTTCTCCTTTGCTTCTGTCCTAATCTGTTAAATAAATTTCTGTCATTGTAGAGGTACAGAACATAAGATTGGTGGAGGAGAGTGCGTAGTATGGTTAGCAAGGTAGATGCATGTACTAGGAGAATTGGTAAGAGATGGTTCTTTATTTGAGGAGTTGCATTTTCTAAGAAGTTGGATGAGTAGGGTCATGGGATTACAACAATAGCTCTATGACTTGAAACTATCATGAGTTTTATAAGCATATTCAGTCATTTTTGTTGTGTGCCCCTGTGCAACAGTCACTGCTTATTGGAATGTAAATATGAAATCAAATTCCAAAAATTATCTTCATCATACTTGGTTTTACTTAGTATTTGGATTGGAGCTAAGCACTGCTACATGGAACACAGACTCAATGTCTCGATTCATACCTTAAGGTTAAATTGATGGATGTAAGTACTACTTAATCATTTTCACTAGCTCTGAATCTCACGTACCATGAAATTAATTTTTCAGTTGATCCCTCACATGAATGATAACATTATTTTTTTCACCAAGATAATGGTTTACACCTTACATATCTATTCTATCTGGATATACTTTGAAATAAATGACAGTCTTTTTGCTGTTTGTTTTGGAGGTAAAATCTTTCAATCATTTTTTAAAAATTAGTGGCAATGTAAAAAATCCAAGCCAGTGCAAGAGGATATCTTCAGTCATTGATGACTACTCTTAAGCTTTCAATTATCCACCGGAGTCTGATTGAAAAGTATAGATCATTATGACCTCACAGTGTTTTTAATGAGGAAGTCATTGCATCATAATGAAAACCAATACATTGCTTGAGTTCATGTTGAACGAGGCTGAATGGCTGTCTTCTGGGAACCAGGGACTCTAAAGAAAAATGAGAGTCCTAGTAGGTAATGCTGAGCATGAACTCCCATTGTCATTTTAAAAAACACTAATACAGTCCTTGAATGTATAAACTGGAGTCTGTTCAAGAGGAGCAGAGAGAATATGTTTTCTTGCTTTGGCATGACTTGACTGCTCCTAGAATAATGTGTGTAGTTCTAATACACAGAATCTAAGAAAGAAATTAAAGGAAGTAAAAAACATTTGAAGATTTATGAGAAGGAGTTGAAAATACACCATTCCAGAGAGCAATGTGAGGTTTTCAGAGAGGAGATAAACAAGTAACTCGAGTTTAAATACCTAAGAAAAAAATCTTGTAGAGTGTTCAGTCTAGCAAAGGAAGATTGAAAAAATACCAAAGATAGAAACATACCAGATGTGAGATCTGTAATTTTTAGGTGCCTGTAATTGACTGTTGCCAGTTGGATTCAGAGAACTGCAGTGATATTGTACAATCAATCTTAAAAAAAAGGAAGAATTAGAGACAAATCAGCTGCTTGTGGTTAGCAGTGGTCAGATTCTTTCTAAGGGAATAAAAAAAAAATGTTGGTTCTGCAGGATGCATGGAAAAGTGACAGGAAGAGAGAAGATTTGTTTAATGGCATGAGCTGAATTAATGGGAAATATGAACAGGAAGGTAAATTCTCAACTTCAGCAACACTGTTCACTTATCTGAAGAACTGATGGAAGAAATGCATTTATGTCATAGAACTCAGCTGGGCAACAGTATTTTTGTAATTAATGCTAAAATAACTTTAGTGCTGTTGAAGAGAGATGTAAACATGGATGATAAGTCAAACCACTGGGGTTTTTTTGAGGATCTGCCTGAAGCCAAGCAGGAGTGTTATAGTGGAATTCAAACATCAGGTTATAAGGAAATTCTGAGGCAGAGGAAGAAGCTGTCAGCACTGAAGACAGACATAAATATAGTCATGGCACAGGGAATATGGATACTGAAACCAAGGAAGTAACCCAAAGGAAATTCCTGTTCCAGAGTGTGCAACAGGAACATTTAAAAAGCATTAGTCTTGAGCAGATGATATGCAGAGGAGGAGAAATGGCTTTTGTGTGTAATGCACACAGAATTTGGGATTATGTTAGTCCTGTAAAACCTTTTAACGTTGCTGATAGCAGAGCTGAGAGAAGAGTAAAGCTCTTTAATTTAGGTAGTATGTAGCTTGGTAAGGAAAATGCAGAAAAGAGAAAGATAAATCACAATTTTTTCAATATTCATTTCATATTCTACCAGTAGGATTGAGCATAAGGAAACATGTTTTTTGTGAGGTAGTAGTGGCATTTTTTAAGGAAAAAGCTTTTCATTTTAATTGGGGGCATAGAGATAATTTTTTTTTTTTTAGTCAAAATCTTTAATGAAGGACCCAAGCTGAGAGATTTTTTTAAAGGCTCGGCTTCGAAAGAGTAAAAATACTTATTTTTCAAAGTGTTGTTTGCAATATATACTTTGGCAGAAAAAAAGAAAACTAAATTTACTATGAAAAAAATGAGAGAAAGGCATTCTGATAGAAAGTAATTTCAATTAAAAATCTACAGGTGCTGCACTTCCATGAAAATATAAATTTACAAGCTCTGTCACCAAAGCACAAAGTTAGGTACAAGGAAGACTAAGCAGTAGGAAACATAAATTTTTGGTGTTTCTTTAGGAAAGCCTATATTGAGGACTGAAACTACAGGTAGTATATGATGATTGACAGTCTCAAGATTTCTACTTGGAGTAGTTACTCAGAAGAAGATAAAAGCATGTTTTCAATGAACATAATTTTGATCAGAAGGCATTACATGTAGCTTAGAGTGCATTTTATTGCAGCCCACTGTCGTAGATATTACTGTGTACAGTTCAAAATGTACTTTTATTTTCTTCTGAATTCCTCCAAAGATTGTGAATATTGGATTTTCCTGTGTTTTTATATTTCTGTCAGGCATCATAAAAGTCTGTTATTCAGCTGCTGCTTTGTGGTATTTGTGACATTCTTCATAAATAGGAGTTAAAAACTTCTTTGTGTATACAAATACATATTTTCCTATTTACATATACTCAGCTGTGTCTCTAGACTTGTCTTTACACTAGCAGCTTTTGTAGTAGACATCGTGTGTACTGTATTCATTTTATATATGTCAGACCCTCAAGGGCCATGGCTTTTGCCAGATGAAGCACTTTTTGATTTTGAGGCTGATGAAACACAGTGCTATTATTGATCTGTGCATGACACAGCCAGTCTCTCTGCTGGCGGAGTGTAGCAACATTTATCCAGGAATTTGTGAAATGTCACTCGGATCATGTTCGTAAGGTAAACTGTGCAAAATCCAGGATTCAAGCTGAGAATCCATGAGGAATTGGACGTGACTCTCTTGTTCCTTCATCCTATCTTCTAGGTCAGCCAAGTGGTATTTGTTAAAACAATGTCTGTGTTTTGTATTAGGTGTTGAAGAAAGTATGATTATCACTAGGAACACCCTGTACAGTGTAGTCATCCTGCTGTTTTTCTCAGGTTTTTAAGTCACTTGGGAGAACAAGACTTTAAGTCAGTGAAAGTGATCTAAGCACTGCAAGTCTATAATTTTTGTTTTCTTTGTAACAACTTGATAATTCCTGTACAGCTGCAAGCAGAAAACTCTTCTTAGATTTTCTGAAGAAATTTAAATTTCCTTGCTTTATTTTGGCTGTAGAGATGTGTGGCAATCCATGTTTGTCGTTAAGATCTCATTAAGCAGTAGTGGTCAGAAAGGATGTGTGACTGTCTCTACAGATAAAACTGTCATAATTTACATATTTTCTTTCTTTATAAATATGATTTAGAAAGGCTGCACATTTTTGCTAGTATCAAATGCAGGTCATTTTAAAAATATTGAAAACTAAGGTATATAACAAAACCTTAAAATTTCATGTACTATTTCTCTATTAGTAAAGGGTCTGATGCCTAAAATTGGGAGTACCTGAAACAGAGACTGAACAAAGTTAGTGAATAAAGGTATGAATTTATTGAAGGCCTTCGGGTGGTANCCTTAGTGCAGTGCAGGGTTAGAAAAATCTAAAAGCTAATCCTTAAGGCATCAGGTCAAGTGTCACTATTCCAGACATTTTTATAGGTAGTGTTTCAGTTAAAAAAATTATTTTGAGGTATAAAAAAGACACAAAACTCTGCAATTCTTAATTTTCATTTTGCCTTCCTAAAGCAGTTATAACACTAACAATGTCAAAGTTAGCCATGAAGGAAAAAAAAATTATTTTTATATTTGCAAACATTTTTCATTTTTAAACATTAAAATATTTTAAAAAGTCTCTTTTTATTTCATTTAAAAATCAGTTATCAGTTAACGTAAGAAGGTTTTATTGAAGTGAAAGTTTTGAGTTACACTATTCTGGGACTTTTTCCCAAGGCTAGCAAGGATTTTCTTTTATATTTCTCAAATAATTTCTGTAGTTTCAATCCCACAAGACAAAATCGAGATTTAACTGAAATACCACTTGTGAATGACCACAGAAATATTCTTGGTATCTACTTTCTCAAAGTTTTTCCAACATTTGTACATAAAAATACAGTAAAACCTAGAGGGGAGAAGTTGTTGTTGGTCATGAGAAAATATTTGCATATATGATGCCTTTATTTTTACCTATTATCCCTCCCTTTACAAGAGTACCATATGTGAGGTGCAAACTCATAAGTTGTGGGAAAAGTGAAAATTGTAGTTGGTTGATTTTTGGATTGGGTTGTGGCTTTTCTTTTTGCTTGGGGTTTTGTTTTGGTTTGTGGGATTTATTTTGTCTTGTGGATATGTGTGTTTATTTTGCAAAGATCCACAGGCTGAACAAATACCAGCGTGTGTGTCTTAGGAACACGAAGATGGTACTTCATAGGATGAAGGCCACCAGCTTGTCAAACTACTGCTCTTCATAGCAGAACCATTGCCACCTTTCAGACATTATTTTTTACAGAGAATTTCGCAGAGGACATTTATTTTGCTACTCAGCAATGTCAGGGCACTCTGTGCAATATTATACCTTGGTTTGGGCACCACGCACAAAAGACACATATCGGAAGAAAGGAACAAGAATTCTAGTAATTTTTGAACATAATAACAAGGAGAAAAGACTGAAGGTCTGTAATTAGTGAAATCTATAAAATAACTGGTTAATTGCAAAGACTGGAGGAGTGTAATACACAACTTTCTATGCATAAAAGACTAGTTAAAACTAGTGGTCAGTTTGTGCTTTCGTATCCTTTAAGGAGAATGTATTTAATTTTTCAGGAAGGACTACTTCTAAATAAACCAAATTTTCTCTCTGAGGTCACTGAAGAATTGCAGAAGGCTGCCAGGAGAATCTTCTCTGCAGTTAAACTGAAATTTTCAGGAATAATTTGCTTATACTGTTTTGCACATGTGCTACATTTAATGTATTCTTGATATCATTACCTTTCTCTTTTAACAATTATTTTTTTTTTTGTCCTCATTCCCAAACAGAGAGTCTTTTTTTAAAGATAATTAGCACAGAAAAGATATCTTAGTACAGGAGAGTTTGAAAAATGTATCTAGAAGCTGGTCCTTGAAAGCTCTTACTCCTTGGACTCCAAGTTCGCCTTTTCCTCCATGCAGTTTATTACTCTTTGGTTCATAGTAAGGTTTATCAGTGGTTAGAAAGGAGGACCATAACAGCTCCCACAGCTTGTCCTTCAGGGAACAATGTCAGAAAGAAGCACATTTGGTCCTAGGGTTCTTTCAGACTCCTCTAGATTTCAGAAAAGCAATTTTCATCTTCACCAGTTCAGCACTGATAGATCTGCAAAGCACCAGTTTCCTGTTTGACCCTATTTTCTTACATGTCCCATTTGGAGATTTTTTTTTCTAGTTTATATTGCACAAAGGGAATTGGCATTTTTGTTAGAGCTTACATCTTGCTCCAGTTTTCTCATTCCCACAATCCCCTGTTTAAACTTAGTGTTCAAAGTTAATTCTGGTGCTCTGTTGTCCTGGCTACTCCCTTCCACTACGGGAAGAAACTTCAAAAGATACATCCATAGCCAGGAGCACAAGCCATTCTTATCACTTTACCAAGCACGATGCACGAACCTTCTTAAAGTTTTTTTTTTTTTGAGTTGTCTTTTGGGTTTGGGGTTTTCTTTGGACTTGCTAGGCATAAAGGAATGGGAGTCAAGAACTAAGGCATCTTCAACAACAGTAGAAAAAGAAATGTTACAACTACGACATCTCTGAGACAAAGGAACTACACCTGAGATTCCTTTTTAAAAATGTTTATCTACAGCATTCCCTCTTTGGAATGGTCTTAATTTTTCTCTGCCTTAGACTCCCTATTGTGGCAAACAATGAGTGCTGGTTCCCAGGATTCTATGGCATCCCTACCAAAATTGGACATTCTTACTGTCCTTGTAACTTCAGGGAAGAATTTTGTGCTTTTGATGAGATGCTGCTTTGCCTGCAGTGCCTGAACCTCATGGACTCCATCACTGCTAGAGGAGGTAGAAGAGTGTTTATGCCTTCTTACTAACATTTTGCATGGTCTGATTTGCTCTTCTTAAGTTTAAATGGGGATTAATGAAGTAGTCATGGATTGTTCCCACAGCTTGTGTCATGGTTTATTTTGCATCACTCCATTCTGCTTTCAATGTCTAATGTGCCAAGAGCTTCAGTTCCTTTCTCAGCAGTGGAGACTGTATGACCAGCCATACCCATAGCACGTCTCACAAGATTCATAGGCACTGGAAAAGCATCTACTGTGGTGGCTGAACTGTGCACAGTTTTCTCTTCATTTTTGGATTGAAAGGTCATCCTGTAGTCTTTAGGATATTGTGTACACCAGAGAAATGTCTGATTTTGTCGATACTCCTACCTTGGTGAAGCAAGCAGAAAAGAATGAGGGAACTACTAAGGGACAGCCAGCTGTAGGTCTGGTTCAAGCTGGGATTTAGAATTGCAGTGTTGTCCTCAAACTGTTCATGTATGTGAAAATAATTTATTGCCCAAGTGAGTCATAATATTTATGATAATAATGATAAAGGGAAAGTATATTTCACTTTATACATTAGACTGAAAACATGGCTTTTTCTTGTGACGGTCTCTTCAGGTATTAAATATCTAATATAAAGAATATTTTACCCTAAACTGTTCATTTACGCCTATAATTTTAGCAAGGGTTCCAATGATAACATAAATTACAAATTAAAGATAAGACTGTGGGGGTTCATTTACAAGAATCCAGGGATGAATTACCACTTTAATTTATATGAAGTACATTGTAGCGGTAATTTTTAAATTCAGTTCATTATTTTGAAAAATATTCCTGTCTTTGTGTCCTCCTCACATTGTCTGTCATCAGCTTTCTCATACCTCTCAGAAGTGGCTAGCAATGTCTTTGTTTTCTTTTATAGAAGTGTAAATAATAAATAAATGTTTGCATAATATCACCTGTATGTGACTAGAGAAATTCTTTCCAGGTCCTTAACTTTTTTTTTTCTATGCAATTCTTTGTTCTTTTTTTCTAGGTTTCTCCTTCTCTATGAGAATATAGAACTTTTACATTACCTGAGTTTGTTAATACAGTTTATATTTAAAATGTTTTGTTTTTACACAACTATCTGCATAAAAAAAAAGAGAAAACCTTCTGAGGACATTTTCTCAGCTTTTGTTGTTATCCGAAGCAGCTACAAATGAGATGCTTAAATAATTGAATAAAATTAAACATAGAGCTATCTTTATACATTTTGTTCCTTGAATATTGTAACCAGCTTCTGAGAATGCTTATAGCCTATGTACATTTTAGTAATTTTTATTTTAAAATAGTTACATCACTTCCTCAAAGTAAGTTGAAAGAGAATGGTCTTTAACAGTTAAAAATCTGAAATTTAAGCAAAGGAAAATAATATATAAAGAGGAATATGGGAGATAGAACAGCTTTCCCTACAAGCACAGATTTCCTGCCCACTTATATTTGAGATGCAGAAATATTTCGGCAGAAAATGGTTCACTCTCTAAAACAGATGGAAATGAGAAGAGGTTAAATTAATATTTCACCATTCTTTCAGTTCTTTTGTTTCTTTTTTGCTTAGATATTCTCTTAAAAATAACTTTAGTTTTTAAAGATATAAAGCTGTACGCTTTGGAACTAAGTGGGTAAATCAAAAGAAAGTTTAAACATGGTCTTTAAAATAGCATTTTCATTTTGGTTTCTCTCTATTTTATGTGAGTTATACGGAAAACAGATGGAAGCATTATTAATTTTTTCCCCCAATGAGTTTTAGTGCAGCATATTTGTATGTGTTATCTGAAACATATGAATACTTAGTATTGCTGCTGTTAAATTTGTAATGAGTTGTAGGGATTGTGAAATTCCCTGACTGGCTCTCATGCAAGTAGTTCATTTGCAGTGCTTAGATGTGTTAAGATTAAGCAGGGGGAATATGGCAAGCACTATCCCTGACCCTAGATGAGAAATTCAAATTTCAAGCTTTATGAGTTTGCCCCAACTCTCATGTTTGGTGGAAATCAGATAAATACCGTGTAGTCTTGAAAAAAAAATCATGCAGTAAAACCTGGTCCTAACTACAAAAGATTGCATGGATTCCATGTCATATATTGAAAATTCCCTAGTAAGTACAAAGCCTTGGAAATCTTGGGGCAAATTTTATGCATCAGCTGGAAGTCTTTCCTTGTATACAGCAATACTTAATGTGCACAGGCATGTTAGGTGTTGGAGTACTAGTATTTATTTAAATAGCAGTGGTGGGTACATGAAAACATTGGTTTTGAACTTCAGCCACATCTTCACAAGTGGCTTGCTATAATATTCAGATATTTTCAAATGGGACAAAGTGTCATGAAAAGTCTCCAGTTATATTTTCATTTTTAATTTATTTGTAGTAAAACATTTTAATGTATTGTATTGTGCCTGCTTAATACTTTGCGTAAGTTTAAATATATTAGACATAGTATATACTGTAATACTGAATGTTTTTATTTTTAATAAATATTAATTTATTCAAGTTCTCTAATTTTTATCTGGAAATATTAAGGCCATGTGGACAATGTTCTGCACATCTGTATATTTTTTTCAGTTTACATCTCCATATTGGAAAATAAATCACTACAAAAATTTAATCACATAGTTGTGATCATATAGTTGATCATTATGAATCTACTTATATAAGTACTGTTTAATAAATAGTTAATAGTCCTTATATTCCTTTGAAATTTGCAAGGACAGATGGAGTGCAGCATCTGCTTTAGTATGAAAACAAGGCAGAGTTCTTAATACGTACAGAGATTAGGCATGGGATACAGCAATGTTTACTTGTATAGGGACCTGAAATGAAAGTGATAGAAAATGAAGGCTAAAATAGAATTGCTGCAGGACAAAACCTTTATCTTTGAATTGGTGTAATCATTATACAGATGACATGTTTCAGAAGCATTTTCATCATCTTAAAAATTGTGATTTATTACTAAGTTTTTTCTTATTTTCTATAATTTATTTGAAAAATCATTGGTTGCAAAATGCACAATTCTGTACTCAGACTTGTCTGTTGTTATAGGAGGAGATAATTTCTTCGACAGTTGGGCCCAGAATATATTACTCTAGTTCATTTATATATGAGTGTTGTGTGTTTCTGTAAAATATATTTATGTTTTCTGGTCTTGATCCACATGATATTGTTACTATTTACAAAAAGAGAAAGACAAAACAATTTAAAAAGAACTGTCTGATTCTATTGATTTTCCTTTTTTTTGTACTATTTCATAAGTTGCTGTAGCCAGATGTTGCAATGTTAGGCTTTTATAAGTTGTAGAATAAATTTAGCTGTAGATTAACTATAAAATACCCAAATTAAAATCACAGGTAAATTGAAGTGTTGATGAAGTGCTATACAGTAAATAGCCCTTTACAAATGATGATTGATCAGTGTTAGCACATGGGTTAGAAAGTAACTCAAAATCTTTGATAGGAGTCTTTGCTAGTGATTACAAATGTTTTGCCAATAATAGATGAATTTATAATTTGTGTGTGTGAAAGGTCCATTCCTTAGATAAGAGCAATGTAAACATTGCTTGTATAAAGCAGATGAACTGCAATTGTGTTACCACTATCAATAGGACAAATGTTTTTCTTTAGTAAAATACTTGAGATGACAAATATACCTCTTATCTGCTGGTTAATGTCTGTATTTCTCTTCTGGGAACTAATTTAAACACTTCGTGAGAGATTGACATTTTCAGTACCTTAAACATCCTTAAAAGCTGCTTTGTTCATTGCAGACCATATTTAGTATGACCTCATAATAATGTAGCACACCTCAAGTGTCATGCCTGTCTTTACTATGCACTTTGGAGCTGTATTCATCTATACTAGACAACTGTGCTTCAAGGAAAGATTTTTTTTTCCTTGATAGGCAATTAGCAGTAATTAGAAAGATTCACTTCAGTAAGATGTCAACACGAGATTGTTCAAAAAAGTTGAATGTCAGTGGCTTTAAAAGAGGGTTCTTTTCGCTGACACATAGGTATGGCATGTGAAACATGAAATGTTAATTTAGCTTTTCTGCTTATTATTCATGCACAATATTATTTTGTCATTCAGATACTACACTGACAGAGTGCAAAGGGTGTTAAAATAGTGCTGCTAGAATAAAAAGAGGATTAATCTACCATTGGCCAATTAGCCAAAGGGTACTTAATGGTCTCTAAAGGCTACTGAAGTCTAACAACTAGCTAAAGCACTGGCGAAAAGTCCTCTATATTACCTTCATTTATTTGACATTTTGTGAAATAGTCAGCTCCTGATAACTGCATTTGACTGAAAAAAAATATAGCTAAATGATTCAGTAGATTTCACTAAAATTTCAGAAGAATAAATGACAAATAAACTCTACATTTTAGAAGCTTGTCTTGCTTTTGGGGGGTCTTTGTTACAATTTAGGGATGGGATATTAAGTCGCCAAAGACTTCTCTTTGATATTTTGTCTTCATGCCTAGAATACTAAGTAATCAACTACTTACAGCACATGCATGAAAAGAACTTTGATTGAGGATTTGGAGATATTTGCCTTTTCTCTGTATGATCACATTAAGTATGCAGCACAGCTTTTTAGTCTGGTATGTATCTTTTCAGATACATTTTTTTTTTCTATGACCCATCAGGCAGCGGCAGGTTTTGATTCAAGAGAACACAAAGGGGTCAGGTTTACTGGGATTGACACAATAAATTTGTCTTGGATATTGTAAATAGGTTTATCATTATGTTGTGATAATATTTGATAGAGTGAGTAAAAACGTAAATACCTAACTCTGTGCCTGCTAGTATGCTTTGAAAAGTTCTTTTGTGTTTTGTGTGTGCAACAAGTACTGCTTATTTTGTATGGTTTTCATGATCAAACTAAAACTGTGAGAAAGTAGTAAAATGTTTATAGAAGCAGTGTTAAATTCTTAAATAGAATTTTGTATAGGAGCTGTGCAGATAGCAAATGTATTTTATTACCTGCTGTAGCAAAGTTTCTTAGAGAAAAGAAAAATTAGTGTGTTAACTTCAGTTTTCTTACAGATATTGCAGTGTTTTCATCTGCCAGGATTTTAGGATGGGAAGCTTCATAATAATTAGGATTTTAACACATCCGGGTATATTAGCCATAGTTCGATTACAAAATGAGTCGTAAAATAGGGTTATGTAATTGCTTAAAAAGTGTGTCAAGAATGCCTGATATACATCCTGTTTTACAATTTTTTATATAATATATTTTGCAAATATAAATGTATGGGATTGTGTGCCTGCAGTGTCAGTACAGAATCAGCTGCTTCCAACAGAAATGTTATATCCATACATGCCAGTTGCAGTAGAATGGTGACTGCTGGAAAATGAGCTCAGAGCCCCTTACAGCATGATTGTGATGCCAAGGAGCAGTAGGCCATTCCAGGAACTTCCTGTGTTTACCCACTGGGCCTTCCACACAGCTCTCTTTGTGAGCAGAGGGTTTATGGTAAGAAGCCTTGCTGAGTCAGTGGAAGTTTTACACTGACTACATAGAAACTGAGGTTTCATCACTTGCTCCTTTGTGAACAGCAGAACAGAGTGTCATGGGTATACCAGGAGCAAGGAGATTAAGATAGATGGATGTTAAAATATTGAACCTATAAACATCTGTTAAGCCAAAAACACTCTGGAGGAGGTGCAGCAGACAAAGGCCGCTACATCATAGAGGAACAGCAGTAGGCTGCCTTTACCAACATCTGGTCTAGCTGATGTTTAAGATTCTTCTACCTTTCATCCTGGTGACCTCTTCCCCTGGAGTAAATTCTTTTTACTCTGTCATTTAGGATTTGCGTGCATGGTAGCACACACACAAAACCTCCGCTGTGTCTAAAAAAGAAAAGATAACAAAAAGCTCTACCTAAAATCTAGTGAGTGGTGAGAAACAGCAGGGTAATGAACTTGTTTCTTAAGTAATTAAATGCACGGAATATCTTTTAGGCATAAATATTTTGATAGGCCAGGGAGGCTTTTTTTTCACATCCCACATGGATTTATATAGGATTTTCACATAACCATTCAAGACATTACAAATAGAAGAGTAATGCAGTAGAATTATCAGTGCTGTAGTACCTTTACTTTGTCTACAGAAGTATTTAGAGGCATATTTTGTGATATCTCTGATTGCAATTGCATGTCTTTTTGCTTTTGCAAGTTGGAGATCTTGTATGTCATATGCTACTTTCACTTTATCCCTGTAGTTCTTGTGCTGTTTCTGAATTTATATAGATTCTTATTCTAAATTCTTTTTTTCTACCTCCATAAGTAAATTCTCTAACCAACTGTCATCTTTAGCACCTGTCCCATGAAGACCTTTTTTTTTTTAATATATTTGCTATTATTTATAAGAATGTGGCCAGAGCAATTCATGGCATTTTAGAACTGATGCACATTGTCAGCAGCAGTAGCCTAAGAAACTTCTGAGGGTCATGAGCTACCTTGGGCAGATGTGGGGGCATTTCTAATTTTGAACATAGATATTGATCTAGCTATGATTTTTTTCTTGCTTTTCTTTTAATGAATAATTTATTATAGAGACACTGAATCATGAAATTCTGCATGTAGAAATATTGGTTATACTGGACAAATTAACATAATCCTCATGTTTTTCTATACTATATCCTTCTGTACTACTACTGGTTTTGCTTATTGAAATAGCCCTCATTTTGTCTTTTACTCTGAGAATGTATTAATTATGAGAATAATATATCAGATTAAGGAATAGTCAATTAGAAAATAGAGTATTTATCTCTTGTTCAATAATGACAGCAGACACAGAAGGGAATGGAAAGATTAACCCCTACTAAGAACAGTACTTACCTCAGAAACATATGTAAAATGCCCATTGACTTTAATAAGTGCACTTAATGAATGTGAAATAAATACTGTTAGAGTTTTAACTTTAAATACAGGATGAATTTTCTTGTACCCATGATATTTTTTTAAGCTAACGCAAAATCTACAAGCATTCTTTTGTCATTTGTAATGGGAATAAATGTGACTCCAAGTTTTTCTTTTATCTGTATATATGTGATCTTCAGATTATTGTCATGGGAGTGTATGTTTTTATAAACACATATATATGAATTTTTTTTCTAATAACATCAAACAGCATAAAATCTAATTTTTAAGTTATATAATAATCTGCTTGGAAATATAATACTCTCATTAACTTTCTCTCCCCTTTTTTTGTGGGTTTTTTTTGTGGTGTTTTGTTTTGAGGGTGTTGTTTGGGGGCTTTTTGGTGTTTGTGTGGTTTTTTGGTTGGGTTAGGTTTTTTGTTTGACGCCAGCGTATAATCAGGCACACATTTAGTACTTTCAAGCTGTTATGTATCTTCTTGGGTTTCTTATCAGGATTCTTTACAAAAGAAGGGCTTTTTTCCACTTTGAGATATTTTAATACCATTGTGTACAATTGTTCCTTACGTTAAACTACTGTATTACAGTCTTATTTGGAATAATCAAATAGTACTGTAATAACCCTTTTAAGGAGCAGAGATCTGTTAGGCCATTGTTGGCTTTCAGCTGACTACAGTTTTGTGAAAGTTAATTACTAGCATGGAGATTATTTCAGTTCGCCTTTTTGCAGAACAACATTCAATATTATTTAAACTAAAACAATTATTTAAAACATTACTTCTATAAGGAGTAGGGTGAAATATATTGGTACAAAGATTGAATAAGTCTTGTTGGTTGTCAGTGAAGTGCAACAAGACTGAGAGGTTTTTTGCATGATATTTATTTTAACTAAATCCCTAACAAGGCTCGTCTGCTAATTGGACTTAGCATTTATGTTGCTAAGTGAGAAGCATTTTGGCTGCAGTATAGGGTGGTAAGACCTACCCAGTGGAATAAACAACTAACATCTGTTATCCTGTCCTGCTCCAGCTTGTCTTTTACCACTTAAGTACTTCAGCCCTAGAGTCAAGGTTATGGAATATGTGGTTCTCTGGCTATGGTGCATATATGTGAAAGGGATGAAATAACACATAGGTAAAGACCAGCCAACCAGGAGATGTTTAGTGCAGCTGGTCCACTTTGCTTTAACCTCTACAAGCCCTACAAATATCAAAACAAAAGCCAAGAGAAGGGTGTATGTTTTATAGCAGTTGTCAACACAGCAATTCAAATGAGCTTACAGTGGTCACCATTATAACAGATTTGACACTTAACCACCTTTAATATGCATTGGTGTCTGAGACACCTTGATATTTCTTCATGTTCTGTGTAGAAATAATTGCTGAATCCCAGAGACCCTCTAGGTAAACAGGTTTCACCAGTAGCTGCTGTTACAGTTTTGTATGATGATTTTTGCTTGTCATGGTTAAAACAGCAATGTATTCAGTCAAAATTGAATTATTTTCCCTTTTTAAAAAATTGCTTGTTTTTAATGTTAGTTAATTTCTTTTTTCTGACGGATTTGATCTTTGCCTGTACTAGAGAATTCAACCAACAGCTATGCAATGTAATTACAGATTATATATACTGTTTCATTCCTCTTGAATGCTGAACCAAAGAAGCATCTCATAAGATCAAGTAGAAATATTTTTAGGATTAAATTGTGATTGTTTTTTCTCTTTGTAAAGCAGGTGTTGACCTCCAACCTGGCCAAGTGGCAACAGGAGAAGGAAGATTTCCAAGGAAAATTAAAGTTGAGAGAACATCTATCTCAAACTGCTGGCAAGAGTGAAACCACACCAGCTCCCTCAAAGAACATTGATTTAGAGGTGAAACAGCTGCAGTGCAAACTAAAGGTGACAGAACAGATTATCTAGTGCTGCGGATAATTTGTATGAACAGTAGTTCATAACTGGGTCAAGCAGATGTACGTACACTCACATACACCTATCATTTGTGTATCATAGCCAGTGATTAGCAACTTAGGTGTTAGACTGCCTTTATGGTAAGTAGAAATGTAGTCATATACAGGAGAACTAAAAGTTAAAAGTAAAACAATTTCTGCAGATCAAATAGGCCAGACAAGGAGCCTTGCTGGGTTTTTGCACAATGATTAAGTACATCCTGTTGGAAGGTGCTGTGGAATTAGTTTGATGAGAATTTAGTTGATTCCTTTCTTCCTTTAAGAAGGAGAAAAGCAGTAGCTATCTGTGAAAGGGGAGCAAAGAATTTGAGCTAATGGAGCAGCTTAGGTAGCAGTGTTGTGTGTGTTTCACTACTGTTTTTGTCTTCAAACACAGTATTTTTTTAAAAATTTGTGTTTTTGTAGATTAGCTGGTAGGAAAATACTGACTTGTTGATGATTTCATTTTTCAGTCTCCAGCGATTCTGTTGCATGTGAATGATGTAGATACTGGACTGTGTTGTTCTGAAAGTTTTCTCAGCAGGTGGCCTGGCTCAAACATATTAATTCTTCTTCTCTTCTCACTGGAGGAAATCTATTTGCAACAGAGTGTCTGAAAGTTGTTTTTTCCCATTATCTTCTGTTAAATAGTAGAGAAAAGAGAAAAGGTCAAAACATACAGCTTCTTGCTGCTAGAAGAAACTGCACACTAGCAAGAAGTCTGCCAAAAGATCAGCTAGCAGAAAAGGCTGTATTACGTGGCCAGCGTAGCTGACTCTAGATGCTGGATTAGCTGTGCTAGCACATGAGATGTGGGTAATGCTCAGGCCTCTTAGATGTTGATGGTAATCATGGTATCTTGGCTATAGCACACTGAATGCATAACATCTAAATTCAGGGATTAGTAAAGGTAGGTCACGTTGATAAAGAGATGAGACCAGCAGGGAGTAGCCACGAAAAGGCACATAAATTGATCTACTTTAATTATGAGAAAGAGATTTTAAAACCATACACACTGTCTTCTTGAGTATTGTTTTCAGATTTGGGATTAACTAATCTGCTTCTGTTGTTGGTGAGTGGTAATTTCTGTTAATTAGGGTTGTACCTTTTGGATGAGTATCGTCATTATCCAGAAACCTAGTAGTCAATTGATCTATGCAAGTAAGAAAAATTTTAAAAATGGGGATTTGTTTTTTGAAGTGGCTTAAGAGTAACACCCATACTAGAAGCCTATTCTATTTGTCTGCTCCAGGTGAACAGCAAAATAAATTGCTGAAAAATCAAAGGGTTTTTTTGTTTCTGCAGCAAAGGAAACATTTAACAAGCATATATAAATCTGATATCAAAAATACTAGCATGACTTCTAATTCCTTCTTAAAAATATATTAAATTTTTAATGAAAAAACAAATCATGTATGCAAAACTATATTTAGGATGAAGATAGTCTGTGACCCCAAATGCTAAGTAGTAGAGTAAATCTGAATTGAATGAGAGTTTTGAATATAAGGGCCTCAAAAACTACTTAAATCAAGTTTCTAAAATTCTTTATTTAAGGCTAGTGTAAGTCCTCAAATCATTTTTAGCAGAAGCATTTGGCAAAGGTTGTCAGCTATTGTTCGCCTCCAGCTTACTTAAAAAGGAGACACATAGTTATTCTCCTAAATATCTTGAATGTGTAAGCAGCAAAAGCTTTCCTTACAGCTCAAAATCTCCAAGTACCTGGTTCTGTTAGTGAATTTTTTTTCTTCAGAGCTATCTTTACAGTGTTTGTTTATGTTGTATGTAATGGCTCCTTGTATCTTTGCCAATAGGAAGAAATGTGTTAAATGTGGGTGGTGAGTTTGGAAGCAAAATACTATAAGCATATGTGTTTGCCTCTGAACATGTGCAGAGGCCCACCTAAGTACTCAAATACATGTCTGGTGTGTAAACCATGTAACTGGGTGCTGTGCTTTACGCTAATGGAGTTCAAGCTCCACAAACAGGTCTCAGGAAACTCAGGAATATTCTGCTAGCATACATCATTTTAACAATTTTCTGGTTATACCTCACATTATAATAATAGTAAATAGACTAGACAAGTTATTAAGAACAATATTTTACATTTAACTATGCACACAAGAATATATACTCCCCTTGAGGTGCACAGAGTTATGTACAATACTCCCATTAATGTTAATAGGCGTTAAAAGTCTGCACTGAGCAGAGAAATTATCCTGAAGTATCTTTGTTTACAGCATGTCTGATCTGTTTGCTTATTGTTTATACATAGTGAGTAAAAAGCTGTAGTACAGTGGCTGAATCTGTACGCCTGTAGGCACACATATATGTTGTGCATATGCTTAACATGTATCTTTTGGCAACACCTTTTGGGGTTCTGGAATCTCTTTATCTGGTGTGTTTGAGCTGACATTTCAACAAATACATTCAGTGCATATGCTCAGATTGCTAAAATGGCTACTTAGTTAAATTTCATATTTTTATCTCTGTAGACTGACTCAGTTGTTCTGAATTTAAATCTTGGGTAGGTAATACGTGTGTTTGCACGGAGGAATTAAAGCACATTTTTCTTACTACTATATACAAATGAGAAATGGCTGACAACTAATTGTTCTTCACTGGAATGATATGTGCCTGAAAATTAGGATCATATCTGCTTGTTACTGAAATGTAGAATTTGTGTTAGTACAGCCAAATGGAAATGTCTTTGTCTTTTGCTTTGAATTTCAAGAGACATAAAAAGAACTGCACTTGTAGATTGTCTTGTATTTCCTAAAGCACAAGATGAAAGGAATTATTGGGCATTCTTGCTGTATAGATGTAGGCCCCTTGTGCTGTAGAAATACACCATTCAAAGATGTAGTTCAAATGAAGATCCATTTTTATTTCTCTTCTGTTACCTTTTCTTCTGACCATGCTATGCAAGAGAAAATGTGGTACTGATTGGTGCTTGCAAGTGTCCTAGGTAACATCTATTAACCATACATTATTAGAACAATGGAAAAGTACTGATTTTTTATCATATTTTCCAAGAAATTTACTTCTACTTCAGTGTTTCTAGAAAGTGAGAGTTCTCCTTTTGTACCAGTTAATTTCGAAGAACCTTCATAAAATATGTGGAAATGTACACAGTTAATTTTTTTCAAAATTCACTGTTTACTGTGATCACACTCAGTCTATTTATATTTAAATATTTTTCCATGTAGAATTCGAATACTGAAATCACTAAGCAATCGACCACCATTAAGTCACTAAAAAAACAAGTCCAGGAAAAAGAAGAACGGATTCGCGAACTACAAGTGAAGTATGGTCGCTTTTCTATCCATTGTGTCTGGTGCCACCCAGTGGCACCTGTGAAATTGCTACAACATTAACCGTTCTTAGCTTTTTAAGTGAACGTTGTATTCTTTTTATTGCAGTCTTGTATACTGTTACAGGGTGGTTTTTGAAACTGGAACAGTACATGCTAAAATTGCAGGTTTTTTAAACTGATGAGTGATTAGCTAGCTACAATATCTGTATTGCAATAAGAGTACCTTAAATCAGAACTCAAACTGTAGAGTAGGCTATTTTATCCTTGATGTAAGTCAAAATGAATTCCTCAGCACCGTAAACAGTCTTTCAAATTCAGTAATTCTTTGCCTAGGGGCTGAGAGACATGTCAAGGTTCAGATGCTTAAATAAGATTACCTAGCTAGTCTTATATTCATAAAGAAGTTCAAAAGGACAGTTGTATTTGTTTCTATTTGAATTGATTAAGGTTTGCTATTCATTTTGAAATTCAAAAATTGTCAGGTGTGCAACTGAGATTTTTATTCTACCTGCTTTAACTGATATAATAATCTTCTTTAATTATATTACTATAAAAACTGTAAAAAAGATATTCATGCATCTGAATTTCTTGCCTGCTCAAGAGTTTAACTTCTCTAACCGTTCTGATTTTTTTAATTGTAGAAAGAATGGAGTTTACGTATCTGAAAATAGTTCATTTGAAAAATAGAGAGCTCTTAAAATGATTAAATTGTATTCATTGTTCATTTTCTGTTTCAAAGTGAAATTGAATTTTTCTACCATAAGATTTTAAATTTAAAATAGTTGTTGGATATCATGCTTTCTTTATAAAATAGATACTGGTTTTTGATAAGTTGTAAGATATAATCACCAGCAATCAGGATCAGCAGTAAGAGTATAAAGGTGAAATAGATCAAAGAAATTTTTAGATGCACTGTATCCCTGTGGGTTTTTTAATATGGTATTGACATTGTATTAACAGTGTTGTATTCATGAACTTACTACCATTCATTTTGCTTTCATTAGAAAAAAATCCAGGTATCTGGACATACTCAGGTATTGCTTATGTTTATATTTAAAAAATTAATTTGTATCAGAATAATGCAAGCATTGTATAAGGCATAATTTTCTCATTGAACACAGATTACTCTGTAGTATGTGGGAGTTTGGGGGTTTTTTTGAAAAGTTTCTGACAAATGCTGGTGTTATTTCTAGGTTTTGCATTTTGTCTCATCTGACACACAGGGATAGAGTTTTTTCATCTGTTTCTGTGTATTACTCGGATGAAAAGAGACTTCCCCATTTCATTTTCTTTTGAAAATAATTTTGCACAAAATAATGTTTGAATGATTGCTTGAGACATCAAAGGAATTTAATTAATTAAATTTTGTGGGCTCAGCAGGTTTCTTCTGCCCTTTTTTGATAATAGTTTAAGAATTATTGTGATTTCAGTTCAGACAAGCAAAAGCCAAATCACAAATATGTTGCATATTTAGAAATAGGTCTGTTTTAATAAGAGACTGAAACTGGGTTCAGTACTTGAGAATGGGGCAAATTGCAAGAACTGCATTAGCTTTTATTTTCAAAAGTATTCTAAAGCTATAGAAATTATACTTTTTGGTTGCATATTAACCAAATTTTCTAGCAGTGGTATGCAGTCTGACTTCTTCCCTTGTAGTATTTCTCGATTAGAGAGGGACCTTATTATGAAAAGACATTTGATAGAAGACTTAAAGTCTCGCCTAAAAGCAAATCAAGAAAATGAGAAAACCTCAAGTGAAACATTGGAAAGTCTTGAGAGAAAGGTACTTCTTTCTTGCTATTCCTAGTTTTAGGAAAAACAGAAGCTGCTAAGTTATTTCAACACACTATACATATTAAATCAATATATTGCTTAAAGCAAACAACAGACAGTTAATTGAAGGGTGTAATTCCTTCCACTATAATTTGTATGAAATCAGTATATGGTGATAGCTTGAATGGATTCAGCATAATTTAATTTATCTTCATTATAGATGTAATTAAATATTAAAGTATTCAGAACACACAGTTGCAAGGATATGCTGTAAGTAGTGGGATTTAGTTTTACGTACTGTAAGTTCATAAAATATAGTAGACCTGAAACAAGGGCGATTTTACATGACATATGCTAATGAAGTCCATGCATCTCTCCTGGATATAGCAGTTAAATGCTTTAATATGTTAATCTATTTTCTACTGCAGTGTTATCAAGGATTCCCGGTTCTTAGCTTAATGTAATTCTAAATTTGTAGGTAGTGCTTGACTTCTATAGCAAATTATTTTCTCCTGCAAAATTTTAGGACTATTTCATTGAAGGTAGCAGAACTTGTATATGGTTTGGCATATTTCTATGTTATCCAACTGATGTGTTGCACTTTGGCCTTTAATGCCAGAAAAAGATCATGATGTTTGGTTGTCAGTGAGATTATGCAGTTTATGACCCCAAAACAGAAATAAACAATCTACCAATTTGCTTTTATTTGCCTAGAATGCAAGTGCTTGCTGAGTATCACAGGCACTATTTCTGCTTGCAGTCATACAGCACTTTCAGCTCCAAAGAGAGTTACTGTATAACCCTCCACGCTAAAGATAAGATGTTATTAAGAAATCCAAGCCTAGAAAGTGAGAACATAAGTAAGCAAGAGAGCTAAGATATGACATATGAAAAATACCTGGGTTTGGTTTTAGATTTAGTGTGGAATGATGTGCTTTACTGCTGTACTTTGAGTATTTTAGGCACTGCATTTCCAGAGAATCAAATTCCATACATTATTTTGATTATTCCATGTGGAAAATCAGCTTGATAAATTTTATGTTATCTTCAGCAAAAGATCAAAGAAATTCCCTGTTACTTGATATTGTCAGGAAAACTTTGTGATTAGTACTATCAGGAAAGCTAAATGATTTTTAGGAGAATTGGTCTTTTTCATTTTACCCCCAGTCAGTGTTTGCATTAGATAATCATTATCTAAGAAGCTTTATAAACTATTAACATGTAGACAGTTACTTTCTCAACTGAGTTTGAGTTTATGTTTTTATCTCTGACAGAAGAAATTAGTGGAAGTTGTGGTTTTCTCCCTTTTGCAATTAGTGTAACTCTAAAATATATATAAACAGTTCTGCAAATGAAGAGCTTTTCTTTATGTTTAATTCAAGTCAAAACTTTATGTAAGAAGATTGCATGCAAACTGATCTCTACCAGATCAGCAGTAGAGATTTATTAAAGTCTACAATTTCAGAAAAAGGTGCTTCAATAAAGTTATGTGCTGGTTTGAATGTGAACCAGCAGGGGAAATTAACCCCACACAAATACCTCAAGAGAGATTTTAGGTCAGAGTTACAATTTTAATAGAAAGGTTGAAATAAATGCAGTAATACAGAAAACACGGGCATAAACTGGCAGAGCCACGGTACAACCTGGCAGTGGTTGCAGTCCTGTTGAAGGTCTGGAACTCTGGTTGTCCAGTGGTTGCAGTGCTTTTGAAAGCAGTAGTCCCATAGAAAGGCCTGATCCACTGAGTATCCAGTGATGGTGAAGGGTCTTCTGGGTATCCCATGGTCTGGTTGTCCAGAGTCCTCTAGTGGTGGTGGTCCCATCCTCTGGTTGTCCAGTGGTGGTGATCTCTCTTAATTTCCAAGCCTGTTTTATGTGATGTTTCCTTACTCGTGTCTCCCCCAGGAGCGGGGATTTCCACAATGGAAGGGGATGTTTCTGATATTCTATTCATCGGGGCATATCCAGTTTGGTGATGGGCCATTAACAGAGATAATCCACTCAGGATGGGTGGTGCTTGCTGCTGACCCGGATAGTTACCACAGTTGAGGTAACAAGTACCACCCCACCTCACATGATGTGCATAGTCTTAGGGAGCAGGTGTGTAACCACCTAACTGTAACAACCCAGCTTATCAAGGAATTATGTGGGTGGTGACAGATTGCATCCTTTTTTGGTTAACCCAGGACAAGTTATATATATAGTTATATATGTTTATGTAAAATAGGTATGCTTAATTTTGATTTTAATCTAAATTTTAAGTTTTCTATCTTGATAGTCAATGCTCTTGGCCTTTCATTATTTCAGGTAGAGGCACTGGCTGAAGACAAAAGAACTTCCATTGACTCACTGAAAGAAAGACTCAACGTAGCTATGAAAAAGTCTCAGTATGAGCACATGTATCACAAGGTTAAAGATGAGTTGGAGAAAAAGGTATAATTAGAGTTTTGATGGCTCCACGGTGGAATTTTTTCATACCTTACTTTCAAAGGAAAAGTTGCAAGGTCGTCACCTTAAACTTTAAACACATGAAGGGAGAAAATAGCAGAGTAATGGTAGTCTGTTTCTTTGATGTAATTAAGTCACATCTCTGAAATTGACATAACTGAAACGTGGACATAATGACTGCAAATGAAATGACTTTTTGCCATGAAATTACATTTTATGTTTTGCAAGTGGAATATTCTGTGATGTCAGCCATAGTGCAGGAGGTTGGTTTGTTCATTCATTTGTAATCTACCATACCTCCCTATCAGCCTTTATCGTAGTACTACTGTGTCTCTGTGGATGCGTTTCAGGATCTCAAGCTTACTAAACTAGAAAGCAAAATGATTGAGACTGAATGTACTATGACTGACCTCGAAACTGCTGCATCTCAACAACTACATGGCTTGGCTAAACAGAGTGCACAGGCTTTGGAAACTCTACAGAAGGAGCTGCTGCTGACCAGTGACAAAGTAGAAGAGTTCAAGACATTTGTGAAGGTTTGAATTTTGATTTTCTTTTGAGTGTTCATGTGAATAAAGGTATTTTTGATTGAAAGCAAAATGTAAAAGATTAAGCAAGGCTAATCTTTGATGCATTCCCTGTTCCAGAACAATGTTTATATTTCCTGCAGTGTTCTGGTGTCAGGTCTGAACTGGTCTAAATGAGGAGAAAGAATCAATGCTTCTCTCTTAGACTTTCAAAGACTTCCATAACTTTCATTAGTCATCTTTTTGTATAGGGCTGCCATACACTGTTCCCAAGAAAAAGTTCTTAGTTGTGTATCAGATAACTTTGCAGCAAAAGAATTCCCAACACATTTAATATAATAGTTCATATCTGTTGATTAGTGTGAATTACCTATTTTCTATATGCATGTGCTTCTTGTTTTAGAAATATTAAATAAGGATGCCTCTATATTGCAAAATTGAAAGGAGTTTTAAGAGCAGTATGTAGAATATTGTTTCCTTATATTGGCTAAATATTTAACAAACTGCTGTAGTGCATCATGCAACAATACTATCTCTGTGGTGTTACACAGATCCCTTGATCATACTTAATCAGTGTGAAGTTTTACAGAACAGACATCTATGCTTTATAATTTAATATTTGAAATATAATATTATTTATTTATCTGAAATATTCACTAAGAAATATGATTCTTCAGTATGTATCTAGTTTGAGTATACAGCATCTGAGGAAATGGCATGAGGATATGTGAGGGGAGGTTTAGGTTGGATATTAGGAAGAGGTTCTTCACCCAGAGGGTAGGTGGGCACTAGAACAGGCTCCCCAGGGAAGTGGTCACAGAACCAGCCTGACAGAGTTGAAGAAGCATTTGGACAATGCTCTCAGGCACATGGCGTGACTTTTGGGGATGGTGCTGTGCAGGACCTGGAGTTAGACTTTGATGATCCTTGTGGGTCTCTCTCAAATCAGGATATTGTGTGATTTTATTAATTTAGCATGTATGTACTATATACCAAGTTTCAAAGAAGAGTATTTCTTATTAATGCATGAAACAGAGCCACTTCTCTACTGTTTTTGGATTTCTGTAGAAGTGAGCTGCTTTCAGATGTGTTTGAGCAAGTCTGAAGCATTCAAAGTAAAGAGCAATGGTATTTTGATGCACTGGAAAAAGAAGGCATATATTGTTATCCCTTCAAGAATAACTTTCAACTGTGGATTGAAATTTAGTAACTTAAACACTTCTGCATTACATCTTCTTTCTGTCTTCATCAGATGAAGACAGTGACTACTACATGGCAGTTCTCAGACTTTTAGCATTTGTCTGAAATCCTGCCATGTTCAGTTCAGTTGCAAAGTTCATCTAAATTTCCTTATGAAGAAAGACTGAACAATGTTAAATATGCTTTAAAATTCTAAATTCAAATAATTCATAAGCTAAATTATCTAAGGTGAAAATAATAGCTGGCTTTCATGAAAAACATGCCTGTTATTTAAAAGATGAGGTGGTTTTTTTTTAAGTTTGTGATTAAAATAAAGGCTATCTTCTGTTTTTCTTTTTATGCAACCCTTGGAAAAGAGGTCTAAAACTGATTACTATGCTCCATCATTCAGAAATATCCTGCCTATTCTTGAACAAACTGTAAATTTTCATGAGAGAAATTGTGCTTTCTTCTAATAACTGAATGCTTCCTCTAACACATAATAGGTGTTCTTTTCATAGCTGCATGCTTATTTTGGCTAAATATGGAAAAGTTTGAATTGATCTAGTGTATTATCTATTTTTTTTAATGAAGTGCTCCTATGTCATTGATGCCAGGGAGAAGCAATTCAGTCTCCATTCAGACTGCTATGAATTTTGGAAGGTCTTCATTGAATAAATTGAAAGTAGCAGTTACAGAAGAAAGGAGATAAACAAATCATACTGTCAATATTTTACATACTTCCATAATAAAAAGTTTTTCAATAATTAGAAAATGAGAAAGTAAAAGATTTGTTCTCAAAAGTAGCTGTAATGAGCAAAATCACCTATTAGCAACTATCATGATAACTTCATTCATTGCTGAATAAGATGACAGCTTCAGTGTTCGTTACCAGGAATATTCATTAGCATTTGCATGGTCACACTATATGTGAAAAAAATGTTAATATGAAATTTCTCTTCAAGTAATAATAATAATTGTGTTTAGCTAATAAAACTAAATACCTACTTTCTTGCCTGGATAAAAAGAATATGCGTGCATATTTCAAGTAACATTTTTGCTGACTACTGTTCCTCTGCAGAAAGAATTTTTGAAAACAAAGATAGTGTCTATAAGTCAAATATTGATGAACAGAGAGCTCCTAAGTAAACTACTTTGTTTAGTTAGGTGCTAAAATCAGACTTTATTAACAGAATACCATTGTAAAAAAGTAAAATCATTGGCAGTTCAGTGGAATTGTGCAATATATCAGGTAAATACTGTTAAAATACCTCTTGTGTATCTGATGTTGTCATCTGCTTAGGAAGATTGAGGTATTGCGATAATACTTAAGTGTCATTAATAAGTAGCAGTACTCCTTCCTCTTGAAGAGTACAGGTCTTTCTTTGAAGTCTGGTCTGTCTCCCTTCTATTCTTCCAGGTAGCTGTCAGTTTTCCCCTGACCTTGATTCTCACTCTAGTTCCAGTAACTCAAATTAGTTTTTTTAGATAGAGATCAAGTTTAACCTGTATCTCCCCTAAACAGGTTAACATAATTGTATGACCCTCTAATCTTTATCTGCACTGATCAGTTCATAAGCTTTACTTGTTATTCAGAGTTCAAGTGTAATTTTCTCTTCATTCATAAGTTGAATGCAGTTACTTTTTATACCCATTCAACGTCTCTTGTCACATTATATAGTTCTTTTTTTAGCATACAACAATTAAATTATTTCAGAGTTGCTAATTAATAGTTACAGCTATTAGCAGGAGAACAAAGGAACTTCAGAGAAGAGCGTGTGACTGTTTATAGCAGGCAGTGTTGCTTGGTTTTAGAGTTATTGTTAACACCGAACCACGGGATCTTGAATCCATGTGGGTCGAGATACTAAGCTGCAAAACCTAGGGAAGATGTGTCTGGTAGAAGTCCAATATACACCACCGGATCACATTAGAGGATATGATGAGTTACTAGTTGAGCGCATATTTGTAATGTACAATAAAATGTTGCATTGCTTGTGGCCACCCTAATTTGGGACACTTATGCAATGAACTAAGATATCTAGATTGTATAGTAATAGTTTCCAAAAACGGTGAAAGGAATACTTGTAAACAAAAGTTGCTGTATCCAATATGTTGTAAGTAATTATTGGACTCGTTTTTCTTGGAGCATGGGATAGGGATCAGGTGTTACGTCCTGAATGACTTTCAGTGGGAACTGACAGGGCACCTAAAATAGGTTAATTCGGAGCAGTTAATTTCTCAAAAGCTGTTGTGAGGAAGATATAGGCTAGAAGAAAATAAGAATACAAATTGTGGACTGTAACAGTTTATTAAGTAAACTAAAAAACCAAAATCACATAATTACAGGGTAGCTTCTTATAAATATCTATTTCATTTTGATAGGAAAGAGAAGAAAATATTTAGAAATAAAAAGGCAATATAAATGAAGTGGAAATGGATTATAGATAATAACCTGAAAATATGAGCAACAATGGAGTATAAAAGATGGAGAAGAGACTAAAGAAATCAAGAGGAAATCTGTGGGTAGCAAGGACAAGAACAATAGTAAATGGGCAGGATTTACAAATGTGCTACTTACAAGGTATTACAGGACAGATAGAATATATTTTTAGATAAAACAACTCTGTAACGGTGTAAAGATAGAGGTCTTGCATGACTATTTCTCTTTTGTGTCTGGAGTGAAGTAGGCTGATATCTTATGAAGATGCTGCAACATCACTAGTCTATTAGTGGCCAAGGGAACACTTTTAGATTTTCTAGAAAGAAGAAGTATTTTTAAATTGAGAATTTTTTTAGCTTGCAACTTTATAGAGCTGATTAAGAAATTTTTCTCTTGCTGATCCTCCTTTTGAATAAGTATTGAAAGTTAGTGTATATATATTACAACTGCCTGGAATCTAAAGGAATGATAATATTGAGTCAATATTCAGAAAAGGCAGTATTTTAGGTTCATTAGTCTGACGTCATTTCTGGGTAAAATACCAACATGAAATTCAATTATTGAAGTATTAAAGCATAGGAGTATAGTTATACTTCTTAGAATGCCTTTATGGAAAGCAAGTTATATTGAATAAATCTGGGGTTTTTTTCTGGAAAGACGTACAAGTCAGTTATTAAAAGTTACTATCATTTTTAATATACCTTTTTTAGGATGTTTGACCTACTACTGAGATGTTCAGATTAAAAAAATAGGCTATGCAATATCAATAATATGTTAAATGGATTAAAAATAGCCCATGTGCTTGATCTGAAAAATAACTCATAAAATGTAAGTGTTTTTTTAGAGTTTTGTAACGATCAGAGCTAAACTTCATTATTAAACAGTTCCACAAAATTCATATCCTGATAAAATTTTTCCATGGCATTTATGAAGACAAAGAAATAATAACGAAAGTAAGGCTGTAAGTATGTCAGCTAGGCCAAATAAAACATTTTTATTACAGAAAAATGCAAACTTCCTGGAATAGGAATCTGGTGGCTCTGAGAGTACTTCAAATGCCTTTTCTAGAGCTCATGTCTTTATCCCATCCAACTTCCATCAGAACCACAAATTCTCTCTGAATCATGCGTTCAATGTCTATGGTGTACCATTGCTCAGGATTTTCTGTAGTATGTACTCTCAGATCCTCAGGTGGATCTCACCAGTTATGTGCAGCAGAGCAACCAGACCAAAATGTTCTTTGTTGTGTTTGTAGTTCTTGTGAGAACTCATGCAGAAAACAGCCATTGGATAAAGTTAAAAAACTGTTATTACACTGCTTGACTGAATGTCTATTGGAAAATACAGTGCAACATATTAGTTTGTTATGAAAGTGTCCAAAGTCCTGCATGAATTCTGTTTTCCTGCGTGTACTTTTTTTTTTTGCTCACTTAGACTTTGACCATATGTTACTGTTAGAGACCCTTGTAAGCCAAGACTCAGTAGTGTTTTCTGTCCCATTCAACTTATACATCATCAAAACTCATTTTTAAAAGTTAATCTGCAGTGATGACACCTGCCTGAGCATGAGAATATCAGAATTTTTCTGACCTTGAGAAGGATTGTTTTGATAAGGCATCTAAATTCAACTGTGGCTGTAATAAATAGGTGATGGCATCTGAATGCTTGGAAGTCAGTTGAGTGTGTTTCTCACTTCCATAATGCCTCTGTCGTTTGGGACTTGTGTGCCTTCCACAGAGGTTACCCACTGCAGCACAGTGCACATCTGGTGTGTTCTGGCATTGTTGTTGATAGGTCTCCAGTACAACCATCTGATAAACTTGACTGCCAAAATCAAGGCCCATGGCAGTTCACTTGGCAAGTTTAATGGATCTAAGTTGGGATCTAACACTCACTCTCTTAAGACAGCTGCCCTCATTTCAGCTACTTGGAGCAGGGCTTAAGCTAGCTGCATTTGCCCCTCACTCTGTTGTTTGACATACATCTATGTACACCACCCACACGTGTCAGAGGACTTATTTCACCTCTGCTTGGCCAAGTGGTGTTCTGCCAGTTATTTGCCATTCAGTCAGTTTACCTTACATCCCAATGTATGTCAGTCTCCATTACCTTTCTGCAGTTTATCTTGAATACTGACATCAGTTTTGCCATGGCATATTTCCTCACTGCTATCTTGGGCTGTAGTTCAAAATATGGGTTTAGGTAAGTTAACACTTTCATTGAAAAGTTACACCCCTGAGTGAATCTCACTTCTCATTTCTGCCTTATGAAACTTCCTCCCTACGCCATTTATGAAATGTCATCATAGACATTTTATGGGTCAATTGTGAGCTAGTTCATGAAAATTCAATTAACCTTTTGAAAACCCAGAACACCAGCTTTTGTGTACCACAGAGGGTCAGAATAGGGACAGGTTTACATGGTTGCAGGCTAGAGATACTGGGACTACCCCTTAGTGGCAGTGCTAATTGAAAATGTTACATGAAACTTTTTCCTATTGCAAACACCTAGGTCACTTTCACATTAAAAAAACCTATTATTTGGCAAATTTCTGTTGTTTACTATCATTGTCTTTTTCTCTTGATCTGTTCTGTGTTGGTGAAGATAGAGCATTTCTAGGAAATATGTTCTTCTCAGGGTGGCTGTATGCAGATGATGTCCTATTTGCTCTTTATCTATAAACAAAAAATATAAAAGAATTAGAAATAATTGGTGGTTGAGTTGGAAGGCACGAATATTTGGGATGTATTCTGTTGGTTTTTATCGGCTCCTTTACAACACGAGAGGAACACAAGTACATTGCTATTGTCTGTATTTCCAGTCACAAAGTCAGTTCTTCAGATAGAAGGAAATCCTTGCAGGGGACTCAGAATTCTCCAGTTACGGTAGGACAGCAAGAGATATTCTTCATAAAACATTTCTGTTGCTGAATGTGTTCTCAAACCCTGTGGATTCAATTTTCCTGGCAGTACTACTGCTCCAGCATCTCCCAGGCCCAGGATGTGCAGAATGTATATTTTCAGATGGGTACCCAGATCAGATGCCAAATGACCATTTGTTTCTTTATCTAAAAAAAAAAAGCACATAATGAGTAATTGTAAAATTCAGTAATTGGAAAACGCAGTAACATTTTATGGAGATAGAAATATGGTATGCTGTACAAATGAAAACTGGTTTATTTTGAAAATTTTACGCAATTGTATCTGAACTGTGCCAGTTTGGAAGTGTTGTTTGACCAAACAAAGATTTCTTCAGCGAGTCACTGGGACACTTTGCAAACAACAGCAGATATTATCACATAAATCAACACTGTCAGTTTTGATTTGGAAGTGGACACCTTTAATATGACTTCAACTTGCTAGAAAATTTTCCCCACTGGGAACACTTGAGAGCCAAAAGATAAGTATATTTCATTTATTAGACTCCAAACTGTCAACGCTTTACCTAGAAAAGTATACCCAGAGTGATTATTTGTATTGTGTGGAGTAGATGGTAAGTCTGCCAATCTGTGTTCAGTCAGATACAGCAAAATATTTGATTCCAGGGATAGGTTTCATTATGATGAGAATCAGTAGTCTTATTTGCAGAATACACACCTTAAAAGATAGTGTCCTATATGCAAAGAAAAATTATGTAACAGAGAAAATATCAACATTAAAAAAAATTAGGCATTTATTGCCTGTTCTTTGTTCTGCATACTACTTCAGGAAAAAGGAGAAACACAGCTTTTATTATGAAATACCAACCTTTCTTGGTTCTGAGAAGAAATTGGTGATAAATTAAGCTAATCTCCATCAGGATTACTCTGCATCTGGGATTTAGGCAAATTGAATCAGAGGCCTGAATAGTGACAGTGAATATCTATTAGACTGTAAACAGAATAATAGGCCTTGTGAATTTTAATGAATGAAGTGAATGGCTGAATTCTTATAGTTTACAGAAGGCATATGGTTAGTGATGCATACAGTGTGCCAGGAACAGCATATAATGTAGATGTCTTAATGGATAAAATCTTGAAAAATAAAAGGTAAGAATAAAGAGAAAGATTTTGAAAAGCTTTTCCTTACTCTACTTTTTCTTTGCTTTTTAGACTTAGAAGGATAGCACTTCACTTTGGTTTTGGACCATGATAGGTAAAGACCATAACAGATGTAGCTTGAAATATATTTAATGTTTTTATATCCTTCTTTTTATATAACTCTGTATTAAGAATTTAGTGATGTTGATTTAGATGATTCAACTATGTAACCAAACTGTAAGGTATGTCAGGTTTTTGTAGCTGCACATGTATGTCTCATGCAAAGTTTAGATGCATGTCTGACTTACACGGGTGATTTTGTTGATAATAGTGCTATTTTCACTTTTCTTGCAGTGCATGACAACCATTTTCACAGATCATGACTCTATAATGGTAGGTAGTGTGTGAACAGATCCAACCAACTTGAGCTGAACAGGAGACTGTTTTCACCAACTTGCAAAAAAATTCCTTTTCTGCCTCAGGGAAAAAAAAAATCACCGAAGTTTAACAGAGAATGAGATTGAAACAGGATCAGCTGGATCAGCTGAGAGCTACTTGGAGACTCTTTACTGCACTTTCTGGAATGGTCTATATCCATCTGGGATTTCTTTAAATGGATTGGAGAGACTTCTTTTTAGAGCTCTTACTCAGCTCTCTGCTGGACATGGAAAGATGCTTAGTTTAAAGATGAGAGCCATTTCAGGGTCTAAAAGACAGAAACAGTGTTGACTGGAAAAAGGGATAAAACTGGAAGACTTCAGGGGTGGACATATGAGTACATACTAAGGGCTCTGGGTTCGAAGTGATTAGAAAGCCTTTTGGCAAATAAACAGAAAAAGCAGCAAAACTTGGAAAGGAGGAAAAAGGTCTCCAGTAATGATTCATTAAAGCGTTCATGTAGAAATAATTGTTTAATGTATGTCAGTCAAATTGCTAAGAAAGTGAGCTGAAGCAGGGAGAACATAAAGCACTCATATACAGAGTCTTGTGAAGTCTCCACAGTAAGTTAGGAAGGTGGGAGTTACAGGAATTCCCCAAGGCACATGCCAAAAGAGCTACAGAGAGGTAGCAAGAGCTCTAGGAGGACAGCATCATTAAAAAACACAACAAATTACAGTATTATAAGAAAACACAGTTAATAAGTTTTATGGGATTTTTTTAAGAGTTTAAGTAATGCCAGAGCTGACCTCTTAAGTTAGGTTTCAGACACATTTGTGTCAGCAGTGCAGTGGTCTTACACAGAGCATCTGATTTATAGTTCTTATGCTTTTTGTGTGTTTCTGCAGAAAGATAGCAGAAGCTTAGACACTGAGCTGAGTGTCAGGAAATCGTGGTGCTCTTCACATTTGGTCACTGACCTGTTATGTGACCTTTGGAGTGTTGCTTCACCTCAGTATTTCTTGGTCTGCCCTGAATATCTTTCTTTGCTGCATCCGGTACAACTGTGCTGACTTTGTCTGCCCTAGCTGTTCAAGATAATAAACTCTCTAAGATCCCAGGCATCTCTTCCTACACATGTGTGAAGCTCTAATCTCTGTCAGTGCCTCTTTCCTTGTCGTCTGTGTAAATAGCTGTAATAGATGACGTTTTAAAGGAATGATGGTAGTTTTGCTAGCACCTGTGTAAATCAGAGGAAATTCTGTTGAAACCAAAGGATTTACAGCGGGCAAAAAATTAATATAAATGAGGTAGGACTTAAATGCTGAAGTAAATAGGACTTTAAATTATTATTATTGCCCATTTCACATAAATAGAATTTTAGAAACCAATATATTTTGACAGAAATATTCTGCCTGTCATCCCATGCTGATTATACATATTTCAACTCATTCTCTGCTATAAGGAAAACTATTATTTTTTCTCTGTTATAGGTCACAAAACATGGTACTTGTGCTGAAAATTTAGCAACAGTACAATGAAAACTACGGAGTTTTTGCTGATACTTAACAACCAGCATCAGTCTGAAAACATTTGGGTCTACAATTTAAGTATTTGACAGTCCAAAACTTAATGTACAGGAGAGATTAGATAATTGTAAGGCTGTAAAATGATATATGACCACATGTCCCTCATATCAGTAAGTACCCACTGTATGTTCTACAAATGAGGTGTCCAACTGATGCTGTAAGTTCTGCCTAAAGGTATTACAAAGAATGTTATTGAAAGAAGCAGATTTTTAAGACAAGATTTCAGGCATAAAATAAAGTGTGATAGCTAAGCAATTATCAAGAGACGATTAGAAAAGAAAAAGACGAAAAGCTGACCAGTAATACAAAGCCCCTTAATTTTTATTCACAAAGGGAATTTTAAAACACGTAAGTGTTTACATATATATATATATAAAACACAAAACTGTTAAGTATATATGGTATACTTCTCTACTGAAATATAAACTAGATAATAATTGCCCATAGTAAGTCCATTGCTGTATCTTTGTTCAAATATAGTTTGTTTTAAAGACAATCTTAAACTAAAAACAGTCCATGACTTAAGCCACTTGTCTATATATTTGTAAATAACTTGAATTATTTTTTAGAACATAATACAATGTATTCCATTTCCTTTCCTTATAAATGTCAAATATAGGTTGAAATATTTTCAGTGTTATTCCCTATGGTTTTCTGCACCTGGAGATGGTTAAGAAAATGCAGTCAAAAGAACATTCTCAATTTTGTACTCAGAAATATATGGTTATGAAGAAACTGTTTGTTTTCAATCGTTTTGAATCCAGAAGGGATGGTATTTTGCTAGAGTATGTAGGATGAGGTATTTTGGAGAAATGAGGAGCCAGCCAAGGTAGGTTTTCACCCGTGTGTTCTCCTACTGGCGAGTAGGAATAACACAATTTAAGCCAGCATGGTTATACAAATTCAAATCTTGCCTGTGATAGGGAGCAGATTATCAAATTTTATGCAACACAGTTACTAGTTTCTGTCATTGTACCTTATTATTCTTATTACATTTTGACTGGATTTTTTGGGTTCTGCAGTTCTAAGTGCCAGGAAGCTTAAGTTTTTTATGCAAATACTGAAACTGTTAGGCCCTTTTTTTATTGTATGGCACAAGAGATTTTATCAGAAAAGCCACGATGGGTTTAGCTTTACCAGTTGAAAAAAAAAACCACTGTGCAAATCTGTCTACACTTTTGCAGATGCTGGGTTTGGGATATTACAGAATTCACCTTTTCTAGTGCACAACCTATCATCCACAGCTCAGAGCCATGGAGAAAGCAGGGTTGGGCTAGGATGTTGGATTGCCAGCTGGAGACAGCTTTTGCCACCAGGGTAGAAGAGACTGGTAATATTTAAAATTACTTCAATTAATTTTTAAGATCTTGTCTGTTAGATTCTTAGTTATGCTCATATGTTTTCAGGTTTACCTGTGTCAATTGACATGGAAAATCAGGTATCACATTATTTTTTACATCCCTACTGCAATTTCTCTATTTTTATGTATAGTGAAATTCTTTCAGATTATCAGGTGGGGCAGTTCTTCCAGGCAATGCATGCTTTCATCTTCCACTTATCTCTGTGAAGTTGTGAGCACTATTCTCAGTGCCAATCAACATAAGACTGTTTAATTTAAATCATATATCGGTCTTATAGCTAGATTTACAGGATGTATTTCTTCCTTTCAGCTCTTTATTGAATTAGCCTTTGAAACTTTGCATCTCTGCTAGCTTTTAGGTGTCACACTGATATTCTCTTGAATGTATCTTTTTGATTTTGGGGGGTTTTAACACATTCAATGGCTTGTTTGTTTACTTTATTCTTAATGGAAAAGATAATAAAATCATATCTTAATTCATCCAAATACAAATAGAGAGCTGAGACACGTAGTTTGAACATATATGTTAATAAATTTTAGAACTACAGCAGAAACTGTGACTGTAGACAGGTAGATAAAACCAATTCACCACTTTATAAATGTGGCCTGTATGACTTTGATAAAATAATGTTATTACCACTTTAATATTTGGCAGCAGAAGTCTGAATACTGAAATTGGCAGAGGAAGGGAAGATTGGTCTATATGTCCTCTACATCTTTACTGCTTCTGGAATCTCTAAAATGACATGTGATCTCCGGGGATCATAAGAATTAAATCAACCTCCTGAGGCTGACTCGTTCCCATGGGTCAGAATGCTACATGTTATAGCCCTTAGCCAAACAAGTCTAGTGTAGTGGTCTGTCTTTGTTTCTTGTCTACACTCTTGTCCCTTTTCTGATAAAAAAAGATTATGCCTAGAACCTGTGTTTTTTCAAGTGAAGGAGCTGAGGTAATTTAAATAACATATATAAATATATATTAAGTAACATATTGAAAAAATGAAATTACTATAGAAGAGTTTTCAGTCATGCTGTGAGATCAGTTTAAACATCATTACTGAACATATTTTAAATGTCATTTTTAGAAAGGCAATAAGGAACAAATACTTTCATTGAATGCTTATTTCAGCTGCTGAAATGGTGCGTGCCACCATCTCTTTGTGTCATTTTGTCCATTAATTCTGTTTTGTTTTGTTGATTATGAGGTATTTGGGGTCATAAAACTTTCTTAGCCTTTTTACAGCACTAGGATCTGGTCTAACCTTAGGCCAGCAATAAATATTCTACCACAAAAGTAGAGTTCTTTAAGCTCAGTGTTCAGTTCTGTGAAATTCAGCTCTTGTTCACAGACAGCTACAACATCTTCATAACACTTTTGTTTCTTTAGGAAACTAACCTTGTTTCAGAAAAGACTCTCCACTTAATTTTTGGTTTAGTGCTCTAAACCGTGTCCATGTACCTTTCTAATCTACAAAACAAGTGAGTTTCTAAGAACACTTTACTTGTATCTAAAGACACTTCCATATTGAACTACACACACAATGCTACATAGAAAATTGTTCTAAATATTATATTCTTCTATACATTTGGTTTTGGTTGACCTGGCCAGCAGCTAAATACCACATAGTTGTTTGCTCACTCCCTGTCTGCTCACTTCCCCCAGTAAGATTGGGGAGAGAATAGGAAGAGCAAAACTGAGAAAACTTTTGTGTTGGCAAGGACAGTTTAATAAGGGAAAGAAAGGGGAATAAATCCCCAAGGAATGTAGGTCAATGCCAAGCCAGTCTCTGGGCAGTATCTAGCTGACAGACAACTCACCAGCCCCCTCCGATTTTATTGTTGAGAAAGCACTGTATGGTAGGAAATGTCCCTTTGGTCACTTGGGGTCATCTATCCCAGCTCTGTTCCCTCTCTACACCTTGTGCACCCCAAGCCCACTTGCTGAGGTGACAAGGTGGGAAACAGAAGACCCTGACTCTGTGCCAGTGCTGCTCAGCAATGGCTGGTTATTTTATCAACACTGGTTTAGTTAGAAATCCCAAACACTGCACTTTAGAAGCTGTTAGAAGACAACTAACTCCATCTCCATTTGTGCTGTAAAATAAGCCAGCAGGGAAAAAGACTGGCCTGGTTAAACAGAGACCTCAGACTCAAACTTGTGGCAAAAAAAAGACAGTGTAGCACCCCTGGAAGGATGAGCAGGTAACTTGGGGGAACTACAAAAATGTTGTGAAGTATGTTTGGAGAAAATGAGGAGGGCCAAAGCCAAATTGAACCTTAATTTGACCACTCTAGTTAAAGACTAGGTGATCCTGAAGGTGATCTCTTTCATCCTGGATGATTCTGTGATCTCAGCTGGATGCAACACACTGTTATTACTATTGTACAAAAACCAGTAAGACTTAAAATTATCCATGACTTGTCAGCTATGGCTTCTGCCATTAGATCTGCACCACTGCAAGACTGAAATCTGGCTATACATAGCTACAGTGCTAGCTAGTATCAGACTTTGGTTTGTCTTGGGACCATTAAGTTTTATTATGCTACAAAAAAGAGAGTGTGTAAATTAACATGGTAATTACAGGAAAATTTTTTGGCATTGGCTCAGTCATATGACATTACTTAGGGCCATTGATCAAATTATGTCAGTTCCAGGATCAACGAGTGTCAGTGTTTTGGGATGTAAAGACCCTATTAATAGTGTGCTCTCAGGGTCTTTGTATCACCATGGCTTCTTTGAGTGTTTAATTAAATATGATCTCTTAATTGAAAGAAGGCCTTTGTCTTTATACACCTCAGAATTGGCAAAATATATAGTGCTAAGAAGTGATTACATGCTGAGGCCAAATTTGAAAACAGTATATTCTTAAGAATGAATATTTTAGGTTGTGAAAATAAAGTAAAAAATCTTATAAGGAAGGTATTTCAGAACTGTATGGAACCCAACATCTGTAATATATACTGTATGAATATATATGGAGTTGGTAGATAATTCAGCAATTGCTACTGATTAAAAATGGCTAGGAACTTTAAGCTCATATTGTTGGAATTTTAAGTTGGTTTTTTTTTCCCCTTAGTCAGATCAGTAGCAATTGCACTGGTCTGACAAGAAGTGGTGTAGATTTGTTTCAGGAATTAATCAGGAATTCTATTCTAGCAGCTAAGTGAGTCCCACAGGAATAACTCTGATGGTAACATCTAAGTTAGGAAAATGACTTTACTAACAAAATATCCTCTAGATTTGACAGCAAAGAAAACCAAAAAGAAAATCTCAAATCTTAGTATTACTAGTACTAATAAAGGCATTGTTATATATCAGTTTAGTGCAGAAATCATATACTGCATTGATTTCATTGAAGGCAGTTTGTATCACCTATATATGCTTATAAGTTTAAAAATAAGCAATTTTGAAAATACACAGAGGGAAATGTTTTAGCTCAAAATCCTACATCTAGCTCCAAAATGCACTGGATCAATTTCTTAGTCAAAGAACAAGGTTATACTGGCTTGGCATTGCTTAACTCTCCATATTTTACAGTTTTCAGTCTGGAAATGGGTCTTTTAGTTTCTAAAACCTGTGTGGCTTGATACTGAACATTTCTGTATTGGAGCATGAGCTGACATATAAATTAAATCACTAATAAGTAAACAATTTAGCACAAGAATACATTACTATATGATGGATGAGAATATATCAGATGAAAAAGCAACTTCAAATCATAGGGTAGGGGGCTATCATTTTTGAAGGCACTTATTCAATGACAAAATGTATATCAAAACATTATTACAACTTAATAACATGAAGGAGGGAGGTTCAAAAATAGCTAGTCTCTCGGAGTCCAATTTGAAAGTCCATAAACTAGCCTTATTTTTCACATATGGTTTGTGTTTCACATATGCTTTAGTGTATTTGAATCACTCAAGGGAGAGAGGAATTGAAGTGCAAGTCCTCCACGTATGATCTACTGTGATTGTATATAAAGTGTATGTTTGCATATTAGTTGTAATTTTCTCTTTCTCTGATTTTTGTTTAAACTTGCTTTTTGTTTATGCAAGGTTTTACCTATCCGCAACAGCTTTTTCTTGGTTCTTTTTTTCTTTCTTGTTTTCTTTTTTTTTTTCTTTTTTAATGCTTTTGGTTTAAATTGCTCCTATAGATTTTTCAGCATGTTTCTGGTACCTTTCTTTCTGGCACCTTTCTGGAACTGTGAACTAAAAGACAATCACACGGGAGTTGTAGATTCTGGGTTCCACTATTGCTATCAGCTTGATCATTTATCTTGAACTCTTTTTGGAGTTTGGATACACTAATAACTTTATGTAATAATATCAAATTACTATTGCCTGGAAATGTGTGTATGTTTTCTAAGGCATTTAAGTGACTGTTTAATGTTTATTATCGTGCTTTTTGTTTGTCTGTGCTTTGTTATTTATCATATTTGTAGCCTTTCCATGTGGCTTTGCAGTTAATTTTCTTGATATTTTGCTCCTTTAATTTACATTTCCTCTTTGCATCAGGTTACAAATGTGCATCTTCTAGATTGATCACTTACGTCTGAGAGAGTCTCCTTTTAAAATTTGGGAAGCTGATTCAATTTGATTGAAAAAGTAGGGTTGAACTTATTTTTCCCTTGTCAAATACATCTCCTACATGTTGCAGGAGCCAATTTACTGGTAGACCATTTCAAATGCTATAAAAACATGTGATTTAACTGTATTTTTTTCATAGTGTGTGCTTTTCTTTTTGGGGCTCCCTCTTCTCTTAGTCTGTTTTCTTCTATGAGTTTGGTCCAAGTTACCCTAAGTTCCTGCCCATTACATTTCAAGTTTCTTCTTTCCTCTCACCTCTGCACCTGCAGAGAGGTCTATGTACAAAATAGTTTGTTGGAAATTCAGTGGATGGAGAGACCCACACTTGAATCAGAAAATCGGACAAATTTCACTGTACCTCCTCTCCCCAGATTTGTGGTGGGGTAGTTTTATTTTTAATCGTTAAATTTTGTTAAATACAGAGGAAATTTAAGTTCACAAGTGGTAGGAAAAAAAAGAAAAAATCTTGGAATTGGATGAGTCTGCTGTGTCTTCTTTGAAATATATCAGCAAATGCTCTCTAATGACTGTTTTAGATGCCCTAGAGGCTCTAGAGTAATTTACCCAAAAAGCCAATAAAGAGGCTTCATAATTCTGTAGTCAGTTTCTAGGAGATGAATGCATTCTGCAGAAAAAGAATTTTCAGGACCTGATCAGCTACTGGTGAGATGCAGCTTAATAAGATGAGCTCCACATAGAACGATCAAAAGAAAACGATCAAAACCTTATTCTCTCATTTTAAACTCAACCAAGATGTCTGTGTTGACAATCAGTTTTGCTTGAGTCATGGAAGTTGAATATGCTAGGAGGATCTCCTGAAAATGGATTATTGCTCTTTTTTCTCAGCCAAAAATTTTTGAATAAAGTTGTCTTGCTCAGGTTTTGACAAAATGCTTTTGTCATAATTCAGTTATAAAACTTACGCTAATCTTTAGTATTATTTCACTGAACCAGAGAACTTAAGGAATAGGAAAGGTGGGAATTTGGTAGCCAGGGTAGTTTTGAAGTACCCTGTCTTGGTGGGAAATAAAATTTCAGGTTTTGAATAAAGAGGTATACTGGTGTTTCTGCATGCAGTGAGGTGTCAATAAGCTTTAAAAACAAAATTTCTATTTGACCACAGTAAAGCCTTACACTTCTGGTTTTATTTCAAGAACATTTGTGGTAGACTGGATCAGGAAAGGATTTTTATTGATTCTGTGGAAGCTGCTTTGTCTTACTACTGATGGCAGTATGAGAATAGTTATTTTGCTAAAAACATACCAAAACAGTACCTACATTTAAAAACACTTTTTGGTTTATTGTATTAATTCATATTTTGTATTCTAAGTAGCATGTTATTTAATATTCCAGGACATATCCTGTTGAACTGATAACACAAAATGAAGATGATCCCCATCTAAAGGAGTTTAGTCTAAATGATACTGGTTTTTCCATCTTATTTGCACTATAAGAAAAACTGCAGTATTTTTCGCTTGTGTCTTCTAGACTCTAACCAGAGAGTTACACCACAGCATACAAGAGCTGAGAACAAAAATCGAACTGCCAAAAAGAATGGAAGACATGAAAGAATGCAAAAAAGGTCTTTCTCAAGAGTGCCTTCAGTTGGCAGCGTCTATTCTTAATGTTTCAACAACTGATCTTTATGTCAGGTTATTTTTTATGTCTACATAAACTCTCCTTACTACAAGGAGATGGTGAGGTAAGTTATTTTAAGAACTTCAGTAAAAAAGAGCCTAGATGAGAAGATGTTGACTATATCCATTCTTGAGGAAAAGGATTTGCAGGTAAGGACTGAAATTCTTTGGGCAACATTCAGCACAAAAATCACAAAAATTTAATCTAAATGAAAAGGTCAGGTTGGAGATTCATAAGGTGGCAAGATTTCAGGCATGTATAAATATAAGCATACTGCTTTGAGCATGTGTCTCTAGAGACATTATTTAGTATTTTGCTTTTTCATGAAACTATTTGGCAGGATTCTACATTTTAAGTAGATTTCCACATTAAAGAAAACAAAATTAGAATGTGTCTTGCTGTGCCAGAGTGATTTTGTTGATGCTTCCTTTCTTGAATTGTGATACCTACTAAAGGTATTTCTGGTAGACAGATGGTTTCTGGGTGAATCCGTTGCCTTTTTTTGTTGATTCTATCATTGTTTTACTGTGAAATATTTGTTTCATCAAATCACTCCATTAAATAGTAATGGAGTAATAGGATTTCTTATCCAGATTTATTTAGTCCCAATCTAATAATAAAAGAAAAAGCCTGTACAGTTACTTTAGCAAGTGTCTAGGAGTTGCCTGTTATTGGCCTGTAACAGTACTCTGGTGGTGACTTAGATTTAGCCTTATTGGACCTTTATAAGAAAGAAATAACAAAAAGAGAGTTTTCACATTGCTTAAACAGCAGTGCATGGTATGTGTATGCACTGATATGGATTACACTCATGAATACAAATAAAATGGGCTGATCCCTGCCCTGTTTACTAACATTTATACAACCCTGTAAAGTGATTCACGTTGACAGAGTTGTTCCATGCTTACCTCATTCTCAGGGTAATTTCTATGTCCTGTATCTCTTTGTTTTAGTCACCACTTGAATATATGTGTAAAATGCATAAACATACTTAACTATAAATATAAAACGAATTCATTACACTGGTGATGAATTTAAACTACACATAAACAACATATTCCATCTGTCAGTGCATAGACTCAGGTACCTTTATGTTGAACTCATAAAATCTGGACATAGATCACACGTACACCAGTATATTTGTATGAAAAGAACATGTCATGCACATTTCTAGGGGCATGCACAGACAAGGTTAGGTTTATAAATTTAAGAGAGCACTGATACTTGGTGGATATGCTTCAGATAACTAATTTTGTGGACGTAGTTCCAACTTCCGCATGCTGTTTATTTAATGTATACCAAATTACATATTTCTTTCATCGCTCTCTATGTTTTTTTAGGAAACAGCAAAGACAAAAATGGAATTTGAAAAAGATAAAGAATGGCTACAGCATATACAGAAACTTCTTGAAGCACAGGTGCTCAATTTATATCTTCCCATAATGAATTATAACTTTCTACTCTGATTAGCTAAGTGGTTTTAGGTTGTAATTAATACATTTTATTTGTAATTACAGTGCCATTGATGATCCCAACTATACTGTGATGAGGCAATGTGAAATCCTTGTTTTGTAGCATTTCCTTTTAATTTCTCCTAAAATCAGAGTTACTGCATAAAACTGATGCTAATCAAGGACTTGTGATAGCTAACTGAACAGCCAACTTAAGGTAACTTAACCAGTGAAACAGTGCTGGAGAAAACCAGCACAGATCTTGGCAAATGTGTTAATTGTATTATTGAAACACTGTATAGTGCTTGCTAGAGTGAAAATTATCCGTTCTCTCCTACCTCTTAGGAAAAAGAGACTTTTTTTTATGTGCCTTTAAAGTTACTAGTTGTTATGGACACCTGAGGAGTTCATGGGTTTCGGTGACCTTTTACTGTGGACCTGTTTCCAGTCAATTCATGTTTTCCTCATAGCCAGACAGCTGTTTATTATCGTGTCTTCTCGCATTCTCTACAATATTTTCTACTGAGACCTCGAGCAGCTTGTTAGTGGAAAGTAAATATTGATTTGGCATCCTGTCAATGCAGAAAGAATGAAAAAATTTCCACCAGAGGCCCCTCAAACATTTTCCTATCGACATTTTCTGGGCAGAGAGGAAAGCTGCATAGAGGATGACAAGTCTGAGACCAGGAGAAATCCCTGAGGGGTCCATTGAGACTGCCGCTGTGACCTGTGTGATACTTTTTCTTCTCTTTCAAGTCTTTTTTTTTAATACACACAGAGTCTGCTGGGATGCTCCCCTCTTGTAAGTGATCAAGGGCAGTTTATTGGCAGGTGAGAGCCCAGCTTTTCTAGCCGTAGTCAGCTTTTGTTTGGACATCACTGACAACATACACTGACTCTTGAAACTTCTCCTGTTACACTTTTAGTTGTCTCTTTTATTTAGATGATGGGTAGCTGATGTCTGGAAAGAAATAAAATTTGATTTATAGATACAGGCTTCCTAATGCATATCCACTAGCATGGATCCATTAGCGATGTAGTTAATATCAGTTAAGAATGCGAATGATTGAAAATATTTTGAAAGCCATTTCAAGGGAATATTCACTTCAGATTTATGTATTTTACCATTAACAGCTGTTGTGTCAAGATTGTATCCTGTGACCAGATTTTTAAGAAATGACAGGTTTTCCCTCTTTCATTATGAAAACTTACTGCCATTAAGACTGCTTAATTGCTGCAGCAGAAGGGTTGGAAATATCAGTGTGCTTTTACTGGCTTTGTCAGAAATACTGGTATTTTAATTAAATCTTATAATGCTACATGAAACTCAGCAGTAAAAGTACAATTATTTATATTCATTTAATTGCCTTAATTGTAAGATTTTTTTAAAAATAGATAGATTTCAAGATTCCATTCATATTTTGGGCTCCAAAATATTAATCATCTTCATGGAATACAATGAAGACTTCTTGTTCTGTTTTTTGTTATCATTCTTTGGTAAATTGCTAAAAAATACTAAACAGAGTTTTATCACTTCTCTTCATCTGTTATAGACAGACAGCAAAAACCAGGCCACGGACAGTGAAGGAATTGTTGACTATGAAACCAGCTATATTAGGATTGCAAATGTTAGATAAGCATAGAAGAGCTCATTGCTCTTAGCTGTGTAAGTCTGTGTACAAGTTAATAGTGATTTTCAGTGATTTTTGCTCCATCTTGTGGGGTTCCTCAGAAGAAACACTGAGGGTAACAGTAATTTTTGGCAAGCAGACCATTATTAGAATTGCGAAAGTGTTATAGTGGTTTTTGGGAGCAGCCAGCTCTGCTTTTCATTTCTGTCCATGCTAAGGCATGTAGATGGAAACTGTTAAGATTATTAATCTGTTTTTGAGAGCAGCTCATGAAACAGCTCTGTGCCCTTTAAAATGCTTTACTCGTATCTGATAGAGTTTGGTTGTGGTTTCTTTCAGTAAGCTTTGGTAATATTTCTGATCAGCAAACTAAAGCTCATGGTGAAATGTAAGCTTTCTGTCAGGACTTTGCTAATAACAGACTGCCTGCTTAGTGTTGCATGTTGGCAAACTGCGCTACCCATTTGCATCTCAAACAAAGATGCAGGATTGCCCTTTTCTGTTATTCTGAGTAAACTGGAAAATTGCATTAGATCACTTAATATTTCAGTTTGATATAGTGTCTTTTTGTGCCATTGAGCCAGGACTTTGGAATGTAATTGCCCAGCAGTATTGATTTAATTGCCTAGGTTTATTTGTGGACTCCTAATTATTGACTGGAGGTAAATTTAATGGAGAAACCTTTATGAACACTGGGAAACTGCTGCTATTGCTGTTATACATAATGAACTGCATCATATCCCTTTAGATCATTCTTCAAGCTAATTTTATTCCCCTGCGACAGTATGATAACATTTAAAGTGTCATAGACATTTTCTTTTTATTACTGACATACACCATTTTACTGCTGCACTAGAATTTTGGGGGGGACTGAGGGAAGCACTAGTTGCTTTTTACTGTCATTTTATAGATTACCCTAAAGTGTAATGACAAAGGATACCACACCACACCTCTCTTTTCACTTCATCTGTACCTTTATTTTCCATACTTTCATGACTTGAAAAAGTCTAATATCTGTCAGCTTTACAAGAATATTAATATTTCAGTGATAAATATTTTTGCATTCCTGACATTTGCAGACACCAGTCAGAGTTTGTGTCCTTATTTTATCACTACTATGTCAAGCAATTACACACTGCTAAGAAGCTTGTGATTTGAAAGAGACATCTCTGCTCAAGGATATTATTTTGTAAATAAGAATCATATAATAGGAAAGTACATTCATGTTATAAACTGTGGAGAGCTGGTAAAAATCATTTATTGTTTAAATCTATGTCTTGAATCTACTTGAAAAACAAGTGGGGGTTTTTCTATTGCCTCTCTGTATTTATACACTAACACCCTAGATCATTCTCACTAAAGAATAAAAATAAATCATCTCAATAATTGACACTAGGATGAAAGGAAAAGGTTCTCTTGCCTATGAAGAACCTGTATGTGGAGAGTTTTCACACCAGTGCATGCAGATACCTGCTACCTGCACATGGGTAGAGGCATCAGACTAATTACACATTTGTTACTGTTCGGGCTTGGGAGGGGTATCACATTGTAGACCTTTGAGCTTTTAGTGGTTTATAATATTTGAGAGGGAACAAGTATGGTTGTCTCAAAATGTATGTGTGTTTACAGCCTGCAAGGCAAGTAAAGAGGCTTTATCCCTCACATCTGGGTGTGTATGTCTTATCAATTGAACCTGGCTCCATCAAGTAGCGCTCTCTTTTTATAATCATAAACACCTCTCCTAAAAAACTCAAACAAAACAGCAATCTTCTCTAGCTTTTTCCCACCAGAAAGGTGGGAAAAAACTTCCAAAACTTCCAGAAAGGCTCCCTTTCCTCTATTCTGCAGGTATTCTGTGTGTAACCCATCTCTGGAATAGGGTTTGGAAACAGTATATTCACTAATCGTCAATAAGGATTTTCCCCAACCCCTCTTTAGGATTTGTACTGGCTTCTAAATATATTTTTCTGATGCTATCATCTGGGAATGGACACTAACAGCCATAGTTGCTTCTTTCCAAATTTCTTGGGTTGTAACTCACCTGCTTTGCTTTCATTAGTCTCGCTCCAGGCAGTGTGTGTCTTTTCTTTGAACAGGTCTCTGCTCACTGCCTGTCCTCTGCTCACACCCAGAAATGTGTATTCACCCATGCACAAAAATCTGTGCACAGCCATTACTGCCACCATCACCAGGTGTTTCATTTACCTGCACCTTAAAAAGCAGGACCAGCACAGTCTGAACCATATTCTGGGCACTATTACCACTGATATCAGACCATGATTTTCTTCTCATTATGAGAATAAGAGCTTAGTCCTGTGCACTGACAATCCATTATGGTATAAATCTATGTTTTATCTCATACACACAAACAAAACCACATTACATCACTCATCCTGAACTGAAAACAAGGAGAAATTGGCTTGATTACTCAGGATAAGAATACAGATGGGCGCATACTAATTTATATTATTATACTATGTAATGTATACAAAGCAGAATAAGAACAAAGAAGAAGACAAAAAACAACAATGAAGTGAAGCATTTCTCTCTTTTTAAATTTTGACTTTTATTTTTTAGTGAAATTAGGATGTTTTGGTTATTGGTCTTAGTGTATAGTTTTATTTAATATTATTTTTTGTGGTTCACTTAATTCAATTTAAGGCAGCTCTGCAGTGTGTTTGAATAGTTTTGTTGGGAAAATGTATTATACTGATGATCCATAGGGGGAGGTTTGAAATAGTTGTAACCACTAATTTATTTATTCCAAAACCTAAATGCTTTTATTTTTATGCTAACACATTCTAAAGTTTGTGAAGCAGAAGCCAAAGTAATACTACACTCTGCAAATGGAGATGCTATGTCTCATTAGAACAACAACATTGCCTTATATTCATTATAAGCCTTTTCACTGGCGGATCAGTGTATATTTATGCACTTGTCCTGACAGAGACTCAGTCATGTGGTCTAAGGTTGATAAATATTACTAGTTTGGTTTTTACAGAAGGGGTCTCCAAAAGAAGCAAACTTAAGGTCAGAATAAATAGGGGAGAGAAACAGAAATATCTGTCACCATTTCTGAGTCTTTAGGATCATATTACCTTATATGTATCAATACACCAAGATATCTGTCTGATAAGTTGTGTAAGAAATATGCCTTTCATTCATATGGCTTTCTACTATCAAAGAAGAAATCTGTAGATCTGGAAAGACAAATTAATAAATAAAATTCTTTAAATCCACATGTAGTTTGCACTAGAGTTGTGAAATCATGTGCATCAATTAAATACTACTTCTGTTAAAGCCTACCATAATGTGCCGATTTGGGATTGCCACCATTAATGTTCAGTTAAATGGATTGTGGGACAGATAACTGTAAAACATTTGAAAGAAGTATCATTCTGTATTAAGATATCTAATTATCAGTGGTAGAAACAAGCTTTCACTCCTTAGGTGTGCACTTAGCACTCACCGAATTTCCAAAGCCTTCCCCAAGCATATGGCAGGTTTAGAGGCCAGGATGATGGGATGAATGCTTTAGAGTAGAGATGACTTCAATGGTTGTGAAGTTGTGGGCAGAAATGTAAAGGGGAGTTTCCCAGGATAGTTTCAGAGACATCATTAAAAGTAATTCTGACAGGCTTCTATTAAAGATGAAGACTGTGGAGAAGATTCAGTTCTGGGTGTCTGTATGGAAAGAAAACCAGAGAGATATATACAACATTTTGTCTGAAACCAACAAACGCTGAAAGAATGACATAATGTTCCACTTTCAAATGCTCTTGATTTAAATGGATCACTTAAATGGCAAGAGTTCTTGAAAGATCACTTTGCTATGACATGGAAGCCACAGAGAGTAGGGAGCAGCAAGTAAAATGTAGTTAGAATGATCTGAGCCAGAGACATCAATAAGAAACCATTCATCTCAAGCACAACATTAAGGAGGTGAAATGTATTAGAAATAGATGTAGTCAAGCTAGGCAATAAGAATCAGAGACTTGAGGTAATGATACAGTGTTCTTATGAAAAACGTATCTAGAAAAAGAGGGAGAGAAATTAGAGTGAACAGGATGCTGGAATCAGTGTTTTAAAGCAAAGTAGCACGTCACAGAATTTCAGAAAAGATTGTGTCTTATATTACACTGAACAGATTTGTGCCCAGTGAATTTGATCCGTCTATTCCCCAAAAAGTCATCACAATAGCACACAGGAGAAAGCTGACAGGTGTAGATGACTACTAGAAAATTCTTGCCAGAGACATAAGTTATTTACGACAGATGGAGACATGTCTGGTCAGCAAGTACCAGCCCTTGAAAACCCCCTTTCCTGTAGAAAAAGGAAATAATGCATATTGTTGCCCTTTTCCTGTAACTACAAAGTGACTGTTGAGCGACACATAGGATTGCCATTACATCTCTTCATAATAGATGCCTTCTATTAAAAAAATTTTCCTTTTTTAGATTTTTTTTCTGACTTGTTAGTAACTATAAATATCAGTATATAGATTCATATCTGTATATCAGTTCAGACATTACATCAGCATTTGTATTTTTATGTCTGAATTTTTTATTTGTTTATTTTATATTTTTTGTTTCATATTTATCTAGAAAACAGGCACTACTCTATCTGGTGTAAGTACCATACAATTTTCTCTTTAAGATGGAATAGAGAAGTGAAAAAATAAAATTAGAGCAGCAATACTGAAGAGTGGAACTAGACTGGAGTTCTAGATGGAAAAATGTTGCTTTGAACTACAGTTGTGAAAAACAGAAACTGATGATTAGCCTGTCCCACCAGCTGCTCTCTTATACCTTATTTCTTTCATGGTGGCCTTATTAATGTAAAATTCTATCTCCTTCTGAATGAGCTGTTACTTTTGGTGTGGGACTGACCCCTCAGTCACCACTGGTCTCACCAGGTGTTCAGGAAGCTGACAGAGCTCTGTGAAGCTGATACAGACTTTTCAACAGTGAAGGAAAACTATCCTGTTCTCCTCTGGCACAGCAGTGGCCATGACCACTGTTCTGTACCACCTCTATAAATAGTTCCCAGCAAGCAGTGCACTGATACACCAAGACTTAGAAAGAAGATCTCTTTAAGCATTAAAGCGATGACACTGAAAAATATACCAAATCTCCTTCTTTGAAGATATCAGTTCTGCAAATGCATCTTTAATATCAGAAGAGTTATAAGAGAGGTTTTAATTTTTCTCTGTAGATATGTAAATACAATTTTTGGGTATCATGTTTTAGAGAGCCAGATATTTGTGTCATATTCCAATTGGATTTTTGGGGGTTTGCTTTGCTTTGAGGATTTTTTTTTTGTGGTTTTGTTTTTGTTTTGTTTGGGGTGTTTCTTTTCTTTAGTTGTTGTTCTTTGATTTTGGGGTTGCGTTTTTTTTGGCTGGGTTTTTTTTTAATTATTTACAAGTTTTCATATGTGAGTCTAAGGCAATTTGCTACAGCATTGAGAATTATACTGGTAGTTCTGTCTCACTCTCCTGAGAGTAGTGAACTTACACTCATTCACTACCATTTCTGCATGCCCTAGAGGTGACTGTAACCTTTTATTGATCAGCTGATTGAAGATAAATGACAGAGATGCTGGTTCTTCAGTTTACATCATTAACATGGTCAGTAAAGCATGAATTGTTCAATAAGGAGTTTATCTTTTTTCATTTTACACTGCTCTTTTATCATTTTTATGATAGAGAGCAAATTTTCAGACACTAACCAGGCAGATGAACTTTAAAGATCAGATATGTGTGTGTGGTAGTTGTCAGAACTAAGTGAAATCTGATAGTTTAAAGATATTTAGTAAATGTCTTTCACATGAAGAAAATAAAGTTCAATGACCATTTTTCTTACTCTGTTTCTTTTTCAGTTTCCTTTTGCCTCATACTTAATGGATGCCGTACTGGAAAAATTAAATGAGAAGGAGAAACTGGTAGAAGAGTACAGTTCTCTCATGAGGCACACTGTATGATATTGCTAAGACTTATTTTTGCAAAGTGTGACTAAAATGCGTGCTGTTTCCTCATGTCTTTCCTCTTCTCATAAGGAGCTGTCAATATGCATGTTCAATACATACATAGAAACCATGAACTAATTAATTGTTCAACAAGAGGAATTAATTAAATTCCTATTAGAAAGCAGTGTGGTATTTGATTCCTGAAGAGAAAACTTGCTGCAAATCAATGCAAAGTTCAAAATTATTTTCCTTTAAATGCACTGGCAGTGAACAGGGCAGGCTTTGTAGAGAGAGGAAGTCTTTGTTATGACTAATACACATCTGTACAATTTTAAAAGAACAAAAAGCAGCTAAGTAAAACCTGATTGTACAAATCAGAACAGTAGAAGTAGGATTTGCAAGGGAACTAGGAATATAATTAGGATTTTGAATACCTAGGTTTTTTAGCTTCTTTGTAAAGCCCAGCTTTATGATATATCTTACATAAAAAGATATGCTCTTTTTTATGTTGAAGAAAATGAACTATTTCGAACGAACATGGAATAAAAATATTTTGTGTGGAGTAATACAGGAAAAGCTGTATTTTCCTCTGAGTATATTGGAGCATAATGTGTGCAATGTATTTTAAAAATTCAATAAACCAAAGTTTTTCTATTATGTTTTTTTTTTTCACTAGTAGATCCGGTTCTTTCTTAGCTAACAATTAAGTTGCAAGCTCTCACTTGCCTTGAGAAAGTGGTATAGAGTTTTAGTTATTTCCATCAAGATTTTCCATCAGTACTCTGGCAGTACTAACAAATAATTGCTGCTTCTTCACATTTTTGATCTTAGAGTTTATATTCATCTGGACCAACCCACCTGAAAAAAAAAAAAAACAAGACACAGGTTTCTGAATTAATGTGTTAATAATGTTTAGCTCTTATATGTGTCTCATCATTTATGGATATCAGGTTGTTTTACAACAGATATCAATATCCATGTTGGGTGGGGAATAAGAAGCAAGATTTATTTGGACTAAGTTCATTTAACTGAAGCATGAAAGAGAGGTTTTCTGCATGTCAGTCCAGTGCTTTTCCTAGGATGTAATAATGTATTTTCTAATTTGTGGAGTTCACTATTTGGTGTCTCTGAGAAAAGGAAGACATCTCTAGACTTCTGCTCAGTTGCACTTGATGACAACAGGGGGTTGAGAGAATTTTTATTGGAATTATTGAAAATCATGCAAACATATTCCACCTGCACCTGTAAATTAAGACTAGCCCTATTTAAAAAAACAACATCTTTAGGAATGGTTGGCCACCACCTTTTTCAACGCAGGAAATAAGGGACATCATATGAGACTGTGGTGACATATTCCAAGCAAGCAAAAGGAAGCCACTCACATGCAAATGAAACTGAGCTGTTGGAACTATTTTCCTCAGAGTTTTACTGAAGCTAAGAATTTACATGGGCTCCAATGGCAATAAAATAAAGACAACCAAAATTGTGGAAGATAAATCCATCAAAACATGTGGAAAACATGTTCTTATGTTTTTCAGTAATTCCAGCAAAATGTATTTGAAAATTATTTGAACATAACATCTATTGCAGCATAGTGAAAAGAGCTTCAGGAGGCCAAAGCTCTCTGAAAATTGCCCCCATTGTCTTCATTTCCACATTCCCAAACACCCGCTGGTGCAAGTCTGATCTTGGTGCTGATCTTTAACACTTGACGATCTTTAGTCTTATTGAAAATGCAGGGAACATCAGCTAATTCATATAGAAAATATATCTCCAAAAGAGAGAATTTTCCAGACTACTTTCTTTTTCTCATCACTTAAACATCTTGCTTTACTGGCCCTGCAAATTTCTGTATCTCCTGGGCAACTGAGTATGAAGAGACCTCTTTTCTCGGTGCAAGAGTAAACAAGAATGCTGCAGAACCAGATTATTATCTACTTCATCTGAAAAGAGAGAGAGAGAGAGAGAAAGAGAGCAAAACAAAATCCTTAAACCCAGCTGGAGCCAGATTTACGCATAAGTGTTCTTGGAAGTATAACACTGCTAGTCTTTCTGCAAACTTTGCTGAAAAGATTGCCAAATATCTTCGAAGATCTTTCTTAATCTTTTTAAAGGTATTTTAATGGTATTTTCATTCAAAAATAATTTTCTTCTCTAATTTGATATAAACAAATGAAAATGGAAATATCGGTCAGCATTTTTCATGGGAAAAAAGCCATGTAGTTTGAGATATTTTCGTAAGGACAATATAAAGGGTGATATTTCAAAGAAAACAAATTTTTGCCTTTCTCTGTCACAAATGTTGAATTCTGTCTGCGATAAACATACTTGTTTTTACTGCTTATTTGATCTTTACTCCACCAGTAGAGAAGAAGATCGTCTCTGAAAAAATCTATATTACTGTAAAAGGATTAAAATGAATTATTTTTATTATGTTTTATGAATATTTTAAAAACTCTCTTACACTAGAACCAAGCTCATTACACATGTGTGTAATGAAGAACTGATTCTGATTTGTGGAAAAGCATCGGCTCAACACTTTCAAGATCATATTGCTAACAAAGCTAAACATTAAATATATTAAAGGCAGTGCTGTTTTGAAGTAACAATACCAACGGACATGCAGAAAATCCACTTTATCTGTTTTTCTTTTATTAAGGTAGTTGTCGAGCCTAGTGCTGGCTAATACGGCCTCTAGATGGCAGACTTTCACAAAAAATGGGCTCAGTGCTTTGGTTCCTCCAGCCACTGAAATGCAGTGTCAGACAGCCCTGTCCCTCGGGCAGCAATAGCTGGCATCTGCGTGTTTGAAACAAACGGGCTGTTTACAGTCCTTACGTACAGTGACAGAGGGGTGAGGCCCTGAAATATAACAATTTTGATATATATACACATATATTTATATACACACAAATGTGTGTGTGTGTTTATGCACACAGACATTAAATATGAAATACTTAGAGTTTTACGGAGCTTCGAAGTTCTTTAAATGTTCTAACTCTTTCAAAGATCTTTACTATGTTCTAGCAGGTCCACAGGAGGATGTGAGGGACTGAAATGTTAATGGTTAATTGTTCAAACCATTGGCCATTTGTGAAATCAGCAGGTGCTTTGCTGATGATGTGCAAGGAAACAGCCCATGTGCAGGGGGTGCGAGCACCAGTGGATGACCGTGACAGATCAATCTTTGCTTAGCAAGAAGCTGGGGTTTGAGACAAATAAGGGAAGAGGCTGCTAAGAAGCAGATCCTGCAAGGTGGGATAATGCTTTTAATTCTGCCAGTGTCCTTCTTTACACAAGTGGCTCAGTTGTTAAGCTCCCCTCCTCCTCCTGCCAGGGAAAGATACGGGGACATTCACATTATTCATCCCTTCTGGTGGAACATAATTGGCTCCATGATGCTGATGTGAGAGAAGGTGTAATAAACCATCAAAGACCCCCAAAGCGTTCACAGTCTCCTTTCTGTGGCCTTCCCCCAGGGAACTGGGCATGATCCACAATGTTACAACATGATTCAGAGTGTTGCAACAGACAGTGTGAAACTCCCCACCCCAGGGGAGATATTTGGGTGTTCCACCTGAACTTGAGTGTACATTAACCCCTTGAACTTTGTGTTTCTGGGACTTCGCCCACCCTGGATGGATAAAGACTGTGACCATCACTTTGACCAGTGGATGACTTCAAAATTGCAGCAATCAAGTCTCATTGCTGGATCCACAGATTGTGATGTGTTTCTGCCATTATCCTTTCTTTCTTTTTCTTTCTCTCTTTCTTATCCTAACTTCTTCTCAAAATATATTGTAAGCCAGACTAAAAAATTCCAGTCAATGCCTTACTAAGTGCCCTGTTGTGACTGGATAAGTTAAACCTGGCTAACTTTAAGTTCACTAAGTTCAAGTTTGTGGAGTGTCTTACTTACTTTGTTGCTGGTTTAAAATTTGCCATGTACCTTATTCCACCTTAGTTTTCCAAAGTATGCAAGTAAGGGTTTGTTATTCAACCTCCTGAGAATTTTGTGGTTTCTTCTGCACACTGCCCAGAGTGAATTAAATAACCTTCCCCTAAACGAGCCGAGTGGACCAGGGCATAACTGAGAGCCACAAAGAGAACCAGAGGGCTGCAGCACGTTCCTATGAAGAAAGGCTAAGAGAGTTGGGGTTGTTTAATATGGAGAAGAGGAGGCTCTGGGGAGACAGAGGAGCCTTCCAGTGCCTAAAGGGGGGCCAACAAGAGAGAGGGTATGTAGTGGTAGGACAAGGAGGAGTGGCTTTAAGCTGAAGGAGGATATGTTTATATTAGATATTAAGAGGAAGTTCTTTACTGTGAGGATGGTGAGACACTGAACAAGTTGCCCAGAGAAGTTGTGGGTGTCCCATCGCTGGCAGTGTTCAAGGCCAGGTTGGATGGGGCTCTCAGCAACCTGGACTGGTGGAAGGTGTTCCTGCCCATGGCAGGGAGGTTGGAATGATGATCTTTAAGGTCCCTTCCAACCCAAACCATTCTATGATTTTGTACTCTAAAATGTAAAAATTAAAGTCAAACCATCTGGCAATAGTCACTTCTCACAGTATGTTTCTGTAGCGCCATCTGTTTAACCCACACAAATCCTAATTTACCTTGATAGGAATTAAGATATGAGTCTTCCAAAATGTAGATCTCCTATACAAATGAGATCCATTTTCTTCTGTACTGAGGATTCTCTGTTAGAGAAGGCACTGTGTGTATCTCCCCATGTGTCTCTGCACTTCCTCATTGTCTGAATGGGTTGCAATTTTCAAAGTTAGGTCTTCTGAATGAGACTGTGAATTGTAAGTGTTAAGACCTAATAGTCACAATCAAGGGGAGTTCAGGGAGAGATGGAAAACGTCTCAAAGTGTTCATGTAGCCATCATGTACTATCTCATTTTTTGTATTCTTGGAAAAGAAGAAGAAACAGGTTTGCAGCACTGTGGGAAATGAAGTTCCAGAGACCTTGCAGGTGCAAACAGAGTACATAAACAGCATTGTGCTCGAACAGATAGAAATGGATACATGTTTCGATCTGAGGCCTTGGCGAAAGCTGCCTGAGTTAGAACAATAAGCTGTAAAAGCTTATTGTTAGTCAGTTAGCTGGTGACCCACCTCATAACCG
>VZRJ01000739.1:0-13218 GCA_013397565.1 Ptilonorhynchus violaceus
GTGGAGTCTTATCTGCAAAACATAGCAATTTTGTACTGATAGGAAAAACAGGTGCTAATGTCTTCACAAACAACTCGATCTGGACGAATGGGTGTGGGGCGCGGGGCTCTTCACTAATGATAGGAGAAATATGGTGTTAGTGTCTTCACGAACAACTAGTTTATTTTTAAAATCTTGCCTTTTTTCTAGGGTATTTATTTAACGTGGAGAAGTGACATCCTGGTGTTTTGCCAGTGGGCGGGATCTGCACAAAAGACATAGACATCAACTTGAGGAGTAAGTGTAATTTACTATCAATCAGGTGCTGGAAGAATGGGTGTTGGGGTCTTCACGAACATCAAGCCATGTAAGTCTGCTGCAGAATCCAGACATTTGAAACTTCTGATGGATCCGCAGAACTCAGACAACCTGAGCTTCCAGACTTCACGGGAAAATGCATAGGCTTAATAGACTTCTGAATATTAACTTCTCCATCCATGGTGGGCTTAAAGCTCATTTCAATGGTCATACAATGCATGATGAGAGGGGGAAACATGTTCAAGGGGCAGTATGTAGTAGGTGGTTCAGGAAGACTGTACTTCCTAGTACCTCAGCCAATGGGAAAAGGAAGAAGGGAACATGCAGTCAGGAGCTTAGGATAAAAGGAGGCTGCGTCCTCCAAAATCTCAAGAGAGGCCCCACGGGGGTATGCCCCAGCGGACTCTCTCCCTTTATTCAAATAAAGTTGCAGGTCTCCTGTGACTCCTTTGTGGACACTGGCTTTTCACAGCGTAATTTTTCCATACAGTATCTAGTGATTATTCACCGTTACTTTTTGCCTGTTCCTGTTTCAGTTTTTAGTAAACTGTTATTTTTTCACAAATGTCTACTCATATTCATTCCTTATTGGTGGAATGGGATTGGTTGAAACAAGGTAGGTAACTCATTTTAGAGTGTCCACCTCTTTAAATTGCCTTAAACCAAGACACTGCCTTGTTGCAGAATCAGTGCAAACTCGAGGGCAAGGGGAGGTAGGGGTAAACAGTTTTGAGTCTCTCTGCATGATGTTGGCCATTTCTCTTCTCTTCAGGGCCGAGTTGGAAAAAAAAGCCTTTGTAAACTCTTCCATGAACATTCACCATCTCAACGTTGGTGACACACCTCAGTTTAACAGTGCACCCCAGAGCTATGAGCTTTGTGAAGATAGAGAGACTGCAAAGAGGAAACAGGGCCTTGGCTTCAGAGGGCTTCAGCAAGACTGTTTGAAACTTTGGGGTGCTTTGTACTGAACCTGTGCACTGACTCTTCAGCTCCATCACTGTTAAATCAGCAGCCCTTACTAGCACCAATTGGGTTCTTAGTATCTATTTAAATGATACCTCCTTTTGGGCTCTGTGGTGCAGACTTTCACATAAGGTTCAGTGCTACCTGGAACAAATAGAGAATCTAACCAAAGGATGGAAATTATCATTAAAGTAATTGTGCCTTTCTGGCTTCACACAAAGGAGCCTTACAGCTCTTTTCCTACTGCATGGGTACACACACACCCCAAAACCTATCACTGTATCTGTTCACAAGCAGGCAAAAGGCCGATAAGATGTACCTATCTGGCTCTCACATTGTTACCTGACCCCCTCCCAGTACCCACAGTTCACTAAGGTGGACATGGAGTCAAACATGCAATTAAAATACTTATCACTTGTGCTTGGTTTTAAATGATGGGGGTGTCAGTGCTTATGGTTCTCAGCCCTGGGGGCATTCTGGGGGTTAGTTCTTGATGTCTCTTTTCTTGAAGGAATAAATATTGACAATGTGGCAAGAGTTTATCCACTTGCAGTTTTACTCCCGCACTGGAGAGCTGTCAGCTCAGAGCCCAAAAGTTGGCCAGCGGGGCATCACTGCAGGGGCCAGAACAGAGCCCTGCACGTGTGTGCCCTTGCCCTGTGGGATCCCCTCACTGCTTCTGCAGCTCAGCAGAGATGACAGAAGCTTCTCTGGCTCACAGAGGTGAGTAGTGTGTCCCTGCTGACCCCACAGGCTGAGCACTGGTGTTTCAACAAGCTGTCCAGACTTATAAAGGGAGCTTTACACTATACTTAGTCGGTGGAAGGAATGAAGTTTTGAGTAGCAGAGAAGAGCTAAGGGCTGCTAAGGTGTTAGAAACCAATAGGAAGCCCCTGTGAAAAGTCTCAAAGGCATGTTACTCTGAAAAGGTGGGACTTCAGTCCCCCGACTTCAGATGGAAAAGCACCACAGCAAGCTGTAAGTCTCTCCAAGTCTAGGAGACTCTTGGGAGTACATCAAGGATAAATTCTTAATCCAGTTGATAGGACAGTCCAACCAGAGAAGAAGCATTTACTGGATCTGTGTTACCAACACAGATCAAGAAGGTCAAAAAGGTCAAGAAGGGTAGCAGCCTGGGCTGCAGTGGAAGTGCACACTTCCCATCCTGGAAGTGTTCAAGGCCAGGTTGGATGGGACTCTGACCAACCTGGTCTAGTAGAAAGTGTCCATGCCCATGGCAGGGCTGTTCAACTAGATGACCTGTGGAGGTCCCTTCCAACCCAACCCAAACCCTTCTATGACTCTAGATACCTGGCAATCCACTGAGGCCACAGCATCAGTTAGAGTCCTGAGTTTGCTATCTGTGATTGGGTGAGTGAGTGATGGGTGTGTTGTTGCTCCTCTTTCTTACTGTCCCCATAAAGCTTTGCTTATAATATGGTGTCAGATTCCATTACTATTTGGACAACAGAGAGGAAGGAGCAAGGGAGGGAGGGAGGGAGGGANCAGTGGTACACACAATGATTCTCTGCCTCTGAAATATATGTGCTTGTGTCTGTGTTGTGTACTTGCACCTGTAATTGTATGTGCAGTTGTGTGGATTATGTCTCCTGTTGACTGTGTTTGTATCTATAATAGTATGTTTATTTGTGTCTGCAATTGTATGTGCTTTGTGCCTGCAGTTGTATCTGCAATGAAGTGTATATATGTGACTGAAATTATATCAGTTGCCCGGATGGTATCTGTGATGGTACCAGTCTTTGTATTTGTGATGGTACTACTGTCTCAATCTCTAACAGAATCTGTGTCTGTATCAATAATCGTATCTGTATCTGCACTTGTATTTGTTTTCTACATGTGTAGGTACATGTATACATACAATTTTATCTCTACATGTAATAGTATCTGCAAGGGTATCTCTAATGGTATCAATATTGGTGTGACTGTAATGGTACTGCAGTGGTGTCACAGAAGCTCTTTGCAGCTGCTAAGGAGGGGCACCTTCTGGTGAAACTGACTCCTTGGCTAGAGAAACTTCACTGCTTCTGTGCTGTCCTCCTCTGCCACAAGTGCTCCTTCCACTAGGAAGTACAGCAGACACATCTATAAATACCCACCCATGCAGTCCACATCCTTCTGACAGAGGGCCCTCAAAGCAGATGAGCCTCCAGGTGGGTAAACTCTGGGAAATACAGAGACTTCAATGTCCTCTTGTGACAACCTGGGGGGTCGTTCTCATACCAGAGCTAGTTCAAGGCCAATGCAGCAGCACACAATTGTTTCCTGACAGGCATCCTTTATGGGAGCTTAATAATACTGTATCTAGCTTTGCTTGGGACACGAGGAGACAAAATCCCTGTGTCACAGCTTGTCTTGGCAGAGAAAGATCTGTGTGATGGTCACAGATATGGTTGTCCTGGGCTATGAGCTGTGCAAGTCTCAGCAGAAAGCTCCTTTCTAAAGCACTCCTAAGTCTAAACATAGGACAGGGACATCGACTTACTTTAACCCCAGCCAGAAGCTCAGCTGCACGCAGCTGCTCCCTCCCTCCCCCCCAGTGGGATGAGGAGGATGATCAGAAGGGTAAAGGTGAGAAAACTCTCGGGTTGAAGTAAATACAGTTCAATAGGTAAAGCAAAAGCCCATTCCCCACTTCCCATGGGCAGGCAGTGTTCAGCCATCCACAGGACAGCAAGGCTCCATCACACATAATAGTGATTTGGGAAGACACATGCCATCACTCTGAACATCCCCCTCCTTGCTCCTTTCTCCAAAGCAGATGACAGCTCATAAATTGAAGATCAGGGTTTGAACCCATCTGTGCCTTCTGCCAACATACACTCAGAGATTTCATCTGTTCAACTTGAGCTGTGGAAAATGGCTGTGTGCAGGTGAGGGAGACAGTGCTTTCTGTACTTAATTTTCATGCTGCAAAAACATTGCAAGATCAGAACTAGACGAGATCATTGGAACCAAAATAATAAGCAAGGCAAACAGCTCTAACAGCAAATTTTCGCCTGATTGCCTTGAAAAAAACAGGCTTGAGATCCTGATTGCTCACTTTGCCTTGGGATAGTTCCATTCCTCATTTGAAAGCTACTGTGTGCCAGGTTGAGGACAGATACGGCACACACAGAGAGCAAACAGAGGTCAGCCTGCGCCAGCAAGGCTGTCAGGTCCTTTGCTGCACACTCTCAGCAGCCAGCAAAGCATCCTGCAGACAGATTTGCCTCCATCTCTCTGCCCCCATTTTGCATGCATAAAGTTTGCTTCTCTCCATATCCAGCCAGAATCACAGCTGCTTGACATTATCTCTTGTATGTCCAAATTACTTCCAGTTCAGAAGAGATTATCATTCATTCAAACCTGGAACTGTGATAAATTATGATGCAAAAAGCATTTTTCTGGATTTGTAAGGTTTCTGATAGGCAAGTTTGCAATGATATTGTTTTAATACACAATTATGTATTTGGACAGTAAAATGCTGAATTTGGCTGTTTATTGTATGTACTTGTAGAAAAAGCTTTAACCCAATGTGGGTTTAGAGTGTCACACTGCTCCAAGCAATCTTGTGCTGAAGTACCTTGAAAAAGGCAGTGCATTTCTCTCATGGTATGTGCTGAGACATGCACACAACTGTCTTTAAGGCAGAGATCTTCCTTGTAGAACAGCTTAAGGTGACCAGGCTCTGTTCAATGCATTGTTCATTAAATCTTTCTAAACGTAAGCACAAAAGTATTTAATTCACTGCAAGTGGTATAATAAAAAATTCTACAACTATTAGTATCACAAATGGGATTCCTGGCACCATTGCTGCACCCGCAGAAGCAGTCAGACTGGAACCAGAGATGCATCAGTTCTCCAACCTGCAAATCTCCTCAGCTGCCAGTGACATCAGAAGCTCCTGTACAAGCCAGACTCCTGCTCCTGTCCTGCCAACAGCTCTGGCACCAGCAGGCTTACAAGAAAAAGCACAGGCCATGGACCTGCTCTTTCTTATTGTCTGCTCAGCCACTCTTGAGCTCACAGGCACCTACAAAAGCCAATGCCTGCTCCTGTTCTAACAGCTGCTCAGACACCAGTGACTTCAGGACCGTGACACATGCCACGTTTTGCTCCTGTCCTGTAGCTACTCAGCCACAAATAACACAGTGACCTGCATAAACCAGTCCCAGGCTTTTTTTGTACAACCCAGGCTCATGCTGATGGGATCACTGATGCTTACTGAGACCTGCCATTGCAGTGCTGGTGAGAAAAACACTATACAAGGTCCCTGAGCTCTCTTGCCTGGCAGGGTTGGAAGAGCTTCTGTGTTCGAGGGCTCTGGATTCTGCTGGTGTGCCCATGATGGAAATGAACACTGCTGAGAGCATGCATGCCCTAGCCCCTCCAGTGCGCTCTCAGGGCACACTGCTGTGAGTCAGTGTTCCCGGCACTACACCAGAGATTGGAATGCTGTTCGGTGTGAGGGGCACTGTTTGAGCACACAGCTGTGTGCCTGCATCCCAGGGTATGCTTGGTATACTGACAGTGGGAATGCTGCTGCTTGAATGGAACATCACTGCTAAGCACTGTGCTGATCTCCACCACTCTCCAAGCTGACCGGCATGCTGTTGCGTGTGAGGTTTCTTAAGCACTGCTGCTACTCCTGGTCTGGGACAGATGCTGTATGTAAGGATTCCTGTCACTCGTGGGATAAGGAGTAGCCTCCAGAAATGTGGAGGGTACAGCCCCAGCTCTGTCACAGTGACTGTCCCTGCAGAAGGGCTCAGAAGTTCCTGGGGTGCCTCGTGGTTTTTTCTCTGGTTTGTATGTGGGGGTGCTGCTGCAGCTCTACCACTGAGCTTTGACTGTAGGCAAAGGCTCAAAGCAGCACTGTAGTCTTTGGAGAGAGTTTATTTTTAAAAAATTGCCTTTTTCCTACAGTATTTTTTTAACATGGAGAAGTGACATCCTGGTGTTTTGCCAGTGGGCAGGATCAGCACAAAACACATAGACACCAACTTAAGGAATAAGTGTAATCTACTATAGTTCAAAGCAGTAAAGGATTACAAACGGGTAAGTTAAACAATGCACCTCATCATTACTACAGAAGATTGCCGATCGTGATTCAGAAAGATACATCACCAGTTCCCCTAATATTTTACCATCATCCACATCCACACATCAGCTGGGCAGCCCCAATCACAGCCAAGGACTGTAAAGCCACTCTTGGTAACTGGGAATTCCTGCAAGTGCCTCCACCCACAAAGAGGCTTCCAGGCTTTGCTGGGAGAGGGCCCAGCTTTTATATTCTTGAATAAACAAGCTGACATCACTTCTAGTGTGGGAACATCTAGTTTCATCCTTCTCTTGGATTCCACCCAAAGGCTATCCAAGGCTTAAGGAGGAACCAAGGGAGTTGGTTTTGACCGTATACCTCCAAGTAAGGCCAGATATCTGATTTCATGGCCTTGTTCAGCTTCTAAATATGGAAAGGTAAATATATGTTTCACTAATGAGCAGATACATATATCATAATGCTAATGATCATGCATATTTTGTTAATGAGCGGATACAAATATAACATTTGGTTGGAAGGTTCATCTAAAGGTCAACTTCGGGTCAGGGCCTGTTGTTCAGGCCTTAGTACTTCACCTGGGATATCCTTTTGGAAGCACTGGAGAACTTGTGCTGAACATGTGCTGAGCATGTTCAAGAAACTTAAGTTAAAATTATCACACATGGGTTATGAAGGCACAAACAGTCTGTCCAAAGTTTGCTTGAAGAAGCCAAAGTTGCAGTCAAGCTTGCAGAGCAAGCGGGCAGGCACTAGGGACCAAATGCTGCTGGGTTTGCCTCCAATGGTGAGGAATCACATGGATCTTTCCTTGCTGTTGTTCTGCTCAGCTACTTTAGGGACTACTGCTACAGTTCCTCAGTGTCTCCTGGGATCTCCCATGCAGTGCCTGTAGAGTTGGACCTTAATGATGGGTCAGGCAGGGTGGGCTGGGGGAAGTGGAGTGTCCCCATGTGAATGAGGGGGCTCCTTGGGAAGGGAGGGCCTCCCTGCAGATCCACGGGCAGGGAATTGCGCTGCCTTCACCCCTGGGTGTAGGATGGAGGGAATACACAGAGAAGGGCCCCGTGGGGCCTGTGAGATGTCACAGCTTCACAGGCCCTGGCTCGGGGACCTTCAGCGCTGACAGCTAGGGCCAGTCCTGAGCCCCGGGCACCGCGGGGTGACGACGTGGCAGTGAGGTGACAGAGGGCAGTGGATGGGCCAGAAACGGGCCTTTGGAGCTGGGCTGCTGGACTCCGCCTGGGAGGATGGTCCTGGCGATGGCTGAGGCAGGAAATGCCTTTGGCTCATCCTCGGCTCCTGTGATAAATAAGTAAATGATAATGTTGGCTTTCGCATATATGAATTTAACATTTACCAGTAATAATGTGCTATGTAGAAATAGTAAAATATAGCATATAGGAATAATAAAATATAGTTAAGTAAAAACAAGACTAAGGTGAATAGTAACTTTAAAATAGGTGTAATAGATACATGTTAACAAATATCCTTAAGCTAACAAAACATGGTAGTAAATATCTTTAAGCTAACAAAACATGGTAATAAATATCTTTAAGCTAAACAATTCAAGACAACAAAAGATAAACTGTGTACATCCTGGAGTTTGTTTTCTCACCAGAAAAATCAACCACACCAAACTCCCAGAGGAAGGATCGATCACAAATCAAACAAGAAAAGACAGATACCTAAATTCCTGAAATAACACAAGACTACACAATACTCGGACTGACGTCACCGTGGTGGAGCAGTGGGAAAGGGAGAAATGAGTGAAGTGTAAATTACCTTTTGGGCCTCATGAATATGCAACAGTCTAAGGGTATTTGAACCCACAGAAGAATGTATGGGATTGCGCCCGTGGAAAGATTTGCCAAGAGCTCAGCGCTGTGTTTGCCTTTGTTTTACTAATAAATATTCAATATTGCGTTACTCAAATTTTGGCCTATATGTTCGTTTATAACAGCTCCTCAGTGCTGGGGGAGGCTGAGGGCTGGATCCGGGGGCCTGGGGAGTCGGGGAGAAGCCATAGCGAGTGCTTGGAAGCGGAGGCCGGGGTTTGGATGGGGTCGAGGGCAGAGACGGGGGTCTGGGGCAGTCCCACGACCGCACCGCGCTTGCCCCACGACTGCCCGGCGACCGGTGACGCAGCAGGAGCAGGAATGCTATTGGCCAATGGGCCATGGCATAGCCAATGGCAGTGGGGCGGACGGGGCAGCGGCGCCGGGAATCTACCTGGCACTAGGTGACGTCAGGTGCAGTTCGGGTCACCATTGGCAGCCCGCTCGGGCGCGGTCAGGCAGGGACCCTGCTGGCCCCCGCGCCAGGTGGTGGGGCACAGGACCCGCGGGGACAGAGGAGGGACGGGGGGAGCTGGGGAACAGGCAGTTTGAGATGAGGAAGGGGCCACGGCTGGGAATGTGTGGGGAAAGAGAGGGATGTAGGGGTGGGGAAAGGGACAGGGATGAAGGAAGGACAGAGTGGGACGAGGGGTGAGAAGGCATGCGAGGGCGGGTGCCCGGGTGGGCAGGTAAGGGGGAGCCCTTTGCCCATGGATTCACCTGGGGCCATGTGGGTAACTCGACCCGTCTTTTCTACTCCCGTTCGCAGATGTGTGTGCTGCCTGGCCATGGGCTGCATCCACCATCCCTGACTCCGGGAATGTGGCTCTGGGGCACCCCTGTTGTGTCTCTACTCTCAGCTCTTAAGAGAGGAGGAGGTGAGGCCGGACGAGCACAGGAGGTCCTGGTTAGGCAGCTCCCACCTGCCATGGCTTGGAGCCGATGGGCCTGGTGCATCTAGGAGGAGACCTCACCTGAACGCATAGCACTAGATGCAGTCGTGAAGCCACAGTCACCATGGTGGCAATGCTGATGCTGAGAGCTACCTTGGAGCTGCCTTGAGGAGAAAGGAGAGAGAGGGGTTGTGGGCACACAGGAGGCCATGGCTGGACCGATGATTAGAACCAGACCGACCATCCTCCAGACAACTGCATGGGCCTCTGTTCACATCGTGGGTGGCACCTACCCCATGGGATGAGGAGGCTGCGGGTGCCCAGGCTGTGGTGGCGCACACGGCAGACATAGCTGTGCCCATCACGGGGGGCCACGGCCAGGACACTGCGGAGCTGGTAAGTGAGGTCAGCGTTGGGCAGGATGGTGCTGGTGTTGAGCGCTGGGCCTGGAGGCACCTCCTGGCCATCCCGCAGCCAGGCCACGCTGATGGCACGGGGGTAGAAGCCGGTGACGTGGCAAACGAGCAGCAGCTGGGCTGGGCTGGGGGTGCGGGCAAAGACCGTGGCCACAGGCAGCTCTGGGGCATGAGAGCAAAGGGGTAGGGGAAGCCCCGGTGGGGTCCCAGTGTGGGGGCCTTTGGCGTGGCTGTTGCAAGGTCAGAGTGGTCTCACCTTGTCTCTCCAGAGCTGCCCTCCCATACTCAATGGATTTCTTCGTATGTTTGACACAGGCAACATTGGAAATGTGCTGCAGGATTGCAAAGAAACTGGTGAAAGTGTTGAACAGTCTCATAGCTTGCACTGCCAGATCACTCTCCTGCCACCTCTCCCAACATCTGTTGTCTGTATCAAAACTGAGAAGCTGTGAGCATTTTCGGCAAGATGGTAAAATCTGGCATACAAGCCATTGGGATACAAGTCGTAACCAGTGGTGAACTGGAACACAAAGGGGTCTGGAGGATGATTGGCATCATGAGTGCAGCATGAACTGGCAGCCTGGCACCTAACTATTTGGGTACAGCTCTTTCCTCCTTCTCTCTGCACCCCGAATCATTCTGCCCAGGGAAAAGACATGTAAAACAAGTAGAGTTGAAACTGGCCAGTGTTGTATCAGACAACAAGAAAGGCTTTTATATGTATGTTAATAACAAGAGGAGAGCTAAAGAAAATATTGGACTGATACCTGTTGAAGATGGCCACCTGACTAAGAGAAGAAAAAGCAGAGGTGTTCAGTGGGGTTTTTTGCCTCAGTCTGTAGTAATACTGAAGGAGCTGGTGGATGTTATGGCAGGACACCTCTCAATCATCTTCCAAAGATCTTAGGAGTCAAGACTGACTGGAAGCTAACCAACATTATTCCAATCCAAAGGGGATGAGGAATGACCCAGGAACCTACCTGTTAGTCTAACCTCAGTACCTGGAAAAATTATGGAGATCAGAGCAGATGCTATTGAAAGACATTGAAAGGACAATGCAATCATCAGGCACAGTCAATATGTTGATCAAGAAAAAGTTTTGTAACTAATTTAATAACCTTCTATGACAAGGTCACCTACCTCATGGCTGAGAGGAAGGCAGCAGACATAGTTTTTCTGGATTTTAGTAAGGCTTTTGATACTGTCCCTCACAGCATCCTCCGGGCAAGGTGTGAAGAATTGACTGAAGGGCCGAGCTCAAAGGGTTGTAATGAGTGGGGCTGCATCTGGCTGGGGACTGGTCACCAGTGGTGTTCCACAGAGCTCAATCTCAGAGCCAGCACTGTTCAATATTTTTATCTGGAGACGGAAGTTGAATGCAGCATTAGCATGTTTGCTGATGAGACTGAACTGGAAGGTGCTGTTCACTCTCTGGAGGGACAAGAGGCCATGCAGAGGAATCTAGATAGATCAGAGGATTGGACAATCATCAACAGCATGAAATTTAACAAGAACAAATGCAAAATTCTTCACCTGGGACAGAGTAACATTGGACGCAAACTGGGAGCGGAGTGGCTGGAGAGCAACTCTGCAGACAGGGACCTGGGGATGCTGGAGAAGACTCGGCAGGAGCCAGCAGTGTGCCCTGGCAGCCCAGAGGGCAAATCCCATCCTGAGAGTATCACACACAGCATGAACAGTCGCTCAGGAGAGGGAATGGTCCTGCAGTGCTCAACCTCATGTGGGGCCCTGTGTGTACAGCTGGGCCTCAACATTGGAGAAGAATGTGAAGGTCCTCAAATGTGTCCAGACGAGGCAGCCAAGCTGGTGAAGGGCTGGAAGGTACCTCCTGCTTGTCACTAGACAACACCTTCAGGGAGAAGGGGAGGAAAGCAGACCAACAGGCACTGTGGCCACTCAAACTGCAGCTGAACCAGGGGAACAACTCATGACAGCAGCAGTCATCCCAATACAAAAGTAGAAATCCAAGACCAAATCAGTTCATTTAGTGAGGGATGAAGAGGAAGCAGGACCCTCACAACAGGAGGAAGAGGCAGGGCCAGAGATAATCACCTGATCCCTATCCCTTGGTGAGCTGTGAGATATGTGAAAAGATTACAGCTGCCAGCTGGGAGAGCCCCTGGTGACCCGGCAGCCCTGATGCTGTGATAGAAAAGTAGAGTTCACTGACAACTTTAGAAAACCAGAGAACTTTGGCAAAAGGTTTAGTGCATCATTCAATCATCATAAAACACTTCTCAAAGCATTAACTTAGCCCATTCTTAGCAACTCTAAGTCTGTTCGATTTTATGCTACTCAAAAATTCCAAGAGGGAATTGAAAGAAAGAGAAAGAGAGAAAGACAGGAAAGATATAGAAAGGGACATACATAACTACCACTCCTGGGTTCCAGCAGTGTTCAGCTGACAGAAACTCCAGGAGGTTGGGTCAAGATATGTGCTTGCCTCGTGTCTGGGGTTAAATAGCCCTTGGCCTTTCTGGGCTCTTCCCCCAGGGGGAACTTCTGGTCATTTGGCCACTCAGGAGCTGGGTTAGGGGCTCCAGAGGTGAGGTGTGAAGCACTGCCTCCAGTGTGCCAGTGATTGGCAGCCACTGTGGGGCTGGGATACTGGCTCTTGGGGGGTGGGGACTGTGGACCAGGGCACTGCCTTGCCAGAGCCTGGCCCGACCTGCCCCTTTCCCCATACACATGCACCCCAAAATGTCTTGAGACATCAATCTTTCCACTCTCTCACTGCAACGAGGTCATAACTTACTAGCAGCACAATGGCTTTCAATTCCTCCTGTTTGTTGCCCATGCTGCATGCACTGATGTAAAGGCACCTCAGATGGGTTGTTGTGTCACCTTCCTAGAGGAACACCCCTTCAAACCTTTGAGGTATTTCTCTGGTGTTTCGCTGTTGGCTTCTGTTATCTCAGGAGCCCTTGGCTCACCTCTGTAAGACTGCAGGTGTGCTCCAGTGTGTCTAGTACCTCTTAGAGTCACCTGCAGAGTGGCCTTGCCAGTACCCTGTCCCTCTAACCCTTCCATACCACCCCACACCTTGTCAGGGACAAGCCTGATATTGCCCCCCTGCCCCCTCACATCTGGTTTAAAGCCCTGCCAATGAACCCCGCTAGTTCCTAGACAAACACTCTCATTCCTTACTGAGAAAGGTGAGTCCTGTCTGATGCCAGCATGTCTGGTGCTGCAGTAAGCCATACCATTGTGAAAACCCACAAAATTATGGTGGTGACACCAGACACAGAGACAGGTATTAATAAACTCAGCCAGTCTGTTTCTTTCAATATTGCTGTTTTCAACTGGAAGTATGGAAGAGAAAATAACTCATACCCCAGAATCCCTTACTGTTGTGCTAAGGCTTGAGCAGCAGGCCTCAGCCAGGGTCGACTTATAAGATGAATCCTGGGTGCCGCGGCGTGGGGTGGTGGTGAGTTGCCGCAGCNTATGGAAGAGAAAATAACTCATACCCCAGAATCCCTTACTGTTGTGCTAAGGCTTGAGCAGCAGGCCTCAGCCAGGGTCGACTTATAAGATGAATCCTGGGTGCCGCGGCGTGGGGTGGTGGTGAGTTGCCGCAGCCTTCCAGAAGCACCGCCAGATTAGGGGAAGCCGCTTTGGCGCAGAGGGGCCAGGTGAAGGCGCAGCCACGCACACTCCCGTTGGAGCGGGGCACACATGCACACGCACAGAGGAGCAAAGCAATGGCCGGTGGCAAGGAGGCAAGA
>VZRJ01000741.1:570-12200 GCA_013397565.1 Ptilonorhynchus violaceus
GTTGCAGAGCAGAGGAGAGTGAGTGAGCAGGCCTTTTGTGGGTGCCTGGCATTTGGCCAGTGTCAAACCACGACAGTGCCCATTTCCTCTTGAATTATGGGGGTTTCATTCTTCTCCTCATCTCCCTCTTCCAGCTCAGGAGGGTAGGCACCCAGAGAACAACTGGTCTTTCTGTTAAAGACTGAGGCAAAAAAGGCAATAAATACCTCAGGCTTTTCCTAATCCTTTGTCACTATGTTTCCCCACACATCCAGTAAAGGATGGAGATTCTCCTTAGCCTTCCTTTTGTTGCTGATGAATTTACAGAAACACCACCAAGAGGCTCCAAGAGATGAGTTCATACTTATATACATCCTCCCTGCCCTTGGTTGCTGTCTATANATTAACTTCTAGCTGGGGTTTGGCCCTTCTAACTTTCTCCCTGTATAATCTCATGACATCCTTGTAGTCCTCCTGAGTTGCCTGCCCCTTCTTCCAGAGGTCATAAACTCTTTTCTCCCTGAGTTCCAGCCAAAGCTCTCTGTTCATCCAGGCTGGTCTTCTTCCCCAATGACTTGTCTCATTACATAGGGACGGCCTGCTCCTGTACCTTTAAGATTTCCTTCTTGGAGCATGTCCAGCCTTCTTGGACTCCATTGCCCTTCAGAACTACTTCCCAAGGGACTCTCTCAACCAGTCTCTTAAACAGCCCAAAGTTTGCCCTCTGTAAATCCAAGGTAGCAGTTCTGCTGACCTCCCCCCTCCTTTCATGATGGTGCCACCAGCTTTACTGATTGTCTCAGCTTTGGTCAGTAGTAGGTCTTTTTCAGAGCTAGCTGGAACTGATTCTGTCCAACACATGGGCAGCCTTATGTCTATTATAGAGTCTATCCCTCCAGCCCCCATGCTACCAAGACCTTGCCACATACAACCAATATAGTTCACTAGTGAAGGCACAGGCACGACATTCTTTAAATTCACAAGCACGTGGACATTTGCGAATTCCCCAAGCTCCAGCACGACCCCTCTGTCCATATGTGTCGCTCAAGACTACTGGGACAGGCAGGTTCTTTTAAAGATTCTTGGTAGAATGAGAATTCATCACAGGGTTGCAGTTATATTTAGAGCTTTTGGGGAAATACAGACATTCAGCTCTCCCCCCCCCAACAGCCAGCACCAGGCACATGGACTGTGACCTGCAGGCCTGCTCCAGCCACTGGTGCTGAGCCCCTCACTTTTCTCACTAAGACTGGTCCCTCCCAGTAGCTGCTTTTTTGGGATGCACTTCATTCCTGGCCCAGTGGCTGGTGGCCTAGACCCTCACCTGCTCTATAACTGACACCATAGCCCAGGGGCACCTACAGCCCTGGTCTGACTCCTCCAGTAGCTGGCACCAAATCCACTTACACAGGTCTCCCCACTAGGTGACACTTAGCCCTTGTAACATGCATGAACATGGAATACAGAGAGAGTTTATGCAGAGAGATAGTTAAGAAAGGATTTAATAAGAAGATAGGACAGACTGCAGTGATCAGTCTCAGTCAATATTGACCACTGACATTTTAGACATGACTTCTTGAAGGAAGAGCAACTGGAGTCATCTACCTGGATTTGTACAAAGCATTTGACGCTGTCCCACGTGACATCCTTGTCTCTAAACTGGAGGGACATAGATTTGACAGATAGACCACTAAGTGGATAAGGAATTGGCTGGATGGTTNCACAGGTCTCCCCACTAGGTGACACTTAGCCCTTGTAACATGCATGAACATGGAATACAGAGAGAGTTTATGCAGAGAGATAGTTAAGAAAGGATTTAATAAGAAGATAGGACAGACTGCAGTGATCAGTCTCAGTCAATATTGACCACTGACATTTTAGACATGACTTCTTGAAGGAAGAGCAACTGGAGTCATCTACCTGGATTTGTACAAAGCATTTGACGCTGTCCCACGTGACATCCTTGTCTCTAAACTGGAGGGACATAGATTTGACAGATAGACCACTAAGTGGATAAGGAATTGGCTGGATGGTTGCACTCAAAAAGTTGTGGCCAACGGCTCAATGTCCAAGTAGAGACCAGTGACAAGTGGTGTTCCTAGGGTCAGTATTGGGACCAGTGCTGTTTAGCATCTTTGTTGGTGACATAGTGGGATTGAGGGCACCCTCAGCAAGTTTGCCAATGACACCAATCTGAGTGGTGCAGTTGACATGCAGGAGGGAAGGGGTGCCATCCAGATGGACCTGGACAGACTTGGGGAGTGGGCCTGTGTGAACTTCATGAAGTTCAACAATGCCAAATGCAAGGTCCTGCACCTGGGTTGGGGCAATCCCAAGCACGAGCACAGGCTGCGTGGAGAAAGGATTGAAAGCAGCCCTGGAGAGAAAGACTTGGAGGTGCTGGTGATCAAGAACCTGAACATGACCTGGCAGTGTGTGCTCACAGCCCAGAAAGCCAACTGCATCCTGGGCTGCATCAAAAGGAGCGTGGCCAGCAGGTCGAGGGAGGTGATTCTGCCCCTCTACTCTGCTCTTGTGAGACCCCACCTGGAGCACTGCATCCAGCTCTGGGGCCCCCAACACAAGAAAGACATTGATCCTGTTTGCACAGTTCCACTGACCTCCCCTTCAACATCCTGGACCCTCAGGTTTGCACCCTTATCAGTTGCAAAGTCCCAGTTTGACTGTGTTTTCTTGATAGCCCATCAATTAGTGACTGACTGGGTTTGTTTCCATTATATTTGTCTGTCAGGTTTGTGTCTCTGTTTTATTTATGGATTCCCTCTTTTCATCATTTGACGAGGCCATTGATCAGATCATCTTAATGGAATAAATATTCCCACACTCCATAAATCCTTACCAATTAGTGTGACTGACCTGGTTTGGCCTCCCTTACTGTTTGTTGGTCAGGTTTTTGTCTCTGTGTATTTTCTTGTTTATGGATTCTTCCTTTTTCTTCCTTTTGCATTGAAAAGGCCCTTAAAAGAACAGACTCTCTTTCCTTCCACATACTGTTACAATACCAGCACTCACATAGATATGAATAGCACAGACAACCTGATGCTGTTCCTCATTTCCACCTGTTCAAGATAATCAGTCCATCCAGCAGCTGGTCCCTAGATCCCTGGAAATTTCGAAAAACTTAAATTATACCCCTACATATTATAAATGTAATTAAATAAGTTGCTGTAGAATGCTAGCGATAACAAACAATTACTTCAGTATCCTTCCTGCATTTCAACATCAGAATGAAATATAATCCTAGATTTGATGGGGTTTTCTAGTGCTATAATAGTGTAACAGTGGATCTTGGTCCCCATGTCTTGTATCAACAGCTTACTTCCAGGCTATAATTATATAATTACAGATAATAGACTCAAAATGAGCTTTGATGGGTTTTTTAAATGATGGCAATGATACTCAGACAGAGAATATAAGTTTATCTTCTAATTTCAAATTTTACTTTGCAGTTTCCCTGACAATAAAAAAATCCTTAGAAGCATAATTTGTGTGTTTGCTACAACCAGGGGAATTCTCCATTTTTTTTCATAGCATTAACCATGTATTTTGGGTTTTGTGGGGTTTGTTTGTTGCTTACTGTTTGTTGGACGTTTAACCGTCAGTTTATTTTTCTTCTCTGGGGAGTTGTGTCTGTAACTGCCTTTGGCGTCTGTGCTTCAGTCTGATAGTCTGCTGGTTTCCTATTAGCTTTCTTGTGCAAGTAACATATCAAGAAATGTCTTCTGTTGCATTACCATTTACTCATTCCTGTTGTATAATTTTTAGTAATTAATTGGTTTCATTGGTATTACCCTAGTTAAAATTCTGATCCAGATCATATAGGATTCAGTGAAAATCTGGGTATCTCAAAACATTGCATAAACAACTGTTTCCTCATAGGTGGTTCTACATTTTGTGGCATTGCATCATTGTGTTTGATGGGTAAACTGGAGGAAGTTTTTTCAGAAAAAGAACTGAACAGAATAAGAAGATGGTGTATAATGAGACAACAGAATGGCTACCATGGACGACCCAACAAACCTGTAGACACCTGCTATTCCTTTTGGGTGGGAGCAACTTTGAAGGTAGTGTACAGAAAACCTACAGGATAATTATTGACTTGTTTTTATTTCTTAAACTATCTTATTTTATTTGGAAGAATTACATAGTTGCTGCAAGTACAAGAGAATGCTAAGATTGCTCTAAAGGCTTTTCATCTTGAAAAAATACAGGATAAGGAGGTTTAACAGATTAGTGCTATATTGCATTACTTATCTATGTAAATAGACATATTTTAATATTTAAAAATATATTCATGTTCATATATTATTGTAACATTCTAACTTTTTTTCAGCTCTTGAATATATTCCAATATACAAATTTTGAGAGAAACCGAAATTACATCCTGTCAACTCAAGATCGCCTTGTTGGTGGATTTGCCAAGTGGCCAGATAGCCATCCAGGTAAATTTACTTTTCAAAACTATGGTGTCTTTTAAGCTACAAATATATTCCAACAGTCAAACACCTAAGAAGTGCAAGAGAGGTTTTTTTCCCCAGTCTCCCTCAAATAATGGAAAAAAATAAACCTTAAAATATGATATTTTCATGATTTAGAGGGAAAAGAATATAGTTTTTCCTTGTTCAGCATCAGAACAAGTGAGTTGCTGTCATTTAGACTATCACCAAAACAGTATTACTGTCTGTTTAGAGCTGGACAAGCTTTTCCATGTGTTTAAAGATTCTAATTAAAAATCACACTATGCAGTGGGTATCTTTGTAAAGGGTCTGAGTAAAATATTTCAGAATGTTTATTTCCTTAAGAAATGAATCCTTTGTGCCTATTCAGAAATCTTTTATGCATTTAAAAATACTCAACTCAAAGTTTAGATAGTTGCATATTATGATTTACAGATTGTAATTACACATAGAAATTATACATAGTATATATTGTTGTCCACAAAAGTTGGATTCGTTACCCAGTGTGCAATAAGCCAACAATTACGCACTCGAGAGAGACATTGACTATTTATTTCAGAGTTGCACAAGCCTGGCTGCTTAGTGGTATTCCACAAATCAAGCACCCCAACTATCAAAACTTTTTACTATTTATACATTTCAGCAAACAAAGGAATTAGTGTTCATTGGCCACAAGTTACATAGTCCCCTTATTAACTAGTATTCTATCTTTTATTGGTTAATGATTCTCTCACTTCTCATGCTAATTAGCCCACGTGCTCAGTCTTTCTTTTCTTTTGAGTCAGTGGGTTTCTTGGGTCTGTGGGTTGGTGGTCATGATCTCCCCGTGATGGAATTACCTTTTACCCAATCAGAGCTGATTCAGCACAGTTGCTGAGTTGGCTTTATTAGTTTCTTCCTTATCTTAGGAGTTCTGCCAGATGTCCTTGTGGCCTGTAAGTTCTGCATTATTTGTGCTCACTATCAGTGGTATGTCCTTCTTCCCAAGCTTTGTTAACCTCCCCCTATGTCTGAGATCATTGAAGCATGTCCAGCCCTAAACCTTAACAAGGCAATTCTACCAACAAGTAATTTATCTTTCTAACACATGGGCATCACTTAGAGCTTGTTAGCTGCTCTCTGTTTCACAGATTAAATCTCCCTTCTTGTTGATTAGGCTTGAAAGTATACAAAGATCAAACATTAAAGAACATCCTTTTTCTTAAGAAAATTTTACATATCCCACATTTTGCCGCAATATGAAATAGAATATTGGTTGAATTTTGGAAATAGAAATTGACAATTTAAAAAGATGCTAGAATTCAAAGAAGATACTGTAAAGATATGAAACAAACTTTGTGCGAGTAGTAATGTTCAGTGGCATTTTGTACAGAGAAGATAAACAGTCCATAAACTCACCAAACAAGATGAAAACATAGTTATAATAAAGGAGGAGACTGATCAGAATCTGCACAGAGATATTTCAGCATGGCATGATTTCATTTTGAAGAACAGTTAACAATTTGTTGGACTGATAATATAGGACTGTAAAGTCCCAGTCCTCACTCAGCAAGTTCATTTAAAAGGGGCTTAAGGTACTACTTTTCCCTGAGGTGGGTGCACAGGAGAAATGCAACAGCCTTCTCAGAAGGTTAATAAAAACAAACTTTACTAGCAAACTTTAGAAGATCAGGAATTTGGCAAAATTTAAAGCAAACATTCAATCAAAATAAAGCATTTCACAAAGCATTGACTTTGCAAACTCTAACCCATTCAACTTTAAATTACTCAGATTTCAAGAAGAGGAAATTAGGAGTAGAAAAGGAGAGAGAGAGAAAAAGAGAAAAGCAAGATATAGCTACCACCTTGGATCCTAGCATGGTTTCAGCTGCCATAAAATCCAAGGAAAATAGGGACATGACCATGTGCATCTCTGGGCAACGGGTTTTATCTGCTCTAGCTTCCTGTGGCAAATAACCCCCCCTGGTGGTGCTTCTGATCATCTGGCAACTCTGGAGCTAGATTTGGGCTCCTGGGGTGGGGTGTGGGGCATTGCCTCCAGTGTGCCAGTGACTGGCAGCCATTCTGGGCTGGACTAGAGGCTCCAGAGGGGTGAGGTGTGGAGCAGTGCATGTCCCACTTTTTGCAGAACTTGCCCTGCCCGCACACACACTTCAGTTGTTTTGAGCCAGTAATAATTTTCTCCAGTCTCTCACAAGGGCTCATGACATGCTTCCTCCCCTGAAAACCAGTTTATAATTCCCGATGAATAGCTAAATTTGGTGTACATTATGTAGACCAATCAGTATCACGTCAAGGAAATATTTCCGTTTTTCTTGCTGAACTGTTTACTTATGAGGTTAGGAAGAAAACAGTATGTTTAAAACCCCAATCATGTAAAAATTTCCTCAACCTCTTTTAAGATAGTTTGAGAGAACATTTGAGGAAGGCAAGACTACTAATGAAGTTGTTTGCTTTGATTTGTATGGTGTTCCTGCCCATACACTACTGTTTCCTATAAAGACCTTCCTGTCTCTTAAACTTTTTTTTGAGAGTAAGTGACTTTTTAACTTGAATGCTCTGGCTGATCACAGAAATGGAACAAGAAGATTGAACTAGAGTACTAAGGATTAACTAGATTGTTGCTTTATGAATGTACAGAAATTTTACTGGTATGCTAGATTTTTTCTCTCTCTGACAATTTAATAGTATACGTCTTATAAGATTGCATATCTTCTGGGAAAAACCTCTTTGGTATTTCCTTTGGTACTGTTTGCATTGGTTTTGCGTGGCCAGGTTTTGGTAGTGGGGGGGACTACAAGAGTGGCTTCTGTGAGAAGCTGCTAGAAGCTTCCTCCATGTTCAACAAAGCCAATGCCAGCTGGCTCCAGGACAGACGCACTGCTGGCCAACAGAAATTTTAATGGTGTAGGATTTTTACAGAAAAAAAGTAATCAGTTTATACTTTTGTGATGGGTGGGTTTATTGAGGCATTCTTTTCTCAGGCAGCTGGTGACAAGTCTGTGTTCATGTTTTGAAGAAAACTAGTAAAAAAGTTAATGCAGTTCTAATCTAAAGAATGACTGTAAATGCAGCATCATTTTTTATGGATCTGTACTTTCAATGCCATATATATACAGCTGAGCTTCCTACAAGATCTGAAAGCCAGGATGTCTTTTTGAACACAATAAAGATTTCCCACTTTATTAATGTGAAGTGTGTGCAGCTCCATTGCTTTCAGAAGCCTACTGATGGTTAAATGTACACAGTCCTCTTGACTTCTGTGTAAATGCAAAATATGAAGACAATGAGACTGGTATGGGTCATTTCACAAATGAGTTAATAATTCTGTTGAGGTCAAATAAGGACAGAAATTATTCATTCTTCTTAAAGCATTTAGCTTTTGTAAGGCTGAGAATAGTAGCCTCAGTTTGGTTTTGTTGCAAAACTCAGATGTGACAAAATATGCCATGGAAAGGTTGCAAAGTAAGCATATGCAATTTTTTCATAGGTGCTTTCTAAAACAGATTAAGAATCTGAACTTCTGTAGCTTTTACTTTAGGCAAAAAAGCTCAGTTTAAATATTACATAGACTACCAAAATTGCAAGTAAGTTTTCACAATTAATGATTGAGGAAAATATTATTTTGTAGTCCTGATGTTTCCATGCTAACAGATGTTAGTATGTTGTTGGTTTTAGAAGGAGCAGTGTTTCTTGATTTAAAATAGTGTTTGGACCAGTGCGCTTGTTGAGCAGTGATCTTAGAAATCAAATCCAAAAAGTAAATGCTAGTAATCCTCTGAAATCATGAACATATCAAAGTGAATTGTGAAAAGACTATTGTTTAGTTTTTAGTAGTCTCTTGAGGTAAGCATCCACACAGGCTTGTCAAATGCAGGAAAGGCTATCAGAAGTTTCCTGAAGAAAAGCAGTTAGATCTGCTATCTTATGCTAATGCTACTTATTACAAATATTAAAACCCCAAACATTAGGGTTCTACAGAGCTGGGGATTTTGTTAGAATACATACCTAAGTCATTTATTTTTTTCTGGATTTGAGCATAAATCATTATAAGATTTAAATAAATTTAATTAAATTTATCTTAAACTACTAGATGTACTGCTGATGCATCTCACTTGAAATCTTTCAATGATATACAATACAAAAGAATTGTAAACACATGAATTACAGGTGACAAAAGATTAAAAGATCTTACATGATAAAAAGAGGGAGAGAATGAGAATCAGTGTGCACATTTACTAAATGCAAAAGACTGAAGTGAGACTTGCACTAGTAGAAGTATAAATCCATCTTGTATTTTTCTTTGTTTTTAAGACAGTGCTCAGTAGTTGTGAGATTGTGTACAGCCATGTATTTTCAGGCTGCTCAAGAAATAAAACATTTGGACCTATATTTTCCAGCCTTGAAAAGCCTTGCATTTTGTATATCTTTAAAGAGAGGAGTACACAGGGTGCATAGGTGCATTATGGCTACAATGGAGTTGTGTATTAAGTTGATGTGGATTTGCACAAGTGTAGAACTTTGTGGTTAAACTCACCAAATATACCTATATAGGTAATTAGGTTTGTATATGTATTTTAGTGAGTATCGATGCAGCTTTCCACAGGAGTTAATATACTATATTTCTTAAAGTTGAGCTTCCCCTGTCTGACATTGGCCAAGCCAATGGCTTGTATCAGTGTGGCCAGCAGGACTATATAAGAGATCATACCTCTGTACTCCTCACTGGTGAGACTGCACCTCGAGTACTTATTCAGTTTTGGGCCCCTCCCTACAAGAAAGACATTGAGGTGCTGGAACATGTCCAGACAAGGACAACATATCTACTGAATGTGTTTTTGTCTGCATGTTAATGCTGATAAGCAGAAGCCACTTTTCAGAGGAGGTATCTGGCTAGCAAGACTCCAGTCATGTAACTTCTTGTAATATTTAGTCAGACATGAAATTAGTGATACCTCCAAAAGCTTACCAAGTGCTGAGAATTTGAAAGGGTCACACTAAGGTCACATCCTCTTTCCATCTTTAGGTGGTGATGTCTTGGGTGGATAATCCAACCTAATGGATTGCCCAGACTCCTCTTCTTCCAATCTTCCATAAAAGTACAGATGCATGTCCTTTTCCCTTTTTGCACTAGATTTGGTATATATTGAACACTTCTGCAAACTAGTTTAATTCAGTAAAATGTCAGAAAGATGTTCAATTTTTCCTGTTTGGATTTGTTTTCTTCCATGTTTTCTGAATCATGGAGCGCGATAAGCAAGCTCTGGTGCTGGTATAAGACAGGCAACAGGAGGGCCATGGGATGGGAAAATAAGAGCATCTCATCTCTGCAGATCAAGCTACTTCATGAATTCATATCCTTAGGGTATTTTCTCTGGAAGAAGGGAGATTAAGGAAAGTAATGATTTTTTTCATACTTCTAAACTTGCTGTTTGGCTACTGGTGCTAATTTTGGTGTTTCAATAGTCAGCTGTCCACTAAGTAGCCAGGTATCCACCTGACCTTTCATTTGCAAAAAAAAAGGCTTCATGTTGTGGGGAGGGGGGGAAAGATTGATATTGCGGATAGGTAAAACCTTGCAAAAGATTTACTCTTTCAAAAGAAATGTATTTACACCTCCTCAGATGATTTTACTGTTTGGCCTGAGAATTCAAAAGAAATTAAGTAGTGGGCAAGAATTGTTATAAAATAAAACAGACTCTAGTCTTAGAGCTTGCACACTATCATTTCATTCTGGAGGGTTTGGGCAGAAATTTTTTTCTTGTTTCAAATCCTAAGTTTAAAATATAACATTTTTTTGTTTTCCTTGGTTATAATTATTCAGGGGGTTTGGAATCCAGGAACAGTTGGCTGTTACAGCCTGGCAGAAACATAATTTTCTTTTTTATTTTCCGTCCTGCTTTCAGATGCTTTACATGCCTACTTTGGGATTTGCGGCTTGTCATTAATTGGAGAAACTGGTATTTGCAAAGTTCATCCTGCCCTGAATATAAGCACAAAAACCTCAGAGCACCTTCACCATCTCCATCAGATCTGGAAAACAAGGACTCTAAAACAGTGTTCAGGTGACACAAATATCTCTACATGAATGATTTAGGCTTTCAGTCCTAATAGCATAACAGTATCCCAAGGTTAAAAGCCATGTATAACCAGTGTGCTCTTTTAAGTGCTGAAGTCATACAATCAGATCTGTGTTGCTGGCATCGTTTTCATAGGTAATTGCCTCCAGTTATTCTGCATTGGGTAAAAAGGAAATATTTTGGATATATAGAAGTTTGTCACTACAGATGGTAAATAGATCTTCAAATGGCTTGACTTCTAATAAATACCTTGAGGCAATTTAAATTTTTTATTTTTAAAATTAATCCATACTGTGTCAAAATATATAATGGGAAAGTATTTTCAAAATCTGTTTACATATCATACAGTATAGCACAGAACTGTGAAGTTCTTTATGACCCTAATGTTTGACATACTTTTGGGTAAAGAATCTCCCATATTAAGTCTCAGTTAAAAGTTACCTTTTATCATCTGCTTGTAGATTGCATAAACTTTGGGTTTTTTTAAAGTAGATACAAATAAAATTATTTTATTCAACTGGAATTTTAAAGTTGTGTGGCCTTACTAAATAGATTTCATAATTATATTGAGTAGCTTCTACACAGATGCAGTGAATCATTAGCGAGACACAATGTTTTGGACTGAAATATTCTCTTCATGTGATATTAATGAGGGTGAAGTGTATTGATGCATAACGTTGAGATACTCAGCACAGAATAGCTGTGTGTGAAAGAAACATCAGAACCTGTTTCTGAAGTCAAGCCTTTGCAATACGTTAAAATTATACAGCTGTACTTTGATTTTTTTAATATATTTTTTGTTTTTAGTGTGAAATAATTCTGAGTTTCTTAATGCTTCTGTGTTATATTGGGTTTGCATGGCCTGGTTTTTGGTAGCGGGGTGGGCTACAGGGGTGGCTTTTGTGAGGAGCTGCTAGAAGCTTCCTTCATGTCCAGCAGAGCCAACCCCTGGCGGCTCCAAAGATGGACGAACTGCTGGCCAAGGCTGGTCCAATTAGAAATTGTGGTAACTCCTCTGTGATAACATATTTAAGAAGAAAAAAACCAAAAAAAGTTCTTGCTCAGTTGTAATTGCGACCAGAGAAGAGCAGGG
>VZRJ01000747.1:0-11770 GCA_013397565.1 Ptilonorhynchus violaceus
CAGGGTAGCTATCAAAAGGCAGCGTCCCCCTAGGGGGTGACCTGACCACAGAGCCGGCTGGTGTGCTGCAAACTGCCTCTAGGTGGGCGGNGGGGGAGCTGGCAGCAGAGGAGCTGCTTGCAGGGGAGAAGCTGCGGCCGGACAAGTGCGCTGCAGAGAGCTGCTGCGGGGGTGCCGAGGGGAGCGCTGTGCTCTGGGGAGAGCCCTGTGCTCCGGGGGGCGGCGCCCTGCTCCAGGGGGAGCCCTGCGCTCCAGGGAGGCATCACTAGTGCTCGCAACATCACGCGTGTTCTGAGTCCGTCACTCCAAGCCGAGGATCGATCCGCTCCCTGGATCCAGTGCGTGGATCCATGCCCGGGTTCATTATCAGTAGCCTTTCCAGCAGTCACTGCCACAGCTATGTGCAGGGCTTTTAGTATCAAAGCGTCTTTCATTTAAGAAACAGTTACAGGGTTTTCTAACTCGTAATAAAAGTTGCTCCAATGTGGAGAATGTGTTGCAATATCCTTAAGGTGCACCTAGGCTACCGGGACACCCCCCTGGGCCCAGGATACTCACAGTCCCCTGGTTCTTTCTCCAGGGAATACCACTGACCTGACCTTATAGGCTGTGCTGGCATTTTGCCCTCCGTCAAATAGTGGTTCACAAATAAAGTCCCCTGTTGTTGTAGCAGAGTGTGAGCTCTGCTTTCTGCTTGCAGTCTAGGGGTCCAGGGTCGTAAGGACCACCTGGCTGAATTGCAATGCATCTCTTCATTGGAATCTGATATCGTGGTGTTCTGGGTCCATGGGGCTTTGTTCCCAGTTGCAGTCCTACTCTTCACTGTGATCCGATATCCTGTAGTTCGGGTGCCAATTGTAGGGAAGCAGAGCAACACAGACCCTCCAGGCAGGTGCAAAAGGGAATCCATTTATTGCAAAAACCAGGCCTTTTTAAACAGGCCTTTATCAGTTGCATACCTTTGAAATACAACAAATATAATTCAACCAACCACCATAAACCACAATGTGAACACACAATGGTTATAGAACTTGTTTTTCTACCTCTAATTCAGCTGAGTCATTCCCAGAGTCCTTTTCTACTTAGCCGAAGTAAGAGGAGTGAGCCATGATTTTACAAGAGTAACAAGGCCTTCATTTTGTAAGGTTTCACCTATCTGCAACCATCTAGTATTAAAGCTTGGCTGTATATGTAGCAGTCAGTTGCATACTTTTCCTGCTTTTCAGCTTCCCCTGAACCCATCCGCAAGGAAATAAAAAATAATTGGATAAAAAAGCACAAAAAAAAAATCTGTAATGTTGTTAGTTTTACTTTCGTGCAGCTAAATTTTTAAGACTTGTAACAAGTTCTTTGTTTTATTTAAACTTCCTGATCCATTGACCTTAATAGCAAGATAAATCTTAAGCACTTTGTCCGTGTCTGTTCCTGTGTACAGGGACCCTGAGGGCAGTGAGTGTGTGTGCACAGGCAGCAGAGTGAAAGTAAAGCCTGTTTACAGAATTAGGCTTTATTTAAGGATACTGGAATTTCTGCCAAACGAACGCAGTGAAATTTCCTCTGCTGGTTTCATTGCTCTTAATGTTCTTTAATTTAGCAGGCAATATAGTTTGGTTGTAGTTTTTCACAGAATCAGAGAATATCTGGGGTTGGAAGGGACCTCTGGAGATCATCCAATACAAGCCCCCTGTAAAAGCATGATCATCCGGAGTAGGTGGCACAGGAACATATGCAGGTGGGTTTGACATGTCTCCAGAGGAGGAGACTCCACACCCTCAGGGCAGCTGTTCCAGGGCTCTGCCACCCTCAATGGAAAGAAGTTCTTCATCATGTTGAGGTGAAACTACTTGTGTTTTAGTTTTAGTTATGGCCATTGCTCTTCACCCTGTCGCTGGACACCACTGAACAGAGCCTGGCACTATCCTCTTATCACCCTTGGAAATATTTATATGCATTAATGAAAACCTCTCTCAGTCTTCTCTTCTCCAGACTAACCAGGCCCAGTCTCTCCTCGTAAAAGAGATGCTCCAGACCCCTCGTCATTTGTGGCCTCTGCTGGACTCCCTTCAGTAACTCATTGTCTTTCTTGTACTGAGGAGCCCAGAGCTGGACACAGCACTCCAGATGTGGCTTCACCAGGGCCAAGTAGAGGGACAGTATCACCTCCCTCAACAGGGTGGCCACATTTTCCTGATGCTCTTCAGGATCCCATTAGTCCTTCTGGCCTCAGGGCACACAACCAGCTCATCATCAACTTGTCACCCACCAGGACCCCCAGGCCCTTCTCAGCAGAACTACTTTCTAGTAGGTCAGCCTCCAAGCTGTAGATGTGTTGGGTTTTGCTAGGGTAGAGTTAATTTTCTTCCCAGTGGCTGGCATGAATGTGTTTTGGATTTGTGCTGAACACAGAGTTGATAATCTAGAACTGTTTTTGTTATTGCTGAACGGGTCTTGCACAGAGCCATGGGCTTTCCTTCGCCTTGTATGGCCACGCTGGGGAGAGTGCTGGGAGTGTATGGGAAGTTGGGAGGAGACACAGCTGGGACAGGTGGCCCCAGGGATATTCCAGACCTTATGGCATCATGCTCAGTATATAAAGTGGGGGGAAGAGGGGGACATTGGAAGTGATGTTATTTGTCTTCCCAAGTCACCGTTCCACGTGATGGGACCCTGCTCTCCTTGAGACGGCTGAACACCTGCCTGCCCTTGGGAAGCAGTGAATTATTTCCTTGTTTTGCTTTGCTTGTGTGCGTGGCTTTTGCTTTTTATAAATTATCTTTATCTCAACCCATGAGTTTTCTTGCTTTTACCCTTCTGATTCTCTCCCTGATCCCACTGGTGGGGAAGTGAGCAAGTGGCTACGAGGGCCTTGGCTGCTGCCTGGAATAAACTGTGACAGTAGGAGAGAAGATTCAGTCTCATTTTGCCATCTCACGCATCTGAGCTGCTCATAACTACATCACTAGCCCATGCCTGACAAATCAGGAGCATGGCCAACAAAACTGATCAGTGCTTAGACAGCCATTCCTTTGTCTGGACTACACAAGTCTAGAATTTTCACTGCATCTGAGTTTTTTATTAGTTCAGAGACAAGGAAAATAATTAAATTACCATTGCTGCCTCCCAGTTCTTTTATGACTCTTGACTCTTCTTTTATTTATGACTCTTGAAGTGTTTGGGAGGTATGCCTTGATCAAGAGGTGGGGCATAATGGGATCACATTTAGTAGTGGTTTTAGGCAAAAACTGGAAGTTGTTCATAGACACAAAGTTGTTCACATTCCTGATACAGGTGCCACTACCTCAAGAGAAAAGTGGATGCTAAAAAGAGGAAATAGGGTGGCCAACATCCAACTCATTCTTCTTTTTCATGTTTGTGGTGTATGATTTAAATGCAACTTCTTCCCCTTCTTGACAGGCTCAGTAGATCAAGGTTTATAGGCACAAATTCCAAAATGCTTCTCAAAACTACTTCCTATTTATAGCTGTCACTCTTTTTTCTCTCTCATTCCCAACAAGTCAGAGACAGAACTAAGTTTCACAAGGCAGATGTGAAGGATGAAACCAACCTAAGCAGCCATGCTATGATGCATTAGAACTGTCCATGAAAATTTGCAAATGACCTGCACCACCTGAGGCAAGAGGCTGGGATGCAAAGCATGGAATTCCAAGGGTAAATAGTTATCCATGCACATAAGGTGTCCCAACCAAACTGAGAATACCTGAATGTGCTTTTACCCAAGGTTCTTACACCTTTCAAGCACTCAGGTACAACACAACTTGACTGAGCAATAATACCCACATTACCAACTTGTAATGACAGTAAAACTTGGCCAAGCTTCTCTGTTTCTGCAGTGTTCTGCCACTTGTCTATTGATGTAGGTGTCCCTGTGTGGATACTGAAAAGCTTTCAGCGGAGGAATTCTCCAGCTTCTTGCATTCTGTGAGAAGCTGTCTTTTCTCATAGAAGCTATGTAAACAGTGAAGATGTTTCTCTGATGGAACTTCTCCTTATCATGCACCTGTGGACTTGTTATTATACCGAATACAAAGTATTTTCTATAAGGTGTTGTAGTAACCTAGCCAATCACCCTGAGAGGTGGATGGCCAAAGGACCAATGACCTTATGACATTCAAGCACATTAAGGTATAAAATAGGTCTTTATATTAATAAGTAAACCCACTTTTCATGGACTCTTGGATTGTACTTATGTCGTGATTTGGTTCTGACCCTCATAAAACAGCGACGTCCCTGAGTCCCTCTGTCTGCAGTGACCAACCATCCTGTGGCACCAGATGACATTGAGAGGGTTTCAAAGGCATGTTGGAGGGAATGGGATGCTGCAGTACCCTGGTTGTCCCAGGGCATCCCATAGGCCCATAGTGGAAGATTTAAGTGGAAGAGTTAAACTTTCAAAAGAAAAAATGAACAGTATATTGTAACAAAGGCAGTTACCTTGGGATTATACTCCAGTGTTAGCTAAGGATACAGTTCAGCATCACATTCCTTTCTACTTTTCTGTTGTTGACATTTTAGGCAAGGTTAGAGAGTCCACAGCCCATCCACTAGCTTTATGTAAAACCTTTCTATGTGGCACAAAACTATCTGGTTGTAGTGTGTGTCCTGGTTTAAAAGACAAGTGTCTGCCAAGGAAGGTGAGAACCTTCCTGGAATGGAAAAGATGACCCTCCAGATTATTATAACTTTGAAATTATGCGGCTTTCAGGCAAAGATATGGGAAAAGGAATAACAGTTCTTTACTAGGAGATAGATATATATAGAGAGATATATAGATATATATATAATGAAACAGACAAACAGCAACAACAAAAAACCAGAAAACCCGATAACAGCCTTTTCTCGCCTGCTGAGGAATTTTCCCTTTGGTGTAGTTATGACTGCAACTGGCAGGGGGCACTGTTGGTTCCCCGCAGGGCGGTGGCTGCAGTGACTCTCGCAACCTGCAGGGGGGTGCTGGCGAGCCTGGGTGAGGCAGGGCAGGGGCAATGGTTCCCCCGCGGCTGCAGGGGGCACTGTGGAGCGAGCACGGTGACCTCTCACATGGCAAATGGTGGCTCAGGCAAAAGGGAGGAGGGGAGACAGCTCCCTTTGCAAAACTCACAGGCAGCAGCCAGTCCCAGCACCACTCCAGGTGGCGAGTGGAACTGCAACAGCAACCTCGGAGCAGGAGCAGCAGCAGGAACAGCGGGACCGGCAGTGCCGGAGCAGAAGAGCAGGGCGTGCAGACCTGAGGTGGCGAGCCGAGCTACAGTGTAGCAACAACCTTGCAGGAACAGCCCAACACTCCTTGCAAAATGCAGACCATTCTCGCTCTCAACCCTGCAAAGACTGACCCACCCCCAGCTAAGCAACTGGCAAGTTACAATGTAGCAATAATTCCAGCTCGATAGGCGCACTCCTCCGCCCACGCAGCTGTGCTCCTCCCATCCCAAACCAGAAGGGAAGAGCTAAAAACCCCAGTCCCACCCCCAAGCCCCCTGACCCCCACAGGGTCCTTGGCTGAGCTTACATTTCTTGCGATACCTCTCAAACTGGGAAGGGGGAAGGGGTGGAGAACAGTGACAATTTTCAGTACAAATGGTTATGGGATATGAATCATCCCCAGGACAGTGTGGAACTTGGTGTAGAGAAGCAGTTCTGTTGTGTGATTGTTTGGAAGAACAGGATCCATGATGCAGGAAGCCCTCACAGGACAATTTCCCTTATCAGCAGCTCTTTGCTATGAGTTTTATTTCTTTAGGTTACCTATTATAGTTATCTGTTTCTTGGAGCACATCTGGTTTTACTCTACAAGCACTAAACCAGAGAATGGTTTAGAGTATCTTCTAGTGAGCAGAACATTTAAGACTGTCACCCTGGTGTGGGCAGAGTTCATAAATCTCTCACATACCACAGAAAAGCTACTTGGGCAGTTCCACCATGCTTACTCTCCTCCTTTAGGAGGGAAGAGCTTACCGAGTTGCTCTGTTTCCTTAATTTCTCTCCAGTGTAAGAGAACCCAAGGAGAGGGCGAGCTTCTGTATCTCCTTCATGGGCTTTCAGGATGGAAGTAAAGACCAGGGCAGAGGACCTGCTGCTCAGGCCCTTGCTGAGCTGTGGCTTGACATGGGAATCAGATGCTTGTTTGCCTGATGTTCTAGTGATCTGATTTTGGGAGCAAGAGAAATTTGAAGGCCAATTCAAGCAGCAACTTCTCACCTGCTTACTGCAGAATCTGCCAGATTTCTGGGCTGAAGAATGTGCCAGTCAGAAAATGGACTTTGGAGATAATACTAATGCTGGGGAGAGGAAAAAATTGCAAATTATTTTATTCTTGTCCAGATTTAAGGCAAGCATATAGTGTGTAGTGACATGGTGTTTTTCTGTGTCTGCGGCCTCGGCAGTGTCCAGTACTAATTACATGGATCTGGAGCTTACCATGGACTGTTCTTTTCCCCTTCCTTTCTCTAATACTTGACACCAACTTTGTTTCACTCTCTGTTTTAACAGATTTGTTGACATAAGCGAATTTTGCAAAGTAGTTCAAAAGAGAAGTAGATTACCAAAAATAGCTGTAAGGTTCTTAGAAGAGTGGCTGTGTATTTCCTTAGAACTCAGGGTCAGGATATACAGCTGTGTCAGACCTTCTGCCCTTGGAAAGTTTTGCACTCACATTTTCAATAGCAGAGTGATTGCTGTCTTATTATTCCTGTAATGTAAGTCTGCTGCAAAACCAGGTATTCATCCTTCCACAGGGAGAAATAGGGAGATGGCAGCATTAGCATCCAACAGCCCCATTTCTGCAGCTTTTTGGCTGAGCACTGCAGCAGAAATGTAACAGCAATGCCCTTCTGCTCCCTGCTTTTCATATGACTTTTGAGCTCCTGCTTCACACACAGCCTTTGGCAGAGAATGGGGCCCAGCAGGGCTGGGTCTGCAGCCTATGCCCTGATGTGGGGTGTGTTGGGTCATTCCTTCTCTTCCCTGGTGTCTTCACTGGCTGCTTCCTCCTGGCCTCCTTTACTGCTCCCTGGACTCTCCAGCTATGGAGAGAAATCTGCTCCCTGTCACCCTTTGTAACAGAAAGAGAAATCTGTTCCCAGTCCCTCTTACTTTATTCTCTCAACTAAGCACGGGTTTGTGATTTCAGGAACAGTGCTTCTGCAAGGACAGTCCTTGGGAATACTCCCAGATTTCATCAGTCTCCAACTGGCTGCCCCACAGGATCAGTTAGAAATGAAACACTAAGTTTTGCAAAGTAAAGAAATAGGAGGTCCTCAACCCTTCAATCCCTCAATTTCTACTGCTTTTGAGATATCAAAAATATGAAATATAAAAATAAAGTTTGGAAATCAAACCAAGAAAATCAGTCCCAATTCTCTGTAGAATGGCTGAGACAGCAGAAGGGGATGCTGCACCTGCAGGGATCTTGACAGGCTGGAGAAACAGGCTGACAGAACCTCCTGAAGTTCAACCAAGGGCCAAGCAGAGTCCTCCCCCTGGGGAGGTGCAGTCCCAGGCACCAGGACACACCATAGAAAGCCACTCTGCAGAGCAGGTCCTGGCGAGTGTGACACTGGCACAGCCCCACCCCAGCAGGGACCACCTGGAAGGCAGATGGGCAAACACCAAGGTGTGCAGCCCACTGCTGGGTTGGCTTTGTGCCACAGGGTCTGTCTCCATGGACCAGGGAACTCCTGGATGTGCCCCTCAGAGCCCTGTGATGTCACCAGAGTCATGATCACAATGACATCACTTGCAGTGGGTACCTATAAACACCAGTGTTGGGTACTGCCACAGCACCTGAGAGGACAAGGCCTGTGGGCAGCACCCAAGCCATCGAGTACTGCCACAGCATGCCAGACTGTGACCCAGCACACCAGACTACAACCCAACGGCTGAGGAGCCTCCAAGTCCCACGAGAGGTTGAGGAGCCTCCAAGTGCCACCAGTGGAAGGCAAACCTTCGAGTCCTGCGAGCAGCACCCATCAAGTCCCACCAGCGGCCCAGAGGACTCAAGTCCGGGAGCACCGATGGCGGAGGCCGGGCACGAGCCAGCAGCTCCAGGAGCCGACAGGAACTGCCCCATCTGCCAGGGTCCCCTCCAAAGCCCCGCTGCCGTGGAGCCCTGCGGGCACGTGTTCTGCCACGCCTGCATCCAGCGCCGGGCTGCCCCCGCCGCCGCTGCCCCCTGCCCGCTCTGCCAGGAGCCCATCAGGGCCATCCGCCTGCTGCAGGGGCAGGACAACCGTGCCGGGCCGGCCCCGCGTCGCCGCCGTCGCCTCCATCCCTTCGTGGTGCGCTGGAGGCAGCGGCAGCAGCAGGAGCAGGAGCAGGGGCAGGGGCAGGAGCAGAAGCAGGAGCAGGAGCAGGAGCAGGAGCAGGAGCAGGAGCAGGAGCAGGAGCAGGGGGCTCCTGGAGGTCGCCGGCGCCGGAGATTCTCTGATGGGGATAGGGGGCAGAGGCCCCCCCCCACCAGCGTGGCCAGAGAGAGTTGGAGTTGGATGGGATGGGGCAGGAAGGTCCATTGGGGACACCAAGGGACCAGGGGGGAAGAGCTGGCCTGAGGGAACCACGTGTGCCACCTCCCCTTGATCCCATTTTAAGTGGATCCTCTATGGCTGGACTGAAGTGAAAACTGGGATGTTGAGAAGGCCTCGCCTGGTTTCTTCTGCCTGTTTGCTCATTACTGCAGGACTGGGGGAGTGTGAGCTGGGGGTGGGGGAAGAATACGGCTATGGGAACTTGGGGAGAGGGTGGGATATGGCTGGAGAACTAGTAGAGAGGAATGAATGTGGTTGTTGGAACTGGAGGAGAGAGGACATCCTTGGTTGTTTCTGCAGCTTTGCTCATCCTTGTTGGGAGGCAGCTGGGAAATGAAAAGAGAAAAAAGGGAAAGTGAAAGGGAAAAGAGGAAAGGGAAAAGAGGAAAAGAGGAAAGGGAAAAGAGGGAAAGGGAAAGGGAAAGGGAAAGGGAAAGGGAAAGGGAAAGGGAAAGGGAAAAGGAGAAGGAGAGTCCCCTCAGACTCTTTGAGCAGATCCCAAAGGGGCCAATGTCTGCTTTCCTGACAACCGGGGTGAGAAAAGAGACAGAGATGGAGGTTTGGGGCAGAACCTCTTCTCCTCTCATGCTCCTGCACACTCTTGCACTGTGGAGAGCTGCAATCCTGGAAGAAGCTCTCCAGGCTGGGGAAGACAGCCCTAGCACAACCCTCTGCCAAAGGGCTTTCAGTAAATTCCCCCCTCCTACAGCAAAGCATAACCTGCACTTGTGCTGCAGCTCTGTTGCTGGGTGGCATAGGCTCATCCCCTGATGTGCTAAGGCCTGATCAGCAGGCCTAAGCCAGAGTTGACTTACAAGATGGATCCTGGGCACTATGTGACCAACACCATCAGTATTATTTAGCTAAAAATAGATGACCAAGACACTTATGCTCACTGTTTAACACCAAACCATCTGCTTTAGAAATTTTCACACAACCTCGTGTAATTATCTGCAAGAAATGTATGATTTTAAGAAACTTTCCCAACTGACATTAGTAGAGGCTTGTTTGTAGGGTATTTTAGGGAAAACCCTCCCAGCCAAGGCCTTGGCTCTGGACAAGCCCTGGCCCTGGCTGATTGGGAAGTGCCATCAGACCCAGGTGTTTCTGCTCTAAAAATATACAAGTCACTTTGGCTTGCTGATTTGGGCCTATAAAAGCTGGATCCCCTTTTGGGGTGAATTCAGAGACCCCACCTATGAGTGGACGCACCATGTAGGATTTCCCAATTGCCAGGAGGGTTCTCCAGGTCCTTTCTGTGAAACGGGGCTCCCCCGCCACTGCGGACGCTGGATGATGGTAAAGTATTGAGGCAATTGGTGATGTATCTTTCTCAATCACTATCCTTTCTCTCATATAGTAATGATTAGTTGCATTACCCTGCTTATTTTTGCTTGTTGCTAAAGCGGAGCACGTAGTAAGCTTATTATTACATGTATCATTTTACTTTTGTGTTGCCTTAATATTCATAGTAAAATAAGACCATATTTTCTATTGGTGTCTGTGTCCTTTCAATCGCCCCTGTCAATTGGCAAAACACCCCCCCACAAGAGCCGAGTGTCAGCCTGCGCTGGAACCAGGGAGGGACTGAGAGACTGAATCTGTAATGGATCCTCGCCGGCTAATCGGTGTTTATAGGCTTTGATCTGCTGCTTTTTAATTTTATTCCAGTCCCTCGATTGAATTTCTCACATGTAACTGAGCCCCACAAGTCCATTCTGGCCATATATAATGGATGGTGGTGGAGGGAAAGAACACAAATGTGGCTGAATGCCAGCAACAGATGCCCAGGCAGCAGTGCAGCAGATCCCTCTGCTGAAGATCCCCCCATTGCCAGAACCTGCCCTCAGTGCCCCTGTGCAAAAAGCTTCCTCTGTCCCCACCACCTGGCCTGGGGCCATGAGCAGCCTCGGACATTCTCCATTGGCCCCAGAAGCAGGACAAGGATTGGAGCCGAGTCACCAAACTACTATCTCCAGGAACAGCGCCAGTTCCACCCACTGAGTCCCGGTGCTGCCACTCGATGCCCCATCAAATATTAATACAATGCTCAATGCCTCTGTGCCCGGCCCCAGCAACGCAGCCTTGGCCCCTGCCCTCTCCAGGGCTTCCCGACCACTCCAACCTCCCCTCCTTCCCCGTATTGCTCATTGCTCCCCACACAGGGACTTTGGAGGTGCAGCTGCACCAACTTTGGGTGTTCCCTGAGCAGGGCAGGACAGGACCCGACCCTCTAACTTCGACGGCTCAGCCCCCTGCAGCAGGTAAGACCCCACTGGGGCTGGAGCAGTGGGCACCCCCGTCTCCGAGGAATGACAGCCCATCACCCCAGGGAGCAGGAGGGCGGGCTGGGGGCATGGGGTGTCCGGAGAAGGGCTGGTGGCCATGGGGCAGCCCCGGGCTCGGTCCTTGGCTGAAGGGGCATCATAGTGCACCCCCGGGGAAAGCGGGCACCAGGGACTCCTCAGCTCCATCCCGTCCTCTGAAGGAATCAAATCCACCCGTGGGTCTCCCCCGAGGAAGTTTCCCCGCAAGGACCGGGGTGATGTGTCGGGTCACCCCTCATCTAGGGGGGCCCTGGAGGTGTTGGGGCCCACCTCCCCTTGCTGCCCTCCCCCAGGAGGAGGCCCGCGCCTCTGCCCCCAGCAGCCGCCCGGCCCGGCGGGGAATGGAGCCCGGCAGGTCGGTGCCGGCGGAGCTGAAGCTCCGCAAGCCCTCGCAGCGGGCCAGGATACCGGCGCCCTTCCTCGGCCACTCGGTAGGTCGCTGGCTCGGCCCGCGGCTCGTCCCCTCGGTCGCCGTACTCCTTCGAGCCCCCAGTGACTCTATCCGCACAGGACGGGGCGGCTGGGTCGGCGGGGCCCCCCGGATCGGACCCCGCGGAGGTGGACGCGGACTCCCTGGTGCCCACGCACGACGAGCGGGGCCGGCTCATCCCCGAGTGGAAGCGGCAAGTGATGGTGCGGCGGCTGCGGGCCCGACTGGGGGACGAGGAGACGGCGGGAGGGCAGGTACGAGGGGCGCGGGAAGCGGAGAGGGCGCGGTCGGTCGGAAGTCGCTGACCGCTTCTCTCCGCAGGATGGAGGCTCCTGGAGCTTCTCGCCCTCCTACCAGGCCGTGCTGGGCCCCTTCGGGGAGCTGCTGACCGAGGCAGACCTGCGTCAGCTGGAGAGGGCTGTGGAGAGCCTGCGGCTGCGGCGGCGTGGCGACAGACAGGCTCTTAAGGCACC
>VZRJ01000747.1:11862-28150 GCA_013397565.1 Ptilonorhynchus violaceus
CGAGACCGCCTGCGGGGCGGCGGGGAGTGCGCCGGCCGGGGGCGGCGAGGCGGAGGCCGCCAGCGACTCAGGCATCAGCTGCGAGGAGGCGTTTTCCGACGGCGGCGGCTCCCCTGGGCAGGAGCAGGGGCCGGAGGGGGGCAGCTTGAGGAAGGAACGGATCGTGATGCTCTTCCTGAGCCACTGGAGACGCTCCGCCTACGCGCCCCCTCAGCCCGCCGCCGGGGACCCTCGGGAAACAGCGGGGAGCGGGGCGCGGGGGGCGGCCCACTTGGCGCGGCAGAGGGCGACCATTCAGAGGCTCCTGGGCAGCTGGAGGGACGCCGCCTCGCGCCGCCCCCCTCCACTGCCCCCCGCCCGCGCCCTGCTCTCCCCGGAGCAGTTCGTGTCGGCGGCGGGGGGCGGCCCGGCAGAGTACGACAGCCTGTCGCTGGAGCTGTTCATGCTGGGCTATTTCCGCATCTTGGAGCAGGAGCTGCCCCCCGAGGAGCGCCGAGGCCGCCACCTGCTCTGCTTCGAGGTCTTTGAGCAGCTGGGCCGGCACGGCTGGCGGGCGGTGCGCGCCTTCCACCGCGCCGTCACCGACGAGATCGCAGCTGGGCGGCGCGGCTGGCGCGACGGCTTCGACGACATCAAGGCACGGTACTTCGGGTCTTTGCACAGCCCGGCCCGGAGGCCGGGGGAGACCGGGGAGGAGGGGGAGGAGATTTGCCGCTACATCGATCGCAGCTTCGCCTTTTGGAAGGAGAAGGAGGCCGAGATCTTCAGCCTGGAAGAGTGATGCCGAGGGGCTGCGAAGGCCGCGGGCTGCAATAAAAACCTTTTCGGTTCTGTCCCAGCTAAGCGAGGCTTTCCGGGGCGGTGAAGAAAGCTGCTAAGCTGGGAGGGCCGCCTCAGCACCCCGATCTCCCCCTCTCCCGGTGCGAGTGTTTCAGCCTTTGGCTGCCAACGTGTATTTGCAGCCGCCGCAGAGTGACATAACGGCCTATCTTTATACCGGCACCGGCAGTCCAAGTCGGAGGAGGGAGGAGGGGCATGGCGTGGACCCCCGGCTACCGATGGGGTGGAGGGAGGGTGCTGTGGGAGCTTGCTCCCCCAGGCTCGGTGCCCTCCTCGCGAGGGGGACCTTCCTAAAGGCAACAACGCCTCGGGATGGGGCAACGAAGGGGATGGGCAGCTGCGACAGCTCTGCCTGTGCGGTGCCTTTAAGAGCAGGGAGCAGTGTCTAGATGCCGCCTAAAAATAGTGTGTGCCCCTCGTCCCGGCTGATCCCGTGTCATGCGGCGTGTCCCTGACCAGTACCAGAACGTCGGTCACTTCTCTCCCGCGGGCCGGTCGGGCTGTGGAGCGCTGGTGAGAGCGGGAGCAGCTGCGCTGAGAGGGCTCAAATCACCCCCAAAAATCACCCTCGAAAGGCCGTTTGCAGTCCCGGTAGGGCAGTTGCGACGTGGAAAGGAGAAAACACGGCCTCCTGTGGGAGGGGGGCTGCGGGAAGTACTTTTGCCACCACTGCTGTCTGTGACTCGGGCGCTGGAAAGGTGGGAGGGTGTCGCGGCAGGGGGAGAGGGAGACGCCGACGCCTTTTCCTGGCAGGGACACCCTTGTCTCGTTCTGTTTGGTCACTGCCTGCCTGCCAGGCCCCACAGCCATCCCCGGCACCATGGTCAGGAACATGGACGACTTTGACTTCTGCCTGCCTTCACATGCCCAGGGCGTGCTGGAGGGGCTGCAACAGCTGCGCGCCAACCCCAAACTGGCTGACGTGACGCTGGTGGCAGGTGGGCGAGAGTTCCCTTGCCACCGTGGCATCCTGGCCCTCTGCAGCCACTATTTCTATGCCATGTTCTCCGGTGACTTCGCTGAGAGCATCGCAGCACGGGTGGAGCTGAAGGAGGTAGACCCCAGTGCGCTGGAGATGCTACTTGATTTCGCCTACACAGGAAAGGTTACCATCAACCAGGGCAATGTGGAGGGGCTGATGCGGACCTCCAGCCAGCTCCACTTTCCTGCTATCCAGAAGGTCTGCAGCCGCTACCTCCGGCAGCAGATGGATGCCACCAACTGCCTAGGTATCTGTGAGTTTGGTGAGAGCCACGGCTGCCCTGAGGTCTCCTCCAAGGCCTGGTCTTTCTTGCAGGAGAACTTTGAAGCCGTGTCTCTGCAGGAGGAGTTCCTCCAGCTCTCCAAGGAGAGGTTGGCTGTCTACCTCTCCAATGACCAGCTGCAGGTGCAGGAGGAGCGGAGCCTGGTCGAGGCTGTGCTGCGCTGGGTACGCTATGATGCAGGACCTCGAGCCCAGTTCCTGCCGGAGCTGCTGGAGCTGACCCACCTCGTCTCACTGCCTGACCAGTACCTGCAGAACCTCCTTGCCACCGAGCCTCTTGTTCGTGACTCAGATGCCAGCAAGGCCCTCGTCACCCGATCCCGTACCATGGTGGGTACCCCCATCTCCTAAATCCCACTCCCTGAGCCAGGAAGGAGGAGCCTGATGGCCCTGCCCTGGCCTCTACGTCAGGGGCAGAGCAGCACTGGTGCCCTGAAGAACCCCCAAACGCCACCACATAAGCTAGAGGAGGTGCTGGTGGTGGTTGGCGGCCGTGTGCTGGAGGATGGTGAGGATGAGGAGAGGGGGCTGCAGATGCCAGCTGCCTCCAGGAACTTTGCCTTCTACAACCCCAAAAGCAGTAAGTGCCCACCACTTCCTCCACCCCCTTCATGTTAATTAGCCATCTGTCTACCCCAAAGCCACCTCTTGCCAAACTGGTGTAAGTTTACAGAGACACTGGTTGGGGTGGGATGGGTTTGAAACAGGGATGGCTTAAAAAGTGCCATTGTTGGCTTGGGGGGTCATTGCTTGGCTCTGCTGGGTTTCAGGACAATGGATGGCTCTGCCTGACTTCCCTGATTACAACAAATGGGGCTTTTCCCTGGTGGCTCTGAACAACGATGTGTACGTCACAGGTCAGTGCCAGGGCTGCTGGTGCAACATGGGGGTCTTCAAGGAGCAGGCATGGAGGACGAGGGACAAAGATGTGAGCACAAGGCACTGGCATGGGACCAGGGGCTCCTCTCTGAGCAAAGTCCTCTCCTTACTCCTTACTTTGCTTGGGCAAATCCGGCCACTGCAAGGGAAGTGAAGGCACAGCAGCACTTGGAGACGATGGCCTGCCTGACCTGTCTCTCTCTAGGCGGCTCCCGGGGGTCCCAGAATGACACGTGGTCAACGACCCAGGCCTGGTGCTTCTGCCCCAGGGATGGCGCCTGGAAGCCCATCGCCTCCATGCTGAGAGCCCGGACAAACCACACTAGCGCTGTCCTCAATGGTGAGATCTATGTCATTGGAGGTAAGGCTGCAAAGACCCTGTAGGTGCTGCTATGGTAGGGGTCCATGGGTGCCCCAGAGCATCAGAGTGGCTGCAGTGTCCTGTCACCCTGCAGGGACAACAGTGGATGTGGTGGAGGTGGAGTGCTATGACCCATACAACAAGAGCTGGTGTGCCATCAGCCCAGCCCTCAAGTACGTGACCAATTTTGCAGCTGCCAGCTGCTTGGGCAAGCTCTACCTGGTGGGCTCCTGTGCTGTCAAGTACAATGCACTCACTCTACAGTGCTACAACCCTGTTCAAGGTGAGAGCTGACCCTGCTGCCACGCCCCACCAATGTTGTGCCGGGAAGAGGGACTGAGGGGAACCTCCAGGCAGGTGATCCCCTGGGCTGCCAGGCATGGTCCTGTGGCATGTAAACAGGTGCTAACAGGGTGTGGTGATGGCTGTGGCACAGGGCCCGGGAGCCCCAGGAGCACGGCTGTTAGCAGCATGGACCTGAGTCACAGATGTCTGACACAGCCCAGACCCGAGCTTCAGTGGAGCGAGATCTCTGAGGCACAGGGGTGGGGGAGGCTGCCTGCCTTAAGAGGAAATTAACACCTTGTGACAATGTCACCTCCTCAAGTAGCCTCTTCCCCATCCCACAGCACCTCTACAAACTATGTCCACCCCCCACCCGCTGCCCCATTTTTTTATGCAAGACCCTCGACTGGGATGGGGACTGCAGGTGCCAGTCTGCCTGGCTGCTCTGCCTCCTCCCTTTCAAATTCCCCCTGAAATAGCAATGCTTTTTCCGGCCACTGGCAGCTGCATGGAGAGCCAAGGGTGGGACACATTGGTAATGACTGCTCCTTGCAGATTTGTGGAGTGTGATCACATCCCCCTTCATCCCCAAGTACCTCTCAGCCCCACGCTGTGCCACCCTGCGCGGGCACATCTACCTCATTGGGGATAACACCAAGAAGGTCTACGTGTACAACCCAGAGGCCAACATCTGGCAGAAGGTAGTGGATGTGGGGCCGGGCATGACCACCCTCCCAGGGTGATGGGGATGGTGTTCCCACCTGCTCCCCCTCAGTGCCAGCACCCCCCTCTCCCTCCCATCCACTCATCCCTTGGCTCTATTAACACCTGCAGAGCTGAGGATGCCCCGTTCCTTCCTCCCTTGCTCCCCCATCACACATGCACTAGGCACCAGAGGCCCCCAAACCTCACAGAGAGGACAGGGTAGTGAGACACATCTGGTGGGTCAATGTCCTCTGCGGTGGGAGTAGGAGGTCACCAACAAAGACTCCCTGCACATTTCACCCTGCCCCTCACACAGGTGCAGCTTCTACACACACTTCATGAGAACGGTGGTATGGTGGCACTGGGCGACCGGCTCTTCGTCACTGGTGGCCACTGGAAGGGCATGGACGGGGACTACCGGGTAGACATGGAGGTGTATGACTGTGCCAAGGACCTCTGGATGCGTGAGGGCTCCCTGCCCTGTCTCTGGCTCTTCCACAGCTCCTCATCCATCTTTATGGACACCTCCAAGTGGACAGAGGCTTTCCAGGGTGACCATGGATGGTAGGAGAGCCACAGTGATGCCTGTCACCCTATGCAGCAGCGCTCCCCTTGTCCATCTGTCTGTTCAGCTCAGCAAGGGGAAGATGGAAACCCCTCTGCCAGGCTAGCTGGGGCATCAGGAGTGTGTTCTCCCCCATCACTGCAGAGAAAAGGCTTTTCATTATAAACATGCTTTGGCTAATGCACTCTTCTTTTGGTTTGTGGGTTTGCCATTTTTTCCGAACTGCCTTTTTAAACCTTAAAGCTTTTAGAGTATTTCAAGGCCTCCCAAAGTGCGGTTCATCCCATCAAAGCCTGACATTGCTACTTGGAAGCCACAGTCCCTTTCCCCATCCCATCGACATCCAGCATGGGAAAACCTAAGTAGGATCGGAGAACTCTCTTTCTCAATGCCCAAAGCTCTCCAGCCCCTTGCTGGCTTAGATTTAAACATCAGGCCCACCCCAGCACCCTGTGGCAAAGAATGACAGGAGATAAGGCAGGTTTTGGATACTTTGTGTCAAGTATCCCAGCAGCCCGTGCATAATCTTGGTTTATCTCCTGGGATACGAAGCATGGGAAGTGATCCACAGACATGGTGAAGCAGCCGGCACCTGGGTGACTCCCTGCTGGTGTGATGACTCCTGCCTCAGCCTCGTCTCTGACGGTACTGGTGGCAGAAGGATGGGCGAGCACAAGACGACGCTTCCGCGACGGCCGGGCCCACAGCCAGCACCGCTGGACGGTTCAGCTGTTCCGCCTTCGGTTGTTTGGTATTTCCGAAGCGTTAAAAACACGTCGCGCTGAGGAGCCACCGGAACGGGGAGGGCACCTCCCGCTCCAGGAGCCCTGCGCTGCTCCCTACGGCGGGGAGGTCCCCGCGTTCCGAGGGCAGAACCCGGCAGTGGGGCGAGCCCGAGGCGGGGCCGCCCTCCCGGTAGCGGTGGCGGCGGGATGCGGCTGCCGGAGCTGTGCCTGGCGCTCCTCTGCGCCGCCGGCACCGGGAGCGAACCCCCGCAAGCAGCCCGGGAGCGGCCGCCGGGCCCGGGAGCAACTGCGGAGAGGACGGCGGCAGCGGGACATGGGGGACCGGCGTGGACCCCCGGCGGGCGTGGATGCTGCTGGCCGGAAGCCCCGGGCGGGGGAGCGGCGGTCGGGTCCGCGGCGGGACGGGGGCTGACACAGCACCAGCGGGCGGCCGCTCTCCGGGAAAACCGCCCTCGACTGCCGCGCAGGCCGGTGTGACAGGGGCTGCCCCGACCTCCCCCACTATGCCGGAAGAGCTGCTAAGGGAGCTGCAGCTCCTGCTCAGAGGTAGCGGGGTTGGGGGGCCTAGGGTGGGAGCTGTGGGGACAGTGGGACAAGGCACAACAGAGTTGGGTGGCAGAGCCAGAAAAAGTGAAGGTTCCTTCCTAAAGTCAAACCCCAGTTGGGTTTGGGGTCAGGCATGGAAAAGGAGCAGGTGAAGACGTGCAGGACTCCCAGGGAAGGCTGTAAGGAAGAGGAGGAAAGCAGCAAACGCAGCCCTTAGGCCAGGGCCCAGTGTCGTGTGGAAACAGCCTTCCACCACCAAATACGTGGAGCAGAAAATGCAGCAGGAGCTGCGGCTGTCCTCCATCCTAAGTGCCCAGCCTGCCTCTCTTGCCCTGTCTCTGGGGGCACCTGCCCCGGCACAGGGGCTCCTTCTCTAACTCCAGCCATTCCCCATCCCAGTCTGAGAGGGAGGGGATGTTCTACCGTGGCCCAGGACTGAACCTGGACAGTGGGCAGTACACAGCGCTCATTGCAGGGTTCTACCCCTCCTACTGCACAATGGTGAGTCCTCATATAGCCCCAATGGCCCTGCCGGGGAGGTCTGGGACGGTTCTCATCCCCTGCACAGCGCATAGGGAGCCACGAAGAAAGGGGCAGGCATACTGAGGGACCCACCTGCGGGTGCTGATCTGTGTGCAGTCCTGCTGCCAGCAGAACAGGTGTGGCAGGGCAAACCCAGGGACGCTGGGACAGGTAGGGGGGGAAGGAGTCCAGCATCCCCAGGAAAGGAGTGGCATGCTCCCCCCCACCACTACCCTCCCTCTTCTGCAGCAACTTGGAGACCGGGTCCTGGCTGGAGAGCAGTGGTGACCTTTTCACCATCTCTGTCACTGGCACCCTTGACCTGTGGGTTAGTGGTGCCAGCTCCACTGGTGACAGTACTGGGCAGAAAGGTGCCTTCCATGGCCCTAGTCCACGGCTGGGCATCAGGTCTGCTTCTCAGATGACCTCCAAGCCCTAAGGACAGTCACGGCAGAGCTCTGCTAAGGCACTATAGCAGAGACTGTGGTTGGGCTGCCCTAAAGGCCTTGTGATGTTCTTTTCCCAGAAGGGTAAGGGCAGCTCCTCCAGCTCTTGGTTGCTGTGTGCAGGGGAGAGCTCTCTCCTTGTCTCTGCCAGGCCATGTCTAGTGCCCAGGGGAGGTGTCCCAGCCCTGATAAGCCCTCTCTCCCCTCCTCAGGCTGGGCAGTATGCCTCTGTTTTCATGGACAATGCAGCAGGCTCTCCCCTCACTGTTCAACGTGGCTCCAATTTCAGTGCCATTCTGCTAGGAGCGTGAAGAGGCACCATGCAGGGCACTGAACCTGTGCTAGACGCAGCCGAACCCTTCGCTCTGCCAACCACCATTGTGTCTCCCCTGCTCAGCACTAAGCCTAGGGAAAACCATTTGCTCTTGCAGGAACTGCAGTCTGGTCGAATACTGCTCGTGCTGCAGAACCAGCTGAAGGTGGACAAAAGATCATGAAGAAGATGATGATGATAATAATAAAGCAGCCTGACAAGGACCTAAAGGCATTCACTTTTACCTAAATGCTAGGCCTAGAAGTTTATCTTGGAAAACACTGCTGACAGTGGCACCAGATGGTTGCCTTCTCCCCAGGGCTCAGCTCCCACCGTTCCTGGTATAAAGCCTCATGCGTCCTTAGTGGACTCCCCTTCCCTGCCCAGACTTAGTCTCAGCAGCCCAAACCAGATTATGTATCACTTTAGCTGCCCTGGGGTGTATGAGCAGTGAATGTTTGCCGGCAGAAGCCAACATCTTTTACACTAATCATCAAAACAAAGTCCCAATAATGCCACACATACCATTAAAGCAAATTCCTGTCCCATGACTTTCCACACCACACACTCCCTGCCTGTGGCACAGGGCCCAGGCTGTGGGCAGCACAGGTATGCTCTTTGCTCCAGCTCCGATAGCTGCCTGAGCTGAGGATGGGCACAAGGCTATGTGAGTGAGGGCTGCAAGAGAAGGACCCACGAAGGCTGGGCGTTTGATTTCTTAGTAGCACTTAGTACTGGGCAAGTTGTGCCAGCAACGCTCTAAGATAGCCCGAGCTGTACCTAGCCCCACCTTCTCCCAGCCATCTCCCTGGCCCTGCATGCCCTTCTCCACAGGCTGCATCTCCTTGAGGAGCCTGGTGAAGTAGCTGTTAATGCAGCAATTTATGGGTAAGGGTGGTTGGATCTGGGGAGGAGGTGGGCAGGCTCTGGCTGTGCAGTTTCAATGCTGACTTCTCCCAACGCAAAGAGAACTTGTCTCTGAAAGCAAAGCTGTGCTTTTCCACCAGCTAATCAGGTGGGCAGCAGCCTCCCGGCAGGCACGAGGCCACTGCAGCTCCTGCCTAACTGAGGAACTTGGTCATGGCAGCACCTCCCAGTCCTCATGCATGATGAGCCAAGGCAGCCTCGATCTCATCAGCTGCCTCTCTTCCTACTACATACACCAGAGAAGGTACAAAAGGACTCGGTGTCTGAGAGCAGGGTTTGCCCAGCTGTGAGCTGTCCTGTGCAGATACTGACCCCAGCATGCCTGAACACAAAACTGAAAAAGCTCATTAAGTCAGAAGTACTCAAATGGTAATTTAAGTGTTGAAAGGGGACAGAAGCTCAGTCAGCCCCAAAGGAGAATAACTGCATGCAGAACACTTGTGCATGGGCCACCTTGAGGTGGAGCTCTTCTCAGTAGCAGGATGCTGCTGAGCAAGGAGAGTGCTTTTCCAGGAAACCTCCTGCAGACCCTGCCTTATCAGGAAATTAAAGCAAATAGTTTTTAAAATTCCACTAAAGCTGGGGCTGAACCTGCTTTTCTAACTGGCTGGCTACTCCCAAGCATGGTGACACCTGCTCCTTTTCCCCTTTGCCATGAAAAATGGACATTTTTTGGAAATTTTTATCAACTGTACCATAACACTGCATATCCTGATCCTATCTGGAGCTGTGCTTTCAGAACTTTTCCTAAAAAGAAGGAAAGCAGTGTTTTAAAAGGGAGAAGGAGGGAAGACAGTCAGAGAAGGACAAGCTGAGGGACAATTCCTCTCACTAGCTCTTGCCCTGGAATTCAGAGTAGCCTCCTGGACGGAGCCCCACAGCTGGGAGCATGGCTCAGCTCTTGCACCATGGCACAGTGCAAGAGGTGGAAAAAAGGGGAGATGAGAAGGGAGGGCAAAGTTACCTTTCTGAAATTTGCCATCAGGGTTTCTTTTGCCACAAACAGAAGCAACTCCATGCTAGTCTGTCTGGGCTCTCCAAATTTGCCTTTAAAGACTAGAAACAGCAGTGTGCTGCTAACAAAGGCATTCCCTCTCAGTTAATCCTGCAGTGCAATCTTACATCAGAGCACCCAGGAATGGCTGGGAGCAGAACAAGCTGGGAGAGGAAAAGCACTACCCAAAATCTGTGCTGAAGGCCCACTTCCATCTTCAGTCCTCTGCGGGAGACACAGAGAGTTAGTGTGCACCAGGCTGCGTTAGCCTAACCCTTAGCCTAAGCCCATGAGGTGTAACTAAATACTGCTGGAGCAGAAATAGATGAAAGATGATCAAGCCACCTGTCCCAAACAGGACAGCTTTTGTGTGCTCCAGAAAACACATAGCCCAGGATCTGGAACCATCTCCCAAAGTTTCAGGGATACAGAAAACAGAAATGGGCCAGGGAAGCCTCACAGCCCTACACAGATTTATGCACAGAACGGCAGGTACCACCACATCAACCTTGCCCACGTCCCCTGCGACTACAACGGTGCCTCATCAGAACAAGGAGGTAACCATCGTGCAGATCCCTCAGTTCACCTCCCTCACTGCCCCGCCCACACACAGGATGGGAAATTGGAAATTTAAGTACTTTGGTAGCCCAGTTCACCTAGCTCTCATTCTGTCTTTTGGTCTTAAGCCGAATTTTCTCTGGAAAACAGCACACTGACTGCAGCAATAGCTGGTAGCAATAGCTGGTAGAGGCATTGAGACAGAATGAGATACCAGACAGTTATTAGTACCTAAAACCTGAGATGCCTTCTCCTCAGACAGCACAGACAAGCACAGAGCCTGCCTATAGCTCAGCTACCTTTCAAGTCCATTTGGTGAAAATACTTTTCCCAAAAAACATCAGGAGCAAACTCTAGCCATTTTTCCATACCAACACCGGGGTAAAACTCCAACATGTTCTGCAAGCAGAAGGCATGTATGCTGCTGCTCTGCAAATGGTGTTTGTGTCCCTCAACTGCAGGCAATCTCACAGACCAACTTCAGAGTACAAAGATTTCCTACCCAGCGTGAAGAGGACAGCCCATACCACATCCCAAGCTGGTGGCCTAGAGTCTGTACGGTACAGCCTGTCCAGAAGATCCCATTGAGTCCTGGAATTCAGGACTCTCCCAGAGTCCTGAACAAAGCTCAAGGATATGCGTAGCATAATCGCCCCATTTGAAACAGCTGGCAGAGCTCATGCCCCCAGGTGCCTTTTGCTAGCAGCTGGATTTACTGGTAAATCCAGCCAAATGGATTTACTGGGTTTGCCAAGACATTCAACCTTGCTAGCTAAGTGAGCTAAAACTATTAGAAAAAAAAAAATCTTTATTTACACTGAAGAGCATCCAGCAGGACCCTCCCTCCCCCAGCCATACATGCATGCACACAGACCTCTCCCATCTGCCACACCTCATCCCTCAGTGCTCTATCCGGACCACCATGACCGTGACATTGTCCGCCGACCCTCGCTGTACTGCCTTGTTGGCCAGTCTGTTACACGCGGCTTCATATCGAGCATCTGCTTCTAGCTTCCCTTCTCTCATCTGGATATTCTTATCCTGTTGGGACAAGGAAAGATGACACTGATTGCTCCCAGCAAAGGTAGGTACAAGCACATTGTACTTTCCAAGCATGGGGAAGCAAAACACACACAGACAACCTTCGGCATAAGGGAGGGTACCCTGGCAGAAGTCCATTTCATGCCCTCTGCACTGACAAACCCAGCCCCCACACTGTCTTCTCCTCACCTCCAGGCAGGACACAATGAAGTTCACAGCTTCTTCTGGTGTAAAAACTTTAAAGAGGCCATCACACGCTATCAGAATGAACCTAGAAATCAAGTGGAGATAGGTTCCAAGGCTGAATTTTTGGCTCCCCAGCTACAGCACAATCCCTCCAATCTATGTTATGAACATCCATGCTTCAATCCAAAGGGTAACAGAAGATGCCTTAAGAGCTCATCTGAAAATCCCTCGGAACCTACCATTCATGGCAATTCAAAATACAGGCCAAATAGGCCAGGCAATTGATGTAAGACCTAGATCAGGACATCCTGGCAGTCCTACCAACACTGGCAGGATCACATACAACATCCTGGTCAAATGCTCCATTGTTTCTCTAAGAACTGCTTCTTTCCTTTGAGTCTTTTCCTTCACGTATTTTCCCTGTGAAGTAGCTAATGCAAGGAAATAGAGAAACACAGCTAAATCCCTCATGTACATCGCTTTAAAGCCTTTACATTTCTACACTCCCGTGGTATGTGATAATTTAAATACATAAATTCAGAAGAAAAGCAAGCAGCACAACTGTGATCAGAAAACTCTGACACAACGTATTGACACAGGCTGCAGAAAGTTGAGGTGATACAAAGCCCAAGGCAAGGACAGCATCCCTCCTAGGACTAGGGAGACAGCCCGCTGTGCACTCCCTGCCTTCAGAGGCAACTGTATTAACCAGGAGCCCTAACCACAGTCACCAGTATAAGGAAAACTACAACCAACCCACAGAAGTGGTCAGCCTGCACATGCCTCTGAAGACATCATTTCAGAGCCTGATATTCAAGAGCATCTTTAGAAATATTTTAGTGGATCACTTGATACGGAACTCTAATCCCAGAAAAAGCAGCAGTACTGGGTTACACTCTCACCTCCGAGAGTCTGCAGGGCCACACTAACACGAAAGCTCACTGCAAGTTGTTGTTGCCAATCATATAATGAAAAAGTATCTCAAATCTTCAGACATCAGAGCCAAATGTAAAGGTATGTATGAGCACTATACGGCTGGTAGAAACAACTCTTGGACAGGATGGAGATCCAAGAACTCAAGCCTTAACTGACTGCTTAAACACTGGTGCGTGAGTTTATTCAGAGCACAAAGGACATCTAAGGCTTGTGTATACTATTGCTATGAGGCTGGTTCCTCCAAGAGAAGCCTTTCCAGTATCATGGCAGAGCGGCAGCATTATCCCACTGTACTGATAAGGAACAGGACCAGAGAAATGGCAACAGTAAGAGCATCCTCTAATTCTGGGGGGATCAATATGAAGTGCCTTGGCCCTAACAGCAGAGCAAACAGGGTTGTGCAGCTTTTGCTGAGCAGAGCTGGGACAGACAACCCCCCGTGCATGGGCAGGCTTTACCTGTCATTGTGTGTGAGTTGGCAACGTTTGATATCTGGCACAGAGATAACACCACAGCGTTTGTACTGGCCATCCCCAATGGAGCGGGAAACCTCCAGCACTCCTAGGACTCTTCCGTCCCTGCACAAGGAAAGAAAACATTGAGAGCCCTACCCACACGTCTGCTTTGCTGCATGCCTGATAGGGACACTTTGTGCATTCATCTGCCTCATACAAATAATGACCCACTTCCCCAGCAAGTTGAAATCTTTCCTTTAAAATCTTCTTCCCTTTCTGCATGTTTGTGTGAAGCTCTGGGAAACAAGTGGTGAGGAGGAGAAGCAAATAAAGTCAGGAGACTTCAAGGCTGTTTTCAGTCACCCTGCCCTAAGTCCTGCTTAGCCTAGCAAAATGGGGAAGTAAGAGTTATATGTGAGCTGAACTCCCGGAGGCATAGGTTTGAATACAGAGATTTTTTGGCAAGATATCTAGCAAAGCGCACTTCACTAGAAGCACAGAGCGGCCGAGGCAAGACCAGGTCTGAGCCAGCAGCCCCTCCTGTGTCCTGCCTATCAGGACACTAACCGCTACAGACTGGCTCAGCTGCGAGCAGTTCCCAGGAGTGAGAAACATGGCACATTCAGCTCCTGATCACTTGGCATTTAGTACCCACTGATCGCAGCAAGCAGTTCTGTGAAACCCAAGTTACAATACCCCTCAGGAAACAGCTCTGGTTTATTAAGTTTTTCTAATTAACCAAGTTCCCTATAGAAACAGCTTCCCACACCTCACCTTTCCAACAATCAAGCACCTTCCCCCAAAAAGGCTTTTCTGTGCCCTCTGGGAATACACAAAGCTCATACATCTTGTAGTCCAAGCAGCCCCGCTTGTGATAAAAGCAAGAAGCAAGGCTGTCACAGAGAAGAGATCTGATGCTCTCACACTCCAGGACTTATCTCTTGGGTCCAAAATATTGAACTACAAGCAGTGGGAGAGGCTCCCAGGCAGTCAGAGACTAGTTCTGAAAAGAGCTGACCGACACTGGGCCATCCCTTTGCTGTGTGCAAAGATAGATCAGTGCTAAGTGTAAGCGGCAGCATGTGCTCTCCAGATAGGGGGAACAAAGAGCTCCAGACGTGGCAGCATGACAGAAGTGAGCCCACCACTTCCCACCTCGGGTGCATTTTACCTCCACAGGCACAAAGATATTTCACCTGCCTTGAATCCCCTCTTTGTGAAGATGCCACTAAACCAAGAAACAGCCTTCAAAGAAGGGAGAGAACCTAGCCAGGAAAATTACACTCAGCTGCTGTGTTTGGCACCAGCTCCCCGAACAGCCATGAACTCGTTTGCATAGGAACATTAAGATAATCACATTTTGGCTCCAGATAACTCCCTCCTACTGCAGACAGCCTCAGTGCATCAGCTAACCCCAGGGGAGCAACACCAACTGACATTGAGTGCTCTCTCAAACCATCCATCCTCTCACAGGACATGGAGAGAGGTCATGCTGCAAGCAAAGAAATGAGTTTTGTTCAGCATTGCAGTGTGCAGATAGCAGTAACTTCTTCAACAACCCAGTCCAGCTCTGTAGGTCTAAATCTGTAGGTCAAGCTTAAGCATGTCTATGCTGGTATCCCACTGCCAGGTCTTACATGCGTCCTGCCTTGGCCATTTTAAGGCCCTGGGAAACCAGCCCCTATCAACCTACTCCAACCATCGAATCCTTACACACCTCAAGCACCACTGTGCTTCCCACAGGCAGCAACAGATTCTCTCCAAGCTCTCAACTACAATGCATACTGGGCTCAGGAAACTCCAAAACCTCAGTGCTCAGGCCCAAAATTAGGTCAGGGTTTAGATTAGCTCACTCACACCCTTCAGGCACTCACCTGACATTTCCCCCAGCTTTCTGTATCCGCATACGCTCCTCATATTGGGTGGGGTTATGCTCCTTACTGAGGCTTAAGGCTGAGTATTTCTGACTCTCTTCATTGTAACGACACAGAATCGCCTGTGCTGACAAAAGACCATAATGAGTAAACAGCAACACAACTGCAGCAACAACTTCTGGAGCGCGAGCCCCAAACTGTAGTGAATGGACCTACATCCGGCCCGTGACTGGTGGTCATTGGTGTTTCTCATGGCTCAGTCCTAGGTAGGAGACGCTGTTCAGTAATTTTATCAGTGATCTGGATGCAAGAGGTGAATGCACCACTACCAAGTTCCCTGAGGATACCAAACTGGGAGTGCTGTGGACTCTCTGGAGGGACAACATGCCTTGCAGAGGGCTCTGGATAGATGCACCATCAGGCAACTGTCAGTGGCACGGAATTACTAAGTCCAAGTGCTAGATTCTGTGCCCAAGGTGGAGCAACACTGAGCACAAGTGTAAGCAGGAGAGGAGTGGCTGGGGAGCAGCCCTGCAGAAAGGATCTGGGGGTGCTGGTTGGCAGCAGCTCAGTAGGAACTATCACCAGGAGGGCAAATGGCCTGGGGGCATCCCACACAGCATGGCCAACGGGTCAGGAGAGGGGATGGTCCAGCTGTGCTCAGCACTGGTGCAACCTCACCCAGAGCGCTCCAACAGTAGAGATGATGGGAATGTACTTGAATGTGTCTAGAAGAGGACAACCACACTGGTGCCAGGGCTGGAAGGCATGTCCTGGGAGGAGGCTGAGGGCTCTGGATTTGTCTGGTTTGGAGAGGAGGCTGAGGGACAACCTCATCCCCTCTGCAGCTTCCTCAGGAGGGGACATGGAGAGGGAAGTGCTGATCTCATGGGAATGGCTCAAAGCAGTGCCAGGGGAGGTTCAGGCTGGACATTAGTAAGTGTTTCTTTATAGAGCAAATAATCAAATACTGCATCAGGCTCCTACAGAGGTGGTTAATGTCCCAGGCTGCCAAGTGTTTAAGAGGTATTTAGACAGTGCTGTAACTTTAGGGCAGCCCTGAACTGGTCAGGCAGTTGGACCAGATGACTGTCATTGGTCCCTTTCAACTAAAATATTCTATTCTAGATACTGTGGGATATTTAGCACCACCTAGAGAGAGCTTTCACACACAGTTGTTTTACACTATGGGAGACAACACAGAAGTACTCTGTGCTTCCCCAAAACAAGATGCTTTGTAGGAACAATTGAGTAGCTCATGGCAACTCAGACTTTCCACACAAACAAAAAAAACATAAAGCTCTGGGCAGAATAAAGATGCCATCAGTGGTCTCCATTCTGCTTACCCGGCTGTCCCCGAGGTTGGCTATGTAGAGAATATTGTCAACAGCTAAGACACAAGTAGCTGTGGAGCCATCCTTCCATGCTGGCTTCCTGAAGGGAACAAAAATGAGATTACTAAAGGTGAAAAACAATGCTTAAGAAGTTAAATCACAGAGTGTTCTAGGGGACTCAAGGAAGAGTCATGTGCCAACAGCAGCAGATGCCTGCAAGCAGCTCAGGAAACTGGTGGTGATAAAGAGCAAACTGGACAAGGTCAGAGGAACTACACAGAGTACTGACTTCTGAACGCACAGCCAATGCCCAGCTGGTGCAAATACTGCCAGTTACAGCTCCTGCACCAACCCTTCCCCACACTCAGCTCCCAGGAAACCTCCTACGTGAGCAGAACAGGCTCAGCCCTGATGACTGCCCAGAAGCTATAGCATTACAAGCAAACAACCACCCCACACTCCTCCTTGGGAGGCTCCTTCTTTGCAGTAAAGTGTAGTCCTGCACTTTGCA
>VZRJ01000749.1:0-39283 GCA_013397565.1 Ptilonorhynchus violaceus
TGCTGCTGGTGGGGCTGGGGTCTCCGCTCAGCCTCGGCTCCGAGGAAGTGTCACTCGGAGTCTCCAGGCACTGCTGCCGCTCCAAGGTTCCGTTCACGCGGATCATCTTCTCCCCCGCCTTGTTTCTCCGGAGCTCCTCAAGGCTGCTTTTGCCGTGGATCACGGGTGGGCTCTCTCCCTTCGGCTCCACGCTGCTTCCAGACGTGGTTTCTTCTGCCAGGCTAATTTCTGTCTGCTCCCTTCCCTCGATTTTCCCTTCGGGAACATTCTTCCCAGCCTGCGCAGGTATCAGGGTGTGCCGGATGGGATTCTGCAGGATCCTGGCCAGCCGATCCAGGCGTTCCACAAGGGACAGCTCCCCGTTATTCCTGAACTCCTGCTGCTGGTGCTTCCTCTGGCGCTCCAGGAACTTCACCCAGAGCTCATCCAAGCTGCCCCTGGAGTGGGTTCTCTGCCGCGGTGCTTTCCCCACGTTCCCATCCAGGGGAGTTGTTTGGCCACGTGGCAGAGGAGCATTTCCAGCTGCTGCTTCTCTGCTGCCACGCTGGTGCAGCTCCATCCCAGATGCCTCATTCCCAAAGGATGCACTGACGCTCAGATCCTCGTTCCTGCTGTCATCTGCCTCTGCAGGGAGTGCAAAGAATTCCCTTTCCCCACCTCTCCTGTGGAGGACAGAGGAACCCCGATGGTGCCGACGGGTTTTTCCCAAGGCAGCACCTGAGGAAGGGGGAGTGTGTCCAGCTCCAGGGCAGTCCTTGGATAACTCCCTGGAATCCAGGCAGCAGCTCCCACCTGTGGGCATCGGGCGGTGCAGGGAGGGCCGGGTGGATCTGGGGATGGAACGGGAGGGTTTCACAGACTTGGGACGGTCTCTGTGTTCTGGAAGAGAAGAAAACACTTCAGTGTCTTGTTTCTTTACAAAGACTCGAGCAGCATACAGCTTAAACTGGAGGATTTTCATCCTAAAACTTTCAAAACACTTCCAAGGATTAAAAGCTGGATCACTCAGCTCATTCCCAAAATGCAATGAACTAGAAAAAGTAGTTTGAGCATTACTAAAAGCACATAAATAATATTTGCTATCACTGGCAGCATGGAATGCAAGAGAATTATTATATCCAAGGGAATCTGAGGGAGGACTTTAATTACACCTCAGGGAACTGCCCTGACCAACACTGAACTGAGACTTTATTTAGTCATGGAATGGGAAGGGAATTGGACCTTAAAGCCCATCCAGTTCCACAGGCAGGGACACCTTCCACTATCCCAGGGTGCTCCAACCTGGCCCTGGACACTCCCAGGGATGGAGCAGCCCCACCGCCCTGGCCATCCATGAAGGACTCACAGCATGTGCCAGGACCACCCTCCAAAAGAGCTTTAAAGTCAATTTTAATATAATACAAAAAATAGGAAGTTTTAAAATGTGCTTTGTGTTGCGTTCTTTGTGTAAAGGACTGGATTATTTCATCTCTCCCCTTCCCAACACAAAGAGTTGGGTGGAACACGGAGATCATGGACACTGGAACCAGGCCCGGCCTCTCTCAACTCTGAAATTGGAGGAATTTTTCTTCCCATACAAGGGCAATGTTTATAAACTTGTGTAAGAGGCTTCCTCCACATCCTCCTGACAAATGAGATCAGGCTTGGGAATGCCAGGCAGAACTTTGCTATTCCTGGCTTTTTAGAAAGTTACCAAGAAATGGAAGGAATGTAAACAGGCAAAAAATAAAAATAAGTTTGTATGGAGAAACTTTTTTTAAAAAAATACATAACTTGCATAATTTTAAGCTCTAGACAAGCTCTGTGGGTAGAGGTAATCTTTTATTAGATCATCTAAAAATACAGTTGAAGAAGTCAGGAAGATTTAAGACATGCAAGTCTTTCTTCTGAAAGCTTGTTGAAAGTTCCAGCTGCACTGGCTGCTTTCACAAAAGATTCTTTCTCCTTACAGTTCTTTTCTTACCTGGGCCCTTAGACCATCACAGCTATAAAAAAAAATTACGAGATAATTTTGTATTAACACTTTTGTTCCCCTCTCATTTTTATCCAGGTTATTGATGTTGCAGCCTTATATAATCACTTGGGATTTTCTTCTGCAAATCAAAACCATCTTCTGGAAACACCAAAATCTCACCCTTCTGAGAAAAAAGCTTCAAAGGAAAAAAAAAAAACCACCTGCAGTGAAAAACTAAAATAATCAGATGAAATCCCTACCAACACATCAGGACAACTTCCCTGAGGAATGACCAGCTGCCCTCAGGAGAGATGGAGCCACTCAGGAATTCCCACAGTTTCCCACGGCCAGGGATGGCAATCCAGGCAGTTCACCAGCCGCTCCCAGCGCCAGGGGGAGGTTTGTACGGAGTGTCCACGAGGACTGGCCTTAGCTGCTGTCCCCAGAGGCAGGGTCAAACCCCCGCGAGCTCAGCCTCATCCCACCCTGCCCGCGCCGTCCGCACGACAGCTCCACGTGGCCACGGAGAGGGAATCCCGACCTTCATCCCCCAGCAGGCTCCTCCAGGGCAGGGGCTGGAAGGGACAGGGACAGCAGCGACCCCGCTGAAGGTCAGGGGAACACCCAGGACAGAGATCCCTGACGTGACATCACAGGACAGCAGAGTGTCTGTGGGCAGGGCAGCCCCAGCCCGGCACACACGGAATCCCAGCCCACTCCGGCTGCCAGGGAATTCCTGACAATTCTACACGGGCTCCAGCAGCCCTGGAGACACGGGAATGCCAGCAAATACCGATGTCCAAGTGTTTCATGGAGTCATGGAATGGCTGGGGTTGGAAGGGACATTAAAGACCATCCCATTCCACCCCTGCCATGGGCAGGGACACCTCCCACTATCCCAGGTGGCTCCAAGCCCCATCCAACCTGGCCTGGGACACTTCCAGGTTGGAGAGTCCACAACCTGTACTTCATCAGTCAGGGAGAAGCAGAAAGATAAGGAAAACTGAGTCAAATTTAGCATCTTCTGACAGACTATCAGCAATGTCACAGAACAGACACCAGGGATCCTGAAATGTGATTCTTCTGCTCTGGTTTCTTTCACATTTATGAAAACACATAAAAAATTACAGAATTAAAACCACATTTTAACTACCTGAAGAATGTTCCAGGGGTATCCTCTGCTCCTCAGCCCAGGCAAGCTTAGGCCAGGCCCTGTGGCTGTAGATTCCCTCTTTATCCTGGGCAGCTGCTCTGTGTGGAGTGGGATCATCCCTCAAACCAAGCACACGGGCCAGGAACCCTGGAGGAGGAGCATCCTCTGACCCTGCACAGAAAGAGAGGAACAACAGTGAGGAGACAGGAAGGGCAGATACAGAAATGCCACAGTTAACCAACACCACCGTCCCTGGCAGTGTCCAGGCCAGGCTGGACGGGGCTTGGAGCAACCTGGGATAGTGGAAGGTGTCCCTGCCCATGGCAGGGGGTGGAATGGGATGGTCTTAAAGGTCCCTTCCAGCCCAAAGCATTCCATAACTCCATGATCATATCCCTGTCTCAACGTCAGAAACCTAAAACTGTCCCCACCAATATGTCATCTTTCCCAACCCCACCTGGTTACATCCCATGGATTTCCTCCACCCCATTCCCTCAGCTGCTCCTTCTGAGCTAAGAGCCCTCAGTGCTGCAGGGACTGGGAAAAACAAAATGTATTTTTTAATCCTGCTGTACATTTTCCTAGAACCTTGTGCTGCTTCATTTGCATGTTGAATTTTTATATCTGGCATCACCATTTCTGCAAAACAACAGACTTGTACCACATTTGCTTCACTTTGGGCACATTTCCCCAGAGAGACTTGAAAAAGGTCAAGAGCAGGGACACCTAAACCACCCCCAGCACAATTCGTGTGCTGCCTGAGCTGGGCACTTCTGGCACTTGGTACCAACCTGTTCCCTTGGTCTCAGGAACTGGACATCTCTAACTTTAGTTTAGTCTACAAATAACTTTGGATATTAAAAAGCTCTGACTGAAACCAGCAAATAAAACCTGTAATGCCCAAGTGATCCATTCTTTCCAGGCAAAGTGGCAGAGAAATGAAAGAATCCAAAGTGAGCAGGAATTCCCAGAGGAAAGAAAAGGATGATCAAGCTGAGCTTTGCTTCTTTTCACTGCCAGAATGGAGCAACAACACCCCTTTCATCCCAGAGATGGGAACCAGAGCCTGCAGGCAGGAATTGTCCACCTTGGGGTCACATCCATGATTACAGACACCCCTGGATAAAGGAGAAAGAAGTACCTGAGTGAGAGCTCCCACCACTGGCCTCTGACTCCACTGGAGACATCCTGGCTCCTGCTTTTTGATAAGGCACATAATACATCCCAGTGCTTCCCAAGGGCTTGTATGGCAGCAACAGGGGCTGAGCTGTGGGGACAGAAGGGAAAACAAAGGAGTCAGGCCTGAAGCCTTTAGTGCAACAAGCCAGGACCTGAGGAGACTGCTCAGGGTGTTCCTGGGGCTAAATCCTGAGAAATACCCTATTCTTTAGGAAAATAAATTGCAGCTATTATTTCATTAATTAAATTAAATTTATTTAATTATTTAATCCCCACCCAAAGGTAGAAGGTTTACTATCACTTACCTAGAAAAACCAGCTTTACCTATTCAATATTAAAATTGTGATTAGGGTGACAAACTGACTGACAGAAATAACTCCTGTACCCACAGAGCTCCCAGCTGATCCATGTTTGAGGGAATCCCTTTAAAGGAGCAGGGATGTGTCTCTCAAGCAACAAAAGCACTGTGCTGATACAACAGAGCCCCAGCACGAAACAGCACTAGGGTGGGAAACCTCTGTGAACATCCACTTTCCTCTGCTGACAGATATTCCAAACTCTGCAAATTCCTATGTTTCATTCTATTAAAAACAGCAATGTGCAAATTTTTCTCGATTTTTTGGTATTATCTTGACTGGAGAGTAGATCAGTAAACAGATACAGCTCTTGATGAGCTCCAAGCAGTGAATCAAATCAAATTATCTACATACAAGTGTCAGATAATGTTCTTCAACCAGACTTGGACACAGTAAATTCAGTTCTAGAGAAACCTGAAGTGAATCACAACAGTATCCACACAAATCCCTCCCCACCAGACTGAAAACCCGAAGTTTAAGGGTTGGGATTTCCCCCCATATGAGCAACTTTATTCAAATTATGTCAAGGATGTTATTTCCACATAAAAGCTGGGTTTGGTTTGGGTTCTAATGCTTATCAACATCTTGAACTTGTACAGATCCAAGCTCACAGATCCATGTAAGACAAGAATTTGCTCACCTGGCTGCCTTGGGAAGGGGGGAATCTCGTTGTGGGCTGAAGTTGTAACATTGGGAGGCTCAGGGACTTTGGGGAGCGACGACTGCTGGGCAGCATTCCCACCCTCCTGGGGATCCACATAGATCTCTGCTGAAAAGGTGGTTTTCCCAGGGCTTTCTGTGGTGATCTGAGTGGCAGCATCAGAAGTCCTCCTCCCAGGTTTTGCAGGAAGCGCAGAGCTGGAGATGCCCTTGAGACCACATCCCCCTGAGTGCCCCAGACCCCGGGGCCTGTCCCTGCCCTGCAGCTCCCGTCCTGTGCTGGGAACAGAGGCAAACACCCGGCTGGGATCTGCTGAGGCCGCTGGGAGAGCTGATCCAGGAGCTTCTGGAATAACCTCAGCAGGAGGTAGTCTAGGAACACCTTCTGTTAGAGCTTCTGGAGCTGCTTTGGAAGTCACTGACTGAGTCTTCACCTGAGGTTTGTCCCACCTTTTCATCCCACTTTGAGCATTCCCAGCGCTGCACAGCTCCGAGCTACTGACCTTGGAGGAAAGGGTTATGTGGACACAAGACAGGAATTTCCTCACTGGAGATGAGGGAGCCTCAGCTGTGGTGGATAAAACCCCATCTGCAGGTAAATGGGGAGGAGGATCCATTGGCTCCCCCGCAGCCTCTTTTGGAATGAGAGGTGGCTCATCAGGGCTTTTCCTCTGCTCTGCCAAGCCCTCCCTGTGGCCCTTCAGCAAATCCCTTTGTGCAGCTGGATCTGAGCCTGCCGAGCCCTCACAGAGCTGCAGGTGGCCAGGTGGGCTCTTCTCCCGCTGGGAAGAGCTCGGAGAGCGGGATCCAACAGATGGATCTATTTCTTGACTGACTCCTGTGCTGCCACGGAGCCCCCCAGGCCTGGCACTCTGCCTGCCCCCCTCACCCACATCTGCAGTCAGAAACTCAGGGGGGTTTGTGCTAAGGGTCTGTGTTTTCTCAGCATGGATGCTCCCAGATCCCTGAGCTGCACAGGCTGTTCCCTGAGGAGCTCCAGCTCTGGCACTGTCAGCAGAGACAGGAGGAATCCCGTCCTGCTCTGCAGCATCAACGACCCCATCACCCCCCGAGCCAGCCAGCACTGCCCTCAGGGGAGAGCTCTGGGATCTCTCCCAGGGGTGTCTGCCATGGCTCCCTTCCCCAGCAATGGCAGAGTCCCTCTCCAAAGGCAGGATCTCACCCAGTCCCTCCCTGGGAAGGCCGGTGCCGCGTGCCAGGGATCCCAGCGGCGCCGGCGGCCGCCTCCGGGATGAGAGGGTGATGGAAGGGATTGGCTTTCCCAGCTCTTCCCAACCCTTCCCCACGGACGGCAGCTGCAGAGCTGGGAGGTGCGGCTCTGTGTGGGTACCAGAGGCAGCTGCAGAGCTCCCTGCACAGGGATCCCATTCCAGCGGCGGATGGAGCTCTGCCGTGGCTCTGGAATGACCCAGAGCTGGGTGCTGGTTGCACACACGCAGCTCAGCAGCGTTCCAAGGCTTCAGCTGCACGTCCTGCAGCTCAGCAGCATTCCAGGGTTTCAGCTGCACGTCCTGCAGCTCAGCAGCATTCCAAGGTTTCAGCTGCATGTCCTCCAGCAGGGAGCAGGCGGAGAGATCGGCTCTAGGGAACTGTCGGGAGCTGGATTGGAAGAGCTCCTGAGTCCTCCTGGCGAGCTGTGTGTGCCTGTCCGTGGGAAACCTGGGAACCTGGAAATGCTCTGTGGCCTGTTCCTGCTTCCTCAGGTATTCAGCAGCTGCTTCCACACCACGGACCCAGGGATCCTGAAAAACAGAGCACAGTTCACAGAGGTCATGGGGAAAACCTCCCAGCCCCACCAAAATCTGGGTGGGAAAATTCAAAGTAAGACGAGAGCTGTCAATAACCAAGAGTTTGTCACCAGCAAGGGATGGAATGCAGCTGTTCAAAACTAACTCAAAATTTATCCTCTTCAAGGGCCAAATCTCTCCCATGGCTTTGAGGGATGGTTGCAGTCAAGAGCAGCAACAGCAATGACAGAGCCCTTCAGTCTGGGGAACTAAAGCTGAAACTCTGTTGAAGGGGTCAAGGCATAAACACCTGTTCAACATGGAATGGTTTGGGTTGGAGGGACCTTAAAGCCCATCCAGTGCCACCCCTGCCATGGGCAGGGACACCTTCCACTGTCCCAAGGTGCTCCAAGCCCCGTCCAGCCTGGCCCCGGACACTTCCAGGGATGGGGCAGCCACAGCTGCTCTGGACAAGCTGTTTAATCCCTTCGCTCCCTGGAAAACAGGAGTCAAACGTTCTGCCTTTCAATCCCTTCGTTCCACACACAGCTGGACCTTTGTCACAAACCTGCTTTGGAACACTGGGAATAATGACTTTCTTTTGGATGAATATCCACTAAATTCACCACTTCAGTTCAAAGGGACTTGGAGGGACACACACGACACTAAATCTGGGTGATTTCAGTGATGAGTTTATTAATTAGAGGCAATTAGATAAAATCCCTGGAAGTGTTCCAAAAATGTGTGGATGTGGCACGGGAGGACACAATTTAGTGGTGACCCTGGTGGTGCTGGTTAATGGTTGGACCTGAGGATCTTGGAGATCTTTTCCAACCTTCACAATTCCACAATTCTAAGTGTCAACATAATTTTATTAATTTAAGTGTAATTAAAAATTCCAACACTTCCGCCAAAGTGCAGAGAGCAAATCTGAGATAAATGTACTGCCATGGAGATGGGCCAGATAAGCTTAATTAGAGAAAAAATACACAAAAATCTAGGTTATATTTATTTTCTCCTACTGATTGGAACAACCGTGGAAGCAGCAGAGTGTACTCCATTAATAAAATACAACCCAGGTCCCTGGATGATTACATCCCCATCAACCACTCGGAATTTGGCAACAAAAAGCAGTGACAAACATTTTTGGTGTAAACCAAACACATAAACAAGTATTTCACAAAAGCTTTTCCAGCCTTTCTCCATCCCAGATGTCACGACAGCAGCAAACTACTCCAGCAAGGCCTGCATCATTACTCCACTTTCTTATTCCTTTGTGCATTTTAAGCCAATAAATCAGTTTATTTGGCTTCCCGCATTTCCTACAGCCAACAGGGACAACAGGAGCCTGTGGAAGAATGCAAGGACATGGAGCAGAGCTGTGCCAGCACAGGGATGATCCCAAGACTTCTCTTCCCTAAACCACGTGCCAGTTCAACGGCCTCAAGTAATCCAGAGCAACTCCCACCAGCGAGAGCAGGCACAGAAGTTGTGATAAACTCATCTTCCCAAGCCTTTCACATGTTTTATTGTGCTTGTTATGTGTCATCCTTCCAAAAAAGCTCTCCACGGCATATGATCCACAGGAGTCTGCAGTGCAAATTTAGAGCTACAACTCCGTGAACTTCCTGGAGAAGCGAGAGAGCTCAAGGAGTGGAAAAGTACAGCAGAGAGTGGAAGAAAACAGGGCACAAAGGGGGAAAGGCTCTTGGGAAAGGGAAGAGGGAGCATCTGGCACCCCAAAATACAGGTGGGGTGATGAGCTCCTCAATTTAGGAGGGAAATCCTGGGGTTTGAGATGCTGGAATTGTCACCAATTTACACCAAACAGGAACTCCAAACCTGCCATGGGCAGGGACACCTTCCCCTATCCCAGGTGGCTCCAAGCCCCATCCAACCTGGCCTTGGACACTTCCAGGGATCCAGGGGCAGCCACAGCTTCTCTGGGCAACCTGAGCCAGCCAGGAATTCCTTCTCAATATCCCATCTATCCCTGCCCTCTGGCAGTGGGAAGCCATTCCCTGTGTCCTGTCTCTCCATGCCTTGTCCCAAGTCCCTCTCCAGCTCTCCTGGAGCCCTTTAGGCTCTGAGGTCTCCCTGGAGCCTTCTCTTCTCCAGGTGAACATTCCCAGCTCTCCCAGCCCGTTCACGTTGAATATTCCAGGGATTTTGAGACCCTCTTCAGCTGAGCACTTGAGCCCACATTTGCTGCCCATTCCAGTCCCCTCCCGAACCCCCTGCTCAGCCAAACTTGGGAAATCCATGGGATTTTTCCCCGCCTGTGACAAACAGAGATCCTCAGCTTTCTCAAAAGATGGAAAATCTTTCCAAGTAAAAGATCCCAGAGAACTTTCCCAAGCTGTCCTGCTCCTTTCTCTTTCTACAAACTTCACACACTCCCTGTGGCAAACCATAAAATGTCACAGGGGCACCTGAATGCCTTGAGTTGTCACCTCTGAAAACAAGAGGCAGAGTCCAAACTTTCCCAAAAACATCCATCCCAAACCTGCCCCACAGGCACTAAATAAAGATTCTGGGCTGCTGGAGGAATTGTTTGCCTGAGCTGCAGGAACAGTTTGTATTCCTCAGTCTTAAAAGCTTAGTAGAAGGAAAATGTCTTTTCCTAAGCTTTGTTCTGTTATTTTAAGTCCATGCATGGCCAATTTAGCTCTAAAAATTCCACACTTCTTGTACACAACAGTTCCCATTAAATTTATAGATTCTTTTGTCTGGCTGCACTTTTTTTCAGTGCAATAGTTTTCAACAATCTGTACTTTTCAGTGACAGTGTTTTGCTTGGAGGGAAAGATACATTTATCTTAAGTACAATAAAAAAACCCCAGTCACCTTCACTCTGCAAATTCAAACCACTTTTTATCTCAAATTAAAAACATTGGAGTGCAAAAATATTTTGGAGATCAAAGCACAAAGTGCTGTGGTTGAACTGAAGCAATTTCTTGAGAACTTGGTTTGCAAAATGATGGTGAATTCCTTCTTTCTCTAAACTGGGGTAAAACAATTCCCAGCTGACACTTAGTCACAGAAAGGTAAAATCCTTGGGTCCACACTGCACCAAGTTCATTTTAGGGACAAAGCTGTGATCACACAAAACCTAAAAGTTGGGGGGGAAAAAAGAGCTTTGAGGCCTCTGCTTTTGCATTTGTGTTTTGTTTCTCTTTTTTGAGAAATCTGAATTCTAAGAAAACTGAATTTCTAGAAATAAATAAAACAGTCATTTTTTTCCCCCAGCTCCCCAAAGACTCCACCAATCCATGAATACTGGGAAGTTTGGTCTGAGGGGTTTTGGAAGCTGCTGTGTCTCCCACCAGCACTGTTGATCCCAAGGAGCTCTAACACAGAGTCCTCTGCAGCCACAGTTTGTCACTCTCATTAACGCAAGGCTGTTAATGAAAACAAACAAACCAACCCCTGCTGCTTTTCCTGGGAGGCAGGCAGCCTGCAGGATAAAACAGGACAAAAATCGAGGGAAAAAATAAAAAGGAATCTATTCCTAAAGCTCAGGGCACTGGTGTGAATCACCAGTCCCTACAAATCCTGCCACAACCACACTGGACACCCGAGCAGTGCCAAAAATGGACATTTAAAGTGAATACAAAGGTAAAACACTCCTGCTTAGACAAATTCCAGTCCAGATATATATTTTATACATGACCTAGGAATGTTCCAAAGGAGACGCACAAACCATGACAATTCCATGGCAAGTCTTCCCAGAACACAGAGCTGCAGGACACTGAAAGCTCCTCAGCCCTGATCCCCGCCCCAGCCCAGCATTAACACCTCCATCGCTCCAACAGACACTTCCCAAGCTCTCCTGGAGAGCATCCTGTGATCAGCACTCCAGAGTTCCCCCTGGACATCCTTACCGTGCAGGAGCTCCAATCCCAACACGGCTCCTCCTCCCTCTGGAACAGCCCATTCCCTCTGACCAGCACGGGGCAGGAACAACTGGAACAATTCCCTCCCTCCTTCCCTGAGGGATCCTTTCAGAACTGAGCTTCCCTTGGGAAGTTACCCAACAAACACTCCCGCTGTCCCAAGGATATTCCAGGTACACTGATCTCCCTCCACAGGAGGAGTTTCCAGTTTCCAGGGCACAACCAGCACCTGCACAAATATTTTGTGGAGAGAATTCCTCAAGCCAATCCAGAACCAGGAGCTGTGGGCACTTCCTCCCCGTAACACCAACTCTCCCCCCACGTCTCTGTCCTTGCTTTGGGACATCTTCAGCTGTCACCTCCCACACCCAAACCATCCCAAGGTATCAGAACACTCTCTGGGAGAACCATAAAAAACCCCCAAATGCCCCAGGAGCAGCTGCAGCAGCATCTCCCCCCTGGAGCTGGTTTGTACCTGGGCTCGTGCGGAGTCCTCGGCCCCAGGAAGCAGCTCTGCCTGCATCTCCTCCATCCTTCGCTGGGTCTCCTCATCCCAGTCCAGTCCAGGCTCCTGGCACTGGCTGGCCAGTCTGAGCTTCACCCAGGCTGCCAGGGAACACAAACCAGGAGAGGTTTCCTTTCCCATCTTGTGTTATGAGAACAGTTTTAGAACTTAAAATCAAAGCTGTGCATTTCTGGTTACCCCAACCAAGTGAACAGAGACCATACCGAATTCCAGAGCTCCTGGAATGACCAGGAGTACGATGTAAAATGGGCCTTTGAAACATTTCTTTGGAGAGATGGATCCAAGGCCCTTTCCTGGTTCTGTCATCCTTGTAGCCTCAGACACAAGTCAAAGCTCACTCACACAATCCCTCCCCAAATTCCTGACCCAACAACTCTGTGGATAAAATACTTCCTCGCACTGATGTCAGGCAAAGGTCTCCTAACTGGAAAAGCCCAATTCTACCCCATTCTATCCCAGTACATAAGACTAGAAAGTATGGAGCATTAAGCCCATTAAAGCTTCTCATTATGATACAGAACAACTGCCTGTAAAGCAGGGGAGCAGAGTCAGGTCCCCTTGGGCCCATATCCCATCAAAACAATCCCACAAACACAAACCTAACCTAAGATGCACCTTTCTGGCACAACACACGACAAACCCCACCTGAGGCGTCCTCACCTCGGATCTTCCTCTCCTGTTCCTTGGCGCTCTTCAGGAGCTGGGAGGCGTCGGCCGCAGGGGAGGCTCTCCCGAGCAGGCTCCTGACCCGGGCGGCCAGGGAATCCCCGCTGCTGCTGCTGCCGCCGCTCCCTGCCCGCAGCCCGGCGGCCCCAGCTCCGGGCAGGACGCTCGGGAAGCCTCCCGAGGCGCTGCCCGGCTGCTGCCAGCGAGGAGGGTTCCCCAGGAGGCTCCTGACACGGGCACTGAGCGAGTCCCCGCTGCTGCTGTCGTCGCTGCCTCGCGTCCCTCCGGCCCCCCCAGCCTGGGACAGGGAGCTCCGGGAGCCCCCCAGGCCGGCGCTGGCGGTGCCCAGGGGCTCCAGGGCAGGAGGGGTGCCCGGCTCCGGGGCCGTGCCCGTGCTGAGGGCGCTGCTGGCACCGCTCTGTGCCAGCCCCCCTGGAGCAGGCTGGTTCCTGTCCGTGGTCACGCTGCTGCACCCTTCCGGCTCCGACCTTCCCGCGGATTTCCCCGTTCTGAGCTCCTGGGTCACCTCCTTCATCCCTTCGCTGCGGTGCAAAGGGACATCCACAGGGTCTTCCCATCCCAAATGACACGTGCCAGAGTCCAGAGGATTTGCCAGCAGCCCCTCTTCCCGCACACTCCTCGGGGCTGCAGCCTCATCCCACGACAGTCTCTTCCAAAGCTCAGGGATGCTGTCCTTCCCCAGCCTGGAATCCTTGGGATCACCCTCCTTCCTAACCAGCACCAGGGAAGACTCCCCAGTTTCTCTGCAAGGGGCTGTGGGAAAAGCAGGATGACTCCATCTGGCAGAGAGATCCTCTGCCTCTGCCAGCAGCTCCCGGATGTCTCGCAAGGCACCAGATCCCAGCAAGGAATCTCTTTCCTGCCCTTTGTTGCTCTCACTTCCCACACCGGAGGTCTGGGATGCTCTGTCTAATTCCACTTTAGTCTCAACTCCAGACAGAACCCCAGCAGCCCACCCCTGCAGGCTGCATTCCCAGCTCCTGGACTCACAGTCAGCAAGCAGATCCCGAGCACTCTTCCCACCAGGCAGGGGACTGTCCCTGCCAGGAGAGCAGCCGGGTGGATCCTGCTTTGCTCCAGCAGATCCAGAGGAACGCTCTGGGTCCCGGGCTGTGGAAATGGGAGCAGCCACCTCCAGCTGGGGGCCTGACACGCTGCACTGGCTCACCGGGGCATCTCCAAAGAATCTCGGGAAGCTGGGAGAGAGATCCCGGGGCGACAGAACATCGGAGCCAGCCTCTGACTCCATGGGAATGGACACGCTGGGGGTGGCGGTGTCGGAGTCACAGCTCGTTTGTGACAGTTCAAACGCTGGCAGCAATTCACCTGCAAAGGAACAGAACATGCAGTAACTTTGAGGCTCCACAAACAGCTGCAACAGCAAAGACCTTCTCCTGGACTAAAGGGCACACAAAGGGAGGGAAGAATTCAAATTTTGGAAAACATTTAGGATGCTATTCTTAGAATGAGACTTGAACTAAGATTTCCATGAGAATTGTCTCCTCAAAGAAATCTTTAAAGAGTATTTTGGATAAATATCAAAGAAAATACAAAACTTATCACAGAATTAGAGAATCTCCTGAGCTGGAAGGGCCCCACAAGGATCATCCAGTCCAGCTCCCGGCCCTGCACAGATACCCCAACGATCCCACCCTGTGCATCCCTGGGAGCGTTGTCCAAACACTCCTGGAGCTCTGGCAGCCTTGGGGCCAGGACCATTCCCTGGGGAGCCTGTTCAGTGCCCACCCCCCTCTGGGGGAAGAACCTTTCCCTGATAACTTGACTTAAATAATTTGCTTTTAAATAACTGCTTAGACTGGATTTAAAATGTGTTCTTAGATAAATGACACAGTGGTGTCTGGATGTCCAAATGAACAGCCGGTTTACAAAATTTTCTTCCTGGAAAGGGCTGTCCAGCCCTGGCTGCCCAGGGCAGGGGTGGAGTGCCCATCCCTGGAGGGATTTAAAATCCATGTGGATGTGGCACTTGGGGACACGGGGAAGTGCTGGCCTTGGCTGTGCTGGAGATGGTTGGACTCGATGGGCTCAGAGGGCTTTTCCAACCTCACTGATTCCCTGATTCTACTGAGGACAAATCTTCCCCCATCCCAAAAGCCACGTGGTTTAAGTTACCAGGTCTCCCATAATCCATAAAGGGAAAAAATCATAAAAGAAAACAAGAGAAGATTTAACTCTTTCTGGTGAGAGAACCAGGTCAGTGCAGGGGGGCTGAAGTCACAGAATGGAAAGGGTCACCCAGAGACTGGTTGGGAGGAGCCTCCAGACCTGCCCTTCCCACTGGGCACAAGATGCAAATCCCAAACCAGGACACACTCAGGAAATGACACATTGGGAGTAGTTTTAATGCCCATTTCCACATTTTAATGACACAGGGGCAAGTCCCTGAAGGACATCTTAACCCCACCTGGACACCCTGTTCTGCACCTAGAAATGACTGAACCCTGGCAAGGTCACACTGATTTGGTTGATGATGATGTTGTTAATTGGATGGATTTAGGAACAGACCTGCTCAGTTATAAAAACGTTGACAACTTTTTGTCACACTGAACACACCAAGGAATCCCAGAATGAAAAAGAAACCAGGATTTATTCCTCTCGTAGGAAGAAAAAGTCTGGTCCCATTCCTTTAATCCCAAGCTACAACCCACGTCCTTCTGAAGAACTCTTGTAAAAAGAGAAATAAAGGGAACAAAGACACAATGCCACTGCACTGCCTGGCAGCTGCCCCACAGCCACATTCCTGATTCCTCAGGGAGGAGGCTTTCACACTTCTCCAGTGCCAAACTCTCCCGTTTGAGACGGGAGAAGCTCAACGGCCACGAGTGGAACAGAAGGAGCACCCCCGACCCCAGAGGTGAGCGAGGTCTGTGTTCCCCCAGCACACCCCCCCTCCCCATACCCTGTGCCTGTGCAGGGACCCTGGCCAGCGTGTCCGGGGAACCCTGCAGAGTCCTGAGCTCCGAGGGGGAGAGCTCCAGCTCCCGGATGGGCCCGCGGGGCAGGAACGGCGCCAGGATGGTCCCAGGGGACTGCTCAATGCCCAGGTTCCGCAGGTAGATCTGGGAAAACAAGGAACCAGCAACACTTAGAGGATGCCAGGGGATTCTGAGGCTGCAGAATTCACTCCAGCACCGGAAAGTGCAGGAGTGAGAACTCAGATACTTCAGAGAGGTTGGTGAACTTCAGCCTCACCCGTTTAAATTCCACTTCCCAGCTGGAAGGAGAACACAAAGGTTTGGTTTACAAACCTTCTCCCTCCCCAAACCCTGCACAGAAAGCATTGGCAGACTTGGGAATTCAAACCAGGCAGCAGGGAAGCTCCTCATTTTTTAGGACAAGTTTGTTCAAGTCTTCAAGGCAAATAGCTGGGAACACTTTTGTCAGAGCTGGTTTATGCACAGACAAAAACACTGGCCAAAATTTTCCTTGACTTAATCGCCTGTAAGGGCAAATTAATTTCAACTCATCCACACTATGTCCTAAACTAGCCAAGAAAATGAAATAAATTACCTTACACATCACAGCCAACTCCATTTCCTGTGATTTCATTTTAAACTTGCATATTAACAGCCAGAAAAGTGACCTAATCTCCTTCACCCTGTCAGTGATTTATGGGAGCAGAATTCCTCAGAACTAGGCTGGGGAATGTGTAACTACAGTCAGGAATACAAGTCAGCTTTCTAGCTCAGGGATTTCATTTCAAACACGCCCCCTACAATATTTCTATTTGTTTCACCACATATTTGCAAAGACAACAGAGTGACAAGAGCTTCTCCAGCACAGTCCCAAAGACCTGCTGACTCTGGGAGTCATCCTGTGAGAGGAGCAGCCTCTCACTCAGAGCATAATTCCATGTTTGTCATTACCATAAATCTGCATCTCATTGCTCTACCACTGAGCAGCTTTAGTGCACTCAACATGGCTGCACAGTGCTCTGCATTCCCTCAGCCACCCCAAAACAGGGAGGAGACCTGGATTAGCCAAATGGGATAGGAAGGAGGGAAGGTAGGAAGAGGCTGTGAACATCCTTTACGAGGAACAGATCAAGCATTCAGAATTCAGGCCTTAGAAACCAAAACAAAGCGAACAAGCAAAATGAGTATTTCTAGAAAAAAAGGCAATTTCATTTCCAAGGAGTTGTGTTGGTTTTGCTATCACTGCAGAGCTGGGGGGGGTGGGGTTCAGCTCTCCTGCTCTCCCTACTCAGCACTTGAGTCAAGACAAGAAGCCCTTCCCATATCCAACCCTTTCTTTGTCCATGTTAAATATTACCTAAAAGTTACTTTTTCCACCTCTATTTAAGATAAGCTGAACGAATTTCATGGATGAAATTCACCTGTAGCCCAGCCCAGTGTAAAACCATTTATTTTGGCCGTAGTGATTAGATCCTGTCCTAAAAAAGCAGTGGGGGAAAATGGAAAAGTGAAAAACAAATGGAAAACTCTGAAAGGCAAATACTCCAAAAAATGAATGGAAAACAGAAATGATAAAGGAATAAAGGGATAAACAACTGAAAAAAAAAGGGTAGCTGGAAGAAGAATGGGTAACTGGAAGCAGAGTTTAAATTAGAGCCAAACTTACTGGGATCCGTTCTTCAATGTTAAACTCTTCTTTCTGTGGAGTCTCCAGCGTTGCTCCAGGGGGGATGAGGCTGTTCCCTCCTGCACTGGGGCAGTGCCTGGACACCAGCAGGGAGCTCCCAGCAGAGCCCAGGGCTCCCTGACTCTCCCCAGAACCAGCAGGGACATTCAAACTGTCCGGGGAAATGGCTCCCAACTTGTCCACGATGGCGTGACCAGAGGGAATACTGAGGCTGAGGGATTGATTTTCCTGAGCATCACAACCCTTGGGCTCATCAGCCGGGGAGTTTCCATCGTTTTTAAGGAGCTGAGCAACACTGGAATCGAAGATATTTGGGGCCGAGCTTCGTCTTCTATTACCACTTTCCACATCTTCAGCACCAGATCCAGAAAGAACCCTTTTTACCGTGGAGCCTCCTAAACTGCTGTCAAATCCTCCCAAACCAGGACTCTTTTCTCCTGGAGGCCGCAGCGCCTCTGCGGGGTGTGCTGCTGGAATAACTCCAGCCAAGGATCTGCTCCTGCTGGAAACATTCACGGCATTGTCAGACTGAGATCTGGTCAGAGGGGGGGCGAGCAGGAAGTTTCTGTCAGGGAAATGCAAACTTCCCAGAGAACCTGTCTCTCCCGAGGCAGCAGCAGCAGCAGAACCCTTGGGACCCCCACTGCTTTTCTGCATTGCTAAAATACTGCTTGAAGCACTGGAGGCTTTCCTTCCAGGAGGAAATCCCCCTGGGACACCTGAGCTCATGGCACCGGGCACCTCCTCCGGCTGGCTCACATTCCAAGCTCCCACCTTCTCCATGAAACTCAGCGATGGCAGGGACTGAATCCTTCCAGTGTGGGGGCATTTCAGCTTTAAGGACTCCAAGTGTTCAGAGTTTTCTTTCGGAGCGCTCTGGGGCGGATGCTGCTCCCCAAGGGATGCAGGGGTACAGGCAGGGAAGTTCCCCGAGGTTTCTGCGTTTGAACAGGAAGGAGAGGCCCGAAGATCCGACGGGATCACTTGGATGAGATCACCAAGTTCTTCTGCCTTAGCAGTTTTCTTGAGAAATATCCCCGGAGTAGACTGAAATTTGGGATGAGCCAAGTGCACAGAGAATGAGCCATCACCTACCAGATTAAAGGAAGGGGAAATGTCTGTGACTTTATGTCCCCTTTCTATGGAAAAGTCTGAGCCAGTCAATTCATCCCTGCTTGCCCCAGGCTCTGCTCCCCCCGGGGACTCCTCCGTGCACGGAGGTGTCTCCCCAGCAGTCACCTCTGGCTGTTCAGGGGCACAGTGCCCGGTGCCTGTCACAGCAGGGGCAGACTCCTCTCTCCCAGATCTCCCTGACGGGAGATGATGCTTCTGATGACAATTCAGGAAAGCTCCCTGGAGCTCCTCAGGAACAGCCACGAACCTCAAGCTTTGGGAGCCGTTTAAATCCACTCCACGTTCCTTTGACTTTCCTTTGCCTGGTTCAGCTGTTGTTGCACAAAGAACATCTCCAGCACCTGAGTTTTTAGAATGTCCTTTCCTCAGGCCACCAGATAAATTATTTGACAAATCAAGCTCAGGGACCTTACTTCCTTTTTCCTGCTTCTCCAAGAGCATTTTGACCTTTTCCTCCTGCATCCCCCTTTCACTTTTCTCTGAGATTTTGGTCAGTGCTGTTTTATAGGAGGAGTTTCCCGAGGATGACAACTCCTCCTGCCTTGGGGACTCCTTGCCCTTCTCTGCAAGCTCCAGCCCAGCAGCTGGGACATCACTGCCACGGGAGAAGCATCCATCTTTCCCAGACCAGCTCCAGGGCTGCTTTGGAAGGGAAGCTCCCAATTTCAGCCCGTTTTCCAGCACCTCCTCTGGAGAGGAGTTTCCTGGATCCTCCCTGGTCTGGGGGATCGGTGCCTCCTGGTCAGTGCCACCGTCACAGTCTCCATTTCCCTCCTGGCCCCCCAGGAGCTGTCCAGACAAGGAGCTTTGGGAAGGCAAAGCAGCACCAGCACGGGCAGCTCCAGGATCCGCGTGTCCAAGGGCATGGGAATGCCGGGATGATGTGCAGAGCTCACTGGGAGCACCACAGGGAGGGCCTGGCTCCCTCAGGGATGCAGCTCCATGGACGTGGGAAGGCTCTGAACGCTCCAGGGATGCTCCAGAAACATCAGGGACTCCTCTGCAAGGGGCAAGAAAAGTGAATTTCTGATCATATCTTCTATTTCAGCATCCCTGGTTTAATATCAGAGGTAAAGAACTTCAGGTAACACCTGGGGTGTAGCACCAGTCACACAAATACACATAAATACACATAAATACACCCCCTAAAGGGACAAAACTTGAAGAAATGCAAAAAAATACCAAAAATCTATAAAAGAAAGGCTTGATAATACCACTATAATAATATTCATTCCTACTCAGTATGGCGGTATTTTTCAACCTATTTAGGACTGAAATGTTTTTTACTAACAGGTTGTTATTAGTTAAATAAATAAATAAAATTAGCTAAGTAAAATATACAGTATGTGCTGACACATACATCAACTTGCCTGTGATTTTTTAATATAAATCACCTACTCCAGTTTCATTTTATCAATTATTTTTTTAAAGGATATAAAAGAAGCCACATCTCACATAAGGAACTAATTCCTACAAAGCTCTAATACTTGTACTGGGGAATTTTTAATTGTTATTTTATATCAAAAATACCCTCAAACCCCAGTAAGTATTACTGCATGCAAGTGGAGCACCTTGAAACCAAGGTGATAAAGACTTTTACTAAAACAGCTGTTTCTTTATGCATTTGAAATCCAAATATGTATCTTAACTTACACACATTTAAATTACACAAACTACTCCAGCACACACAAACCACAACATCACCCCACGCGTGCATTTACTCCTCTAAGTACAAACATCTGATTTTTGTCCCCAAAATCTCATGAACTTTATTCCAGAGTCTAAGAAAGCGACAGAGATGTTGAAGAGGGCGGAGTTCCTCATTTTCCCACTTGCTTTAGGTGCAGTAGGAAGCCCTCTGAGAAGGTGGAGTTCCTGATTTTCCTGTTTTCCCCAGGTACCTCAGGATAACACACTCCAAAGAGCCCTGTCCTGCTTCTCCCTTCTTCCAATTCTTTTGAAGGCAAATCCAAGAGGTGCCTTCTCTGCACCCTCCCCCAAAGCGGTGCAAACCCCCCATTTCTGCGGCCATAAACTGTTATTATCCAACGCAGGATCACCCAGGGGAAAGGCTGGTGCTGCGCCGTGGCACCAGGAACCGCAGCCCACCTCAAGGGAAGGAAATCCATCCGGGATCCCTGCAGGAGCGTCAGGTCCGGGAGCGTCGGGCACCGCGCGGGGCTCGGGAGCAGGGGCAGGCAGGGGGAGATTCTGCTCTCCTGGACATCTGCGACACACGACAGCAACAAACGCTGCTCTGAGGCTGCCCAGCACCGCTGCACATTCCCAAAGATCCCCGCTGCACATTCCCAAAGATCCCCGCTGCACATTCCCAAAGATCCCCGCTGCACATTCCCAAAGATCCCCGCTGCACATTCCCAAAGATCCCCGCTGCACATTCCCAAAGATCCCCGCTGCACATTCCCAAAGATCCCCGCTGCACATTCCCAAAGATCCCCGCTGCACATTCCCAAAGATCCCCGCTGCACATTCCCAAAGATCCCCGCTGCACATTCCCAAAGATCCCCGCTGCACATTCCCAAAGATCCCCGCTGCACATTCCCAAAGATCCCCGCTGCACATTCCCAAAGATCCCCGCTGCACATTCCCAAAGATCCCCGCTGCACATTCCCAAAGATCCCCGCTGCACATTCCCAAAGATCCCCGCTGCACATTCCCAAAGATCCCCGCTGCACATTCCCAAAGATCCCCGCTGCACATTCCCAAAGATCCCCGCTGCACATTCCCAAAGATCCCCGCTGCACATTCCCAAAGATCCCCGCTGCACATTCCCAAAGATCCCCGCTGCACATTCCCAAAGATCCCCGCTGCACATTCCCAAAGATCCCCGCTGCACATTCCCAAAGATCCCCGCTGCACATTCCCAAAGATCCCCGCTGCACATTCCCAAAGATCCCCGCTGCACATTCCCAAAGATCCCCGCTGCACATTCCCAAAGATCCCCGCTGCACATTCCCAAAGATCCCCGCTGCACATTCCCAAAGATCCCCGCTGCACATTCCCAAAGATCCCCGCTGCACATTCCCAAAGATCCCCGCTGCACATTCCCAAAGATCCCCGCTGCACATTCCCAAAGATCCCCGCTGCACATTCCCAAAGATCCCCGCTGCACATTCCCAAAGATCCCCGCTGCACATTCCCAAAGATCCCCGCTGCACATTCCCAAAGATCCCCGCTGCACATTCCCAAAGATCCCCGCTGCACATTCCCAAAGATCCCCGCTGCACATTCCCAAAGATCCCCGCTGCACATTCCCAAAGATCCCCGCTGCACATTCCCAAAGATCCCCGCTGCACATTCCCAAAGATCCCCGCTGCACATTCCCAAAGATCCCCGCTGCACATTCCCAAAGATCCCCGCTGCACATTCCCAAAGATCCCCGCTGCACATTCCCAAAGATCCCCGCTGCACATTCCCAAAGATCCCCGCTGCACATTCCCAAAGATCCCCGCTGCACATTCCCAAAGATCCCCGCTGCACATTCCCAAAGATCCCCGCTGCACATTCCCAAAGATCCCCGCTGCACATTCCCAAAGATNCCCAAAGATCCCCACTGCAGGGGATCCCCAAAGATCCCCGCTGCAGGGGATCCCCTTGAGCCCCTCACGTACCAAATTCAGCCTTCTCAGCCCATATCAAATCCAGGTCTCCAAGCACTCCTGGCACTGCCATGCCCAACTTACCTAAACTTCCCAAACATCCCCATCCTGTCCCAGCCCCAGGCAGCCCCTCCCCTCCCGATTTCCAGGAGCAAGGTCCACAGGGCTTCTACCCCATCACCTTTTACTACTTTAAAAACCAAGGATCCATCTGCTGCCTTCCCCAGTCTCCATTGTTCCATAAATTCTGATTCCAGCTAAGGCTGCATAGCATTTTTTTCTTTAGGGATTCCAGATAAAAAAGTGATAATCAAACTTAGTCACCACTGTCTATTACTGTAGCAATAAATTTTAGTTTCTATCCTATATTCCTTTGCTCTTTGGGGTGCTTGGGATTTTTTTTTTCCAGTTCACTGCTTACAAAAACAAATGGAAATGGTTCATACCACAAGAATAAAAACAGCTATCATACATATATAGATATATATATATATATATATGTAGGCTTCTCCAGCCCAACCACATCACCTGATGAGGGGCAGCCAATCACAGCAGCCAACCTTGCTTATTAATTTTTAATTTAATACTTCCAATTAACATTTTTTAATTACTTTGGAACACTAGGTAGTGAGAGGATAATTACACAGATAGAAATAATTGAATTTGCAATACAAAATATGATTTAAAATGCTTTTCTGGAAGTTTAAAGAAAGGGAATGAGAAGTAGCTTAAAAAAATAGGCCTAAATAGCTACTCCTGAGTGATGTGACAGGAGGAGGGATTCCAAAGGGTTCAATCTAGACTGGAGAGCAAAGCTGGATGACAAAACTAATTATGACACACATGGAAGTACAAAAAAGGAGAGGAGAAAATGGCAGCATCAGCACAGAGGGAGCAGAGCCAAGAAATGAAGGACCAAGGTCAGGGATAACTCATTTTTAACACAACAGCTCCTCAGGGCTCCGTTCTATCAAAGGGCACAGCAAAACTGGGGTTCAATGCACCCCTGATGGGGAATGATGGGAATTGGGCAATGCTGGGATTTTAGCACACTCTGAATCCCGATTTAAAATCAGGAAACAGGAGACTGAGCTGATTCCCTGTAATCTCCTTCACATTTATCTCAAACACAGAGAGAACAAAGAGCTTTGTGTTCAGTGCTGGGCCTGACGGAGCCTGGACATCCCATTTCTTATTCCCAACAATTAACTGGGAGTTCACTGTATTTCCAGTGCAGTTGTTCCATTCAGTGCACATTTACTCATAGAATTTTTTGCTGTTATACTTGAAAACACTGAGCAGATTAATTTGGATACAGAATTGCGTTAAAGATGCAAAAATATGTATTTTAAGAAACATTAAGCAAGTTGGAATCTAAACTCTCTTAGCTCTGTTAGATGAACTTGTTTCCCCTCTCAAATCTTGTTTTCTATTTAAAATGGTATTAGTGAACAAATAATATTAATTGCAGTTATCAAATCAGACTTGTCAGCTCCCATCATGACACACTTCATGTTGCAGAACTGGCACCTTATTTTTAGTCATACAAGAGAAGAGGAAAACAAGCTTTCCTCATTTTCAGCTTGACTTCCCCACTTTGAATGGCAATGTATTTTCAAGCCAAACTGAAAATCAGGAGTGGTTAAAGAAAAGGTTTTTCTGCACAATAAAAACTGGGTGTGCTTGGGAAATGAAGAAACAAAGAGGACTAAGGGAGAGAAGAGAAAAGAACTGGGAAAAAAAGCTGTCAAAAATAGATGTTGCCAAACAGTCTTTTCTATACATAGATTAATAAAGTAAATGTGCATATACACATATATACACACACCATAAATCACATTTGGCTGATAAATCAGTGCTTTCAAGATCTATTGTATCAACAGAAATGTAGGTGCCTCTCAACTCTCAATTTGTATTAAGAAACTCAGATGGATGAAAAAGTGATTGAACATTCTCCAAGCAGAGCCATGAACAGAAAATCTTCACTGCACTGAGCCCCTTCAAGAGCCAGTCTTGTTCCTGCCCATAGAACTCCAGAAAGCCCAAAATTCCTGCAGAGAAGCTCACGGATGAGGCAGGTATTGCCAAGCACCTTCCACACAGGGCAGGGAAGGCAGGGAAGTGTCCCAGGCCAGGCTGGATGGGGCTTGGAGCAGCCTGGGATAGTGGAAGGTGTCCCTGTCCACGGCAGGGGTGGCACTGGATGGGCTTTAAGATCCCATCCAACCCAAGTCATTCCATGATTCTACTATGAAATGACATTTGCAGGTTCTGGTGACCATAATTCCCTATTTGAAAATACCTCATGAGGATCAGGCAGCCAAAAGATTGAAGAACTGCATTCCTCATCCCACGAGCCTCCCGGAATTAAATCTGTTCAGTGTAATCAGGAGAGGATTAAAGGCACCTTGGTTACCTTTGTACGGACGTGGGCAGAGCAGGAACTTGGTCATTCAGAGTGTTCCAGGTCAGATGTAACAAGAAACCAGTGTGAAATCCCAGAGCTCTGCAAACCTGGGGGACACGTCAGCACCTGGGGGACCATGCACGCCCCTGAGTGCATCAGAATGGCAAATCCAGCTCCCTACAAACCCTGGCATCCAGTTCAGATGGACCATCCATGGATTACACAGTTATCCGAGCAGCACTGATGAGATTTGCTCCAATTACATCAGGAAAATTATACTGGGAAAAAATTCCTCCCTGTGAGGGTGGGGAGGCCCTGGCACAGGTTGTCCAGAGAAGCTGTGGCTGCCCCTGGATCCCTGGGTGTGTCCAAGGCCAGGCTGGATGGGGCTTGGAGCACCCTGGGATAGGGGAAGGTGTCACTGCCCATGGCAGGGAGTGGGATGGGATGAGCTTTAAGGCCCTTCCAACCCAAATAATCTCCAACTCCCCCATCACCCTTCAGTCAGAACAGCCTGACCCTACTCCCACGGCGGGTTTAGCAGAGGGAATGCAGCAGGAACAAGGAAAACAAGGAAAAAAATCACTCCTCCTTTTCAGTATCAGCCTCCAGCTGGCCAAACACACTGCAGAGCTGCCCCCTCACACCGAGACCCCTCAGCTGCTCCCTGGCTTCTCCCAGGAGCGCTCCGGTTTTGCGGAGTGGCAGGAATCTGCCTCAGGCTCACAGCTCCCACCTTCCCCAGAGGATGCCACTCCAGGGAACTGTGGTGGTGATCACTGACTTGAAGCAGCAGATGACTGACAAGGCCAGGAGAGAAGAGTGAGGAAAAAAGGGAACAGGAAAGAAAAGGAAGAGAGAGAAAAGTTGAGATTGGCTGCAGCCACATTGGCCACGGAAATCCACTCTTCCAGCCCGTTCCCTACAGCAGCCTGCAGAGCAGAGGCACCTCATGGAGCTCAATGGATGGCATTTAACAGGGGCTACAAACCCATCCTAACTGAACGTACAAACCCCAAATCCAGCCATGTCCCATGTCCTACCCCCTTCAGCTCCTTTACATCTCCCAGCACACAAACTTCCTGTTTGTCAGGCACCTGCTTTCCCCCACAGGCAGCAGATCCTGCTGGCGCATTTGGGATGCTCAGGAAAGATCCTGCTGGCACATTTGGGATGCTGAGGATGATTTAGGGCTCGGGTTTGAGGAGGGGAGCAGGTGCTCAGGGCTGAAAGCAGCGAGTGACGTCAGTCCCACACTCCCGGAGCATCTCGTGTCAAAACAGGGATTTTTCCTGCTGTCACTCTGAAGGTCAAAAGCTTCCTCAGTCGAGTTCACTGAGCAGGCAAAGCTGGGCCTGTTACTTTATCTCCCAGCCTGCTGACAACTCTGAATGCCACAGTCAAACTGCCATTTGGGGGGGATAAAAAAGGAAAGCAAAACAAAAACAAAGCCTTGGCTTTGTCAAGCTGTTCCACAGCGGAGCAGGAGCATTTCAGTACAACTGTCATTGTCATCCCTCCCCTCCTGACATTACATCCAAGACTCTTTTTGAAGAGGAGAAGAAGAAATAAATGAGTATTACAGCTATTTCTTCCTTCCCTCTCACCTTTCCTCCTGTATCTGGAAACTCAATGCACACACAAAAAGCCTGAGCCTGGCACATCTCTAGAGAGCAACAGATAAAATGCAGCAGTGGAAGGATTCTCACATCTTTTATCATATTGAAGAACCCTGTGCTTTTTCCTTAATTCCAGTTGCACTGGAAACACAAACCTCGACAAGTAACAGGAAGTTTTTCTTGGTTAAATGGTTTCCAGTTCTGCAAATAAAAATAATGGTGAAAAAGGGCTGTAAAATACATGAAACACAACAATCCCACCCAGAGGACGTGGGCAAGGACAGAGCCTGACTAACCTTCCATGTCCTCCCACTGCCTAATGTCTGCCCTACATGGCCAAACAAAAATGGGGGATTTATTCACTATCAACCAACTCCCTGTGATGCACACACAGCTTTTCACACTAAGCTGCCTGCAGACCCAAATCTGAGATACCCAAGAATGGGTTTCATTTCATAAAGGAGGAAAACTCTTCAAAAACATCTCCCAAGCAGTTCCAAGGGCAGAGCAGCCAGCAGCTAACTGACTGTGTGAATGAGCTCAGCCATAACCAGCCTGGCTGCCTGTGTTGTTACACAGAACAGGACCTCACTTCATGTTCCCCTGTCTCTCACTGTCTGCCTGTGTAAAACAAATCAATCAACAGTTCAAACAGGCATTTTTTGAACCAGATAATCCAAGCTACCAAAATCCAATTTAATATTTGAAGTCAATGTAACAGGAGACACCAGGAATAGTCGTGGCCATCAGGGTGAGACCTCCAGCGGGAGGGACTAAGCCTTGGGCCTCACAGGGTTTGGTATGAACCAAAATCTCCGGATCCAGATCCATATAAGATGTTCTGTCTCCTCTTACAGGCTCCTTCACAAAGGATGGAGCAAAATCATCACAAAAACTGAGGAAAATGACCAATTTTCCACATTATAATAAAAGCCAAACTCTTAAACCCTCGGGAGCTGCTATGAGGCAATTCCCAAGGCAATTGCAACTCCATCCCCTTAAGAGGTGGTTTAGCTTCCAAACAGCAAGATTACCCAGGTAATGGCAAATTGCAGCTGAACTTGAAGTTAACTATAAGCAAAGAAGGTTTATTTTAAAGTATCACTATCATGTTATTTGCCTCTTAATAATGTTGTTTGTTGGTGGAAAAACACCACTGGTACAGTGAAAGCAGCTTTAGAGGCACCTTTGTTCAGCAGTTGCAGTTACATCCTGGAAAAGTGAGTCAGAGATGTAATAACCTGATGGGCAGGGTAACTCTTCATTTGGCAGAGGGATCAATGCAAAAAGAACCACTCTGGCCTCAGGAACAGCATTTTTAAGTTGTTTTTCCAAGGAGGTGGAGCCACCACCAGATTTACCAGAATACTCTGACTCCACATGAAGATGGATGTAACCAAGAAAGCATACAGGTGAAGTATTAAATCTTGGAATTTCTAAACCAATCTTTAACTGAACTGTTGGGATTAGATGAGAAAAGGAGCAACAGAGGCACTGAGTTTTGCTGAAGGCAAGTGTTAGAACTGGAAAACATCAGTAGCAGAAATACAAACTGCAGCCAAACCCAAGTGGTAGCAATGAGGACTAAAAATCACAGAACCATGGAATGGTGTGGGTTGGAAGAGATTTTAAAGACATCTCATTCCACCCCCTCCCCTGGGCAGGGACACCTTCCACTACCCCAGTGTGCTCCAAGCCTTGTCCAGCCTGGCCTTGGACACTTCCAGGGGTGGAAGCTGTGCTCAGGTTTATTAGTAATTCTACAGGAAAACAAGACTAAAGTGTACCTGAGACAAGAGTAACCTGTTCACTGTTAGAATGTCCAGGGAAAGCACACAAACCCTCCATCTCATCTTTGGGCTTTGACAATAAAATTACACCAAATGCATTTTATAAACCTCATTTCTCACTAGAATAAAGCCAAATCAGTAAAATATTAATCGTGTAGCAGTTCAACAAAAGGCCCTTTGAACATACCCAGCAGCGAGGCAGGGGCTGGACCTCCAGGAGAAGCTCTCCCAGATGCTCCTGCTGAAGGCAGCAGCCCTTCCTCCAGCGTAGGGAATTCTGACAGGTCATTCCTCCCGCAGCTCAGGCCCAGCCTGGTCTCCAGAGCAGCACTGAGGCAGCTGCTGTCCACTTCTGCTGGGAGTCGGAACCACGGCTCAATTCCCTACGGAAACAAAACTGCTCCAGCATCATGGAAGTTCTGTACGACTGAAACAGTGCAATTATTGATCCTAAACTGTATTTCCTATACAAATACTCAGCTTTGAATGTGGAAGAATTATGATACATTAAGAGCAGCAGGGAAGTGTCCCAGTGAGCTGGTAAAAGTACAGCACTGTCCCTGCTGAAGCTCTTCTGCCCTTGGAAACACTACCAAGGTATTGAAAGCTCCTTTCCACAGCAGAGTTTTGCTACAGGAGCCATAATTTTTGCACAATCATTTGGAAATCCAATTTTTTTATTCAACTGAGATCAGACTGCTCAACTCAGCCTTTTCCAAACACCCGGGAGCTGATGGAATTCTCAGAGCAATGAAATATTTGGCAGCACATCCAGCAGACAGATCTGCCGTGACCGCATCACAGCGCGAGGTCCGGATTACACAGGTAAAACACCTCCTGTTAATTACAATCACGTCATTAACCCTCACCCCACGCCAGGCCAGCTCAGAACACACCTGGGCAGCAGCAGGTTCCCGAGGGATGGCAGCTCCCAGGGACACCCCACCGATGGCAGCTCCCAGGGACACCCCGGCGCTCCCGGACTCCCGCGTTCCGCTGCTGCTGCGGCTCAGGGGCTCCTCCCTCCAGGCACGGCGGGGGGGAGTGCTGGCAATGGGCTGAAAGAAAGCATTTGATGGTTAGAAACACATTATATTGATGCAAAACACAGATTTCAGTGTGGCTGGTTATTTGCTTCATGGACAATGAAATCTGTAAAATACTCAGGGCAGCCCCAACAGGAAAAGTTGGGTGTCCAGCTCCACGTACTTGGGCAGTGACAAACTCCATCCAGAGCCCCAAACCCCACTAAAAGGGTTGGGTTCCTCTCCCACTTCAGATCCCAAAAAACTGTGAGCATGATTTTGTACATCAAAGAAGTCAATCCTTTCTGAGGGCCAGAAATTTCCCATTCCCAAACCCCTGTAAATCACAAAATACCCAAAGTGTTCATCACCTTGATCACAGCCAGCTCCTGGCATTTGTCCTGCCTGGTTTAACACCAGTGGTTGGAGGGGCTCCCAGTAGTATTTGTTAAATTTATTTTTAGTATTTATTTATTATTAAAACCAGGTTTTTACTTGTATCAATGTTCTAAATTAAATTTCAAAAGGCACCTTATGTAAATATCTTCAAACAAGCCTGGGCTGATTTCTGTATTATAACTCAGCAATATGCATTATACTTTGAGGGCAGGAATGGAAGTTCAGTTGGATTCCCGCCTGGAAAAGCAGCTGTAACACTTTTTCCCCATAAGGCACCAGAGGAAGCTGTTCCTGAGCTCAATGGAAGTTGTCCTCTCTAACATCCCAAGCCTGAGGACACAGCCACTGGAACAGCTGTTCCCAGACAGAGTCAGCCAGGTTCACACACAGTGGATTACCTTTGTGAAAACAGCATTTCTGGAACACAAAAATGTTGTAGGAATGGAGCTACCAGCCTAAAAAATCCTAGAGACAAAGACTGGAGAATATCAGGGAATACGAAGTGGGAAGTGATGTGGGAATGGCAGAAAGGTCACAGACTGAGAAAAGGATTTCCCAGAATGAAAAAGAAGAGTCCAGAACACGACCTGTTCCAATGTAAATGAAACATTTAAAATTCAGCATTTCATTGTTCTCTTGGAATGTGAATATTCCCTCCTGGATTAGCTAAACTGTCACCCATATTCTCTTTCATCCTCATGCACTAAAAAAGCTGGAAGGGATGTGAATAAAAGCCGAAGATATTTTAAAATCTATTATAAAACTGCTCATCCATATTGGAACTGCAGCAAGGTGAGTTCACTCTTGACTATTTAGTAACGTAATTTTTTTACAATACATAGCAGCTACAAAAATAAATTACAGCCATCACAAATGAATCCTTACCCATCTCCCATGTTCCTAAGAATCCATTAATTCTGCCACAGAGACAGTGGATTTACGAATTTCAGACAAACCCCTTCAATTCTGGCTCACCTGTTCAAGAGACACCTGAAATCCTCACTGTCCCATGGCTGGGCTGCTGCCTACAGAGTTTGAGCCTTCCCCCTAATTCCCACCTCCCAGAAATCCAAGTTTCCAGGGATTATCTTATTTTCAGCCCTGCTGAGCTGAGGACACGCAGAGCTGCAGATGGGCTGAACTTCTCCTGTCAAACCCCCCCTGGAGCCCCGTCAGCTCCAGCCCCAGTTCTGCCTGTGAACAGGCAACCCCCAAACTCTTCTCCAAGCTTCACCGGGAAGGTGGGATCCAATCCCAGATTATTCCCCTTACCCCTTCAGCATCCAGTTCTTCCTTCCACAAAGCAGCATCACTGAAATAAAACCCTGACACAGCTTCCTAAACAGGTCAGTGCTGCCAAGTAAATGACTTGGGATCTGGGGCTGGATAAATGACTTTTAAAGGTGCCTTCCAACCCAAACCTCTCTATCACTCCAGGAAAAGCAGAAATCTTTTTTCTCCAAGCTTAAAAACCTATAGCATTCCAAAGAAGATGTTTATTACTGGTCATGTGGGATCACCCCGATGAAAGCAGGGCTCAACCAGGCACAAACTCCTGCTCCAAACTGACTCCTGCAGGATGAACAAAACACAAACTGCACCTGCTGCTGTTCCTCCTCCTCCCCTTTACCATGACCTTCCTGAGCAATTCCTCTCCAAATTCATTCCTCATATTCCTATCAGACACTTCAATTCTAATCCAACTCCCACCACAAACTCCCCCCACTCCACCCTCCAGAGGAACCACCTCCCATGGAGAGAATCCTTCGGTTCCCAAAGCCCTCTGGTCACCTGCTTTCAGGAAAACACAAAACTGACTGACAACATAAAGAAGATATGACTAAGGTAATCATTTCATTAAACCTTACAGCCAAACTTTGGATGTGAGCCCTTTCCTGCATGTTTCAATCACCTAGTGTTGAAAAACATGACAAAAACATCACCTAAACAGGTTTATCCTACCCACAGCCTCATATCTTAACCTTTCACCAAAATATTTCATTATACAATGAAAAACAATAGTCACCATTCACTATCAAATGCAAGAATATTCCTTGGAGAGGGAATTTAATTTGAACAAGTCTTGGGCAAACGGGGATGAAATGAGATTGCAGAAGAATAAAGAACAACTGAGCTTCTAGTTTGAGGAAATCTCTTTCCCAGAAATACTCCCTCCCTTCACACTTTCAGTTTCCCAAACCCATTCAGTTCACATCAGAATCTGGAACAGGTTGGACCAGTCTTCTTGTGGGAGAACAGAGCCAAAAATGCACCATGTGCAGAGTTCCCGAGGAGGAATTGGTGAGGAAACGCTCGTGAGTTCTGATGCCGCTGCTCCACACAGCAAACTCCCAGAAGCTTCAGAGCACAGTCATATCCCGAGCTCCCAGGGGCTCCAATCCTCCACCAGCAGGAAGAGCAGGAAGGGATCCAAGCTCCTGGACCCACTACAGCCCCTCCCTGCAGGGGCCCAGTGCTCACAGACACTGATTCATGGCAGGATCGATATTCATCCTCCTTTCACCAGGCACAGAGAACCTGGGGCAGAACACAACCAGCAGAGCTCGTTCCCTGAGCTGTTTGATCCCACCACGATGCAGATTTTTTTACTGAATGCTCCAAATTCTCCTGTCCTTGCCTGCACTCTGTGAGAGACTCACAGGAACACCCACGGCAGCACCAGCCAGGGGCACTAAAGCTTGAATGAGAAGGTGAAATCAGATCTGGAATAAATGTTTGTGCCACAATCAGAGAATCGTTACCTACTGTAATATTTCATCTGAGTAGCTGCTGTTGTTGTAACAGCAAAACACCTCAACACGCCAAGTGGTCTGCACAGAACTGCAGACACAAGGTATTTATGCAGTTAATTCCTGCTAAAACAAAACTCAAATGGGTTTGCAGCTTGCCCCTCCCTGATCCAAGCAGGAAACATCCTTCTTTTTTCTTTAAGGAAGCTGAAAAAACAAATGATAACAGAGAAAATACTACAAAACACTCCTTGCCAGTCCCCCAAATCCACCCAGGTTTGTTAATTCCCATTTCCAGCTCAGTTTGTCACCACTTCTTATCCAAATGCCCCTGAACTCCAGAACTGTCTGCACTGCTTCTGGGGGGTGGGAGAGGAGGAGGGTTTGATTTGGGGCTGGGTGGTGGGAGGGAGATGAAGAGAAATATAGAGAGAAAGGAATGTAATTATAATTAGACAGGAATTCTCCACTGCAGCACAGTGCACAGAAAACACCAGGAGTGTTCAACCCAAAAATTGCACGTGAAAGAAAATATCCCCATCAATGACTGATTCTCCCAGGAAGGCACCAATCCTGAAAAACCAGCACCCAACAAGCCAAAAGCTCTGCAAATCATGGAGCAACCCCACCACCCCAGCTCTGGAGCCGCCCACCTGCAAGTGTCAGTGGAACCAGCAACTCCCCCATTCCAAAATCGGTATTTAAATTTTTCAGCTCCTGCACATCATCCCAAGAACCACGTCCATGGTCCCCTCAAAGTGATTTAGTTACTATTAGGGACTTGGCACAAGGGATGGAGGGACAGGACACAGGGCATGGCTTCCCACTGCCAGAGGGCAAGGATAGATAGGATATTGGGAAGGAATTGTTCCCTGGGAGGGTGGGGAGGCCCTGGCACAGGTTTCCCAGAGAAGCTGTGGCTGCCTCATCCCTGGAAGTGTCCAAGGCCACTGTCCAAGGCTGGATGGGGCTTGGAGCAGCCTGGGACAGTGGGAGGTGTCCCTGCCCATGGCAGGGCTGGCACTGGATGGGCTTCAAGGGGACTCCACCATAAGAACCTTAAGGAAAGATCATCCCTTCCTGCAGTCAAACACTTCCCACCCAGGCAGGATTCTCCTGCTATTCCCGAGCCCGATCTGTGCCTTCCCACAGGAAACGTCCAAGCTCCAAGGGGCAGCTCCCATCAGATAAACCATTCAGGAATAATCCCTCCTTTTCCAGGACCTGGCAGGGGAGCAGCTGGAAGGAAGCAATCAGGCAGCAGCACATTCTGCTGCTTTATTTCATTTCTAATCCCCATTCCAGAGAGCACCACTGAGGAAATAACCCAGCGTGAGGAATCGCCCCCTGTCAGCACGGGGTGTTCCAGGGTACACGACGAGGCAGCTGCCACAAGCAGCAAGGATTCAGTAAATGAGTGTAATCATCTCCCAGGGCTCCCATGTAATTCAAACCAAATGAAGGAAATTTAACAACGCTTTTCTTCCCGAAATTCAATACATCGTTTTTGATGCTAAATACATAAAGTGGGGAAAAAAAGACAAAAATAAAGCTGAATAACTACAACCACCCCCACACAACACAGTGCCATGAAATTAAAGAGTTGGAAAAGCAGCTCTGAGCTGAGGCTACAGTTCATGGAAAGAAATGTGAATGTTGCTCAGTTTGGAGCTACTTTCAATATCCAGGGCAGCTCTCCTTACGTTATTCTGCCCCACAGACCTCTGAAAATATCCAGTAAAAATATCACACAATAGAACACAGGAGAACAAAGGAAAAAATCTAGAGGGACATGGGAAAGAGAACTCCCTAGTTCTAATTCCCTAATTCTATCTGACCTTCCCAGGACACCCAAAATACTCGAATTTCTCCCAAACACATCGAGTCCAACCACAACCCAACACTGCCAGGTCCACCACCAAACCCTGTCCCTAAGGGCCACAACATTTCCAGGGACTGTGATCCCACCACCCCCTGGGCAGCCTGTCGCAGTGCTTGACAACCCTTTCAGGGAAGAAGTCTTCCCTAATACCCAATCCAAACCTCCCCTGTGTTCCCTCTTGTCCTGATGCTTCTGACCTGGGAGAGGAGGCTCTAAAAGGCTCTGCTTTCCCTTTGTCCATTACTTCATGTTCAAATTCAATGTGGTAATAATTTAAGAACTGCCTAAGCTGTCACAAATAACAGCTAAATCAAGCTTTCTAGTCTATCCAGGCTTTCTCCCTGGCTTGGGAAGCCTCTGGAAGCAGGAGCAGGAAGGAGCGGGGTCCCTCCTCACCTGTCCCGCAGTGCAGTGAGAGCCTGGAGCCACTTGGAGTCAGCAGCCACTGCTGCAGGGCAGGGCCTTGCCACCGTGGGCAGGGAACAAAGGGATGGAGAAACAGGAAGGGATTTACCTGTTCCAACATGGAATCGGCTGCTCTGTCCCTCAGGACTAAAGGAATCACTCTGGCAGGACACACAGGGTGGAGGTCATGCTGTCTTACACCAACCTGCTCCCTTCAGGGAGCAATTTCCAGCTTGGAAGGAACAGCAGAGAAAAACAAAGCAACTCTTGTGCAAAAGCACAAACTCACAATTTCCTTACAGCTACATAAATGTGATTGCAATTCAAAATAACCCAACAATTTCATTTATCGTGGCTTTGTGATCTGCATCAACCCTGCTACATGTGCAAAAAAAAAGTTCATAAAAAAATAAAATCTCATTCAACTGCAGAATAAGGTTTTACATCTTTTTTTTTGGCCAGAAGCCCAGTGGCAGAAATTGGATGAAAACCATTAGCATTTAAGTCCAGCTACCGAAATGAATAAAAATTCCCACTGTCTGCAAACAGTTCAGCACTATGAACATACCAACAAATAATACAGATTTCAAAAACAGTCAGGAAAATGTAACGATGATTTGGTGCTGTCAGGAATGAGAAACACAAATTATTGCAGCTGTACCTTGTTTTCCCAGTCAGGACTGCTGTGCCAGCAGTGCTTTCCAGACCCAAACCATTCCCTCCTGGCAGGAAGGCACCACCAACCAGGACATCTGGTAAACTCTGAACTGGTTTATTTTGTGCAACAATCTTTGGGATTTTGAAGGTCCACAGAGATCAGAGCCAGCACAAGAGATCTCAAATACTGATTCAGGACATGATAAAATGGAGGGATGCACTGCCAGCCTTCCAGAAAGGCAAACCTGGATGTTCACACAACACCCACTGACCTTGCAAGGATCGCCAGAGCATTGCTTGGAATCTCCCAAAACCAGCAGTTTCCCTGTCAAATTCACAACACCAAGAGATTCATGCAGTGGTCAAAACCAAGTGGGAAATTCAGCACTGCTGATCTGCGAGCAAGTCTCCTGTTCTTCCCAGGAAAGCAAGGCTTCCAAGGGGACAGCATTCCCCGCTCACAGCCACACCTGGCTGGGCAGTGTGGTCACTGTCACACCTCCAGTGCCTGGGGCACAGGTTTTGTTCAGGGGACCACGGGGTAACTGAGCCTTGCAGGGGCCTCTGGAGCTCTCCTGGGCCGAGCTCCTGCTCCGAGCAGGGCGGATTCCAAGGCTGGGTCAGGTTGGTCAGGCCTTATCCAGCCAACCTGTGACCATTTCCAAGGATTCAGGCTCCGCCACCTGTGTGGGGTCCTGGCCCAGCACTTCCCCATCCTCTTCATAATGGCTGATTTCCTTGTCTCCAGCTGGAATTTCTCCTGCTGGAACACCCCCCACACTGCTGCTCATCCCATCACTCTGCACCTCCAAGAGCCTTCCTCTGCCCCCTCCAAAGCCCTGCTCTGGCAGGGAAGCACCACTGCCTCATCCTCCCCCTCCCCCTCCTCCTCCTCCTCCTCCCCAGCCCACCCAAACCTCAGGCACTCTGTGCCCCAGCCCTGCCTGCCTTGGTGGCCTCCACCAGGCCCAGGCCACTGTGCTGACCCGTCCCTTGTCCTGGCAACCCAAGCAGGAGAGAGGATCCAGCGGTGGCCAAGGAGGGAACATCTCCTGCCAGTTTTGCTTTTATTAAAGCAGCCCGAAGCTGAGAGGGCACAGTCCTCTCCCGCTGACCTCGCTGCCCACCGGGGACTCGGGCTCTGCTCTGCAGGGCCACCAGCCACAACTGAAGTACCGGGATTTCATCCCTCAGTGAGACAGCCTCTGTATTTTCCACAGCCAAAGCTCAGGATTCCTCCGGGGCCGTTAATCCAGCTGGCCAAGGTCCCTGTGAATGGCAGCCCTGGCCTCCAGCCTGGCACTGCCCCAGCTCACTGGCATCCACAGCCCCAGCGCATCCCCCCCGGTCACAGGGATGACACAAGCCAGCAGCAGCCCCGGGACTGATCCCAGAGGAACAGAGCCAGTGGGATTTTGAGCAGCTGGCCAGGACAGCCGGGCAGTGGCTCTCCGGGCCCTCACTCCTGCCCTTCCTGAAGAAGATGTCACCATCAGCGTTTCTGCAGTTACTACAAACACCTCCCACTCACCACAACCTCCCAAAGAGGACCGAGGGGCCCTTTGTGACATCAGCCATCCCAGCACCCCCAGACCCACCTGGCCAGCTCTGGGGACTTGTGTCTGTCCGGTTTATCCCAGCAGCCCCTCTCTGAGTCTCCACCACCTTCCCACACACCACCTCACTGTGGGTTTATCCCATTCCTTTCCAAATGAAGCTGGGTTCCTCTTTCTGTTAATTCTAAACTAATTATTTTGGGTTTCATGGAACAGCTCAGTCAGAAGGGACCTTGAAAGATCATCTGCTCCAGCCTCTTGTGGGAAGGAGAGCCTTGATGAAGCCTAATTTCAAACAAAAGAACACAGCAGAGTTAACACTGCTCCAGCCCCTGCAGCCCCCACAGCTGATAACCAAAGCCAGGAGCTTCCCCCAACCACCAACCTCTGCTTGGCTTACTGCAAATAAAATTTCATGTCAGCCAATGTAGCTCTGCCATCTGATTTTCACTGCTGTGCAAAGCCCCCCTAACTCCTTGCTGTCCAAACCCCAGCTCCAATATGAACATTTAACAGCATTTCTGAATGATTTCATGGAATGAGAAGCTGCTACTTCTTTACACTCTCAGCTTTGAACTATTGAAAAAGCACTGAGTATCCCCCGATTTATAATTCATTCCTGCTTTAAATCGTACAAGAGCTGCAATTTGCATCACACTGTCCTCCAGGTTTTAAGAAAATGCTGACTCCTTTACCTTTCCCTGAAATAAAAGGTACCTCTGTCAGCAGGTGCCTTAGTTTGTTATTTCTACTTAGCTTTAAACAAGAAAAAGCAGAAAGCAAAATGTCAAGGAATGATGGACATTCTGGAATGCAGCCATCAGTTCGCAGCATTTAAGAATGAAAACCAAAAACCTGATCCTCCTGGATCTTATTTGTGACACTCATGTTTAGCTTAACATAGAAGCAAAAGTTTTGTAGGACAGGGCTTCAATCATCCTCCTCACCAAAAAAAAAAAGCTAAAAGAGGAAATGGACAAAGCATTTTCACCGATAAAACTAGAAATAGTATAAACAGTCAGAAATCTCATTATGTGGGTTACAGAATTCCTCCCCACTGTCACACCCTGATGCTCCAAGTTCTCCCCTAAATGACCATGACCTGGCACTTGGGTGGGACATCATTCCCGGCCTCTCCTTGGTGAGCAAAAAACTTGAGCTGAGTGTTGAGGAGAAGTTTCTTACATCAGTTTGAACCCCAGTCCACTGCAAATCTGTGCTGGTTTCTGTCACTCCCTGTGACAAAACAGCAGAGGCCAGCACAGGTAACCAGGGCACAGCAGCACAGGTGACCAGGGCACAGCAGCACAGGTGACTCCTGTTCCCTGCGGAGCTGGGGCTTGATGGCTCAGATACACCTGGGAAGCTCCAGCCTTGCCTGCCAAACGGTTACAAACACAGGTTATTTTCTCCTTGCCAACTGAAATTACAGCTAAAATCCTCCCTTGCAACAGAAACACACAACAGAGGTGTAAGAGCAGCAACAGTGGGACAGACAGAAGATGCTCCCGGCCTGCTCTGGCTGCACCTGCATCCCCAGGCCCAGGGGAGCAGCAGCACCGAGCCTGGCTCAGCTCCAGCTGGAATTCCCAGAGCTCAGCTCTGGTTGTCAGAGCAGCACTCACACCCCAGAGCAAAACAAACACGGGGAAGGAGCAACGGCCACCAGGGAACAACAACACCTGGCACCCAAAAAGGATCCAAATAAACCGACCTGTGATGAACAGAACGAAGGTAAAGCAAGGAACAGGAGGTAAATTCACTGCTTTAGGACATCACACACAACTTAAGAGTGATAAACCAGACTGTGAAATTTGTCTGTAAATCAGCATTCGAAGGAACTTCATTTCTATTTAAATATATATAAGAATAAGCAGTACTGCAAGGTCCATCCCTGCTATCTTGTGGCAAATTATCCCTCCTGAACACACGGGGAAGGTCCTCCTGCAGAAGGTTTTTGCAAACTGAATTAAGACTACACTGAGTTCCCATGTTCACACATTCATTAAAGTCAGACGTGCCTTTAAGATGTCACATTTATTCCCGTGGCCGTTCCCATGCTTTGTTTCAGTTTTTATTATTTTTCCTGGTAGGACTGAACCTGTACCAATCCATGCTCCCTCGAAGGCAATGTTTCTAGAAGTTGATACTGCACCTACCACTGCTTTCCATGTGGCTGCTGCACCTCTGAGTTCCCTCATTGCTCTGGAGCCATCATCACCTTGGGACTTTTCATTCTGAGAACAGGGGGACAGTTAACACCAAGTGCCAGAACACTGCACCGCCACAGGAAGGATCTTCCCAATGCTCTCACAAGGTGTCAGCTCAGGAAGGCACTGATTCCTGCATGGATGTGATGGGGAATGATCTCCAGAGATCTCTTCCCAGTCTGCAGCATGGATATGAACCACACAGCCAAGTGCACAGAGCCACTCCAGCTCAGCCTGGAGAAGGCTCCAGGGAGACCTCCAGTACCTTCCAGTACTTAAAGGTGGCTTATGTAAAAGAACAACTTTTTACACTGGCAGATACTGACAGGACAACGGGGAACTGGTTTAAATGAAAGGCTGAGAGACTTAGATGAGATATCAGCGAGGAATTGTTCCCTGGGAGGGTGGGGAGGCCCTGGCACAGGGTGCCCCCAGGAGCTGTGGCTGCCCCTGGATCCCTGGAATTGTCCAAGGGATGGGGCTTGGAGAACCCTGGGATAGGGGAGGGTGTCCCTGCCCATGGCAGGGGTGGCACTGGGTGAGTTTTAAGGTCCCTTCCAACCAAACCGTGCTGTGATTCCATGACTCCAGCCCCTCTGTCCCTGACTTCCCTGCAGGGTCAGTGACTCAGCCAGCTGCACTCATCCGTCCACAGGGCAGAGCAGGGCACGAAGGGAACAGAATAATTTATAATTATTCAATTATAATCAGGATAATAACAGAACACACAGCGTTTTCCCAGGAGGGGAGGTGGAACCCGGCCGGTCACTGCCCCCCTTCTCCCAGGGGACAGTGCAGGGATGGCAGGGACCAGGTCGGCCCGAGCGGGGGACTCAGGTCGGGCACATCCCCCTTTCCCTGGGGTGGCAGAATGACCCGTTAACAGCCCCTTCCTGGGGCAGGAGGTGACACCAGGCCAGCCACCCCACTGCCACCAGGACAGGGAGCAAGGGAGTGATCCAGCCTGGCACACACGCGCACACACACATACACATACACACACACAGACACATACACATAGACACACACACACACACACACACACACA
>VZRJ01000749.1:39563-64879 GCA_013397565.1 Ptilonorhynchus violaceus
CTCATCCCATCCCACCCCCTACATGGGCTGGGACACCTGCCGATAGCCCAGGGTGCCCCAAACCCCGTCCAGCTTGGCCTTGGACACTTCCAGGAATGGGGACTCCACCACCTCCCTGGCAGCCTCTTCCAGTGTCTAATCACCCTCTCTGTGAATAAATCCTTCCTGACGTTTGTCCTCTGTCCTAACTCTACTCTCTGGCAGTGGGAAGCCATTCCCTGTGTCCTGTCCCTCCATGCCTTGTCCCAAGTCCCTCTCCAGCTCTCCTGGAGCCCCTTTAGGCACTGGAAGGGACTCTGAGGTCTCCCTGGAGCCTTCTCTTCTCCGGGAGAACACACCCAGCTTTCCCAGCCTGGCTTCAGAGCAGAGGGGCTCCAGCCCTGGGAGCAGCTCCGTGGCCTCCTCTGGACTCTCTCCAGCAGCTCCACGTCCTTGTGCTGTTGGGATCTGGGAGCTGGAGCAGCTCTGCAGGGGGGTCTCACCAGGTGCACACTGAAATTCCTGCAAATGAGCAGTTTTCCAGATGTGTGTGGTGGCCACACACTTGTCCCGTGACAGGGAACCATTTCCCTGCCCTTTGGTGCCGTCCCACTTGCAGAGGTCACCGAAGTCCCGACCTTTGGACCATGATGATGGATGGACATCGAAATCCCACATCAGGCATTTTGAGACAATCCTGGTGTTACCAGGGAATGAAATGTGATTTTCCTGGCTGGAAATTCCATTCAACTCACTCCCAAGCTCTCCAGCAGTAGTGAGGGTCTGCGGTGGTCCTGATCCCTGACTTCTCCGTAGCTTCCTGATCCCTGCGGTCCTGCATCGATTCCCTTCGGGTGCCATGAGGGAAGGTGGAGCTCTGCTCTTCCCTGACACAGCCATAACCTGATCCAGTGGGAGCTGTCCCTGCTCACAACAAGGGGTTGGAAGTGGATGGTCTTTAAGGTCCCTTCCAGCCCAAACCATTGAATGATTCCGTGATTCTCTGATAGTGCTCTCCCTGCACAAGCACTCATTAACATCCCATATTTCAGCTGGTGGTGCCAGCAAGGGCAAAGGAGGAGTTTCCCCTGAAAATCAGGATTTTTATTTATTTTCCTGTGTCGTTTCCTCCCCCTGAAGCTGTAGGAGCAGGTGCAGCTCCGTGACCAGTCCCTGCCAGCCCTTCCCGCATGGCTGCGCCGGGAGCAGGGACAGGAGTCCGCGGGTCCGTGGGCTCCTCGGTCCGTGTGTCACTGACAGAGCCTCAGTCAATCTCTCATAAAGGTTCTGAGCTCCATCTCAGCAGCCATTCGGCTTTCCTGGGGTGGGATCAGCAACATATCCAGCTGTCCATATGGATTAGCTCCAGACTGTCCGGCTCTCTGCAGATCCCACAATAAATAACTGCAGCGGCTTTATTCCCGACGAGTAGGGAAGCTGAAGTAACTGAAAAATAAAGGTGCCTCCATAAGATTTCCTGTCTCCTGAGTTATTTATTCTGCTCGGAGCAGTTATCTCCCAAAAGGCAGTGTCTGCACTGATTCTGCAGTGATTTGGGTGTTATTTCCCTGCACTGGATAAATCTGAACGCTCCAGCATGGCAAGGCAAACATTCCTTGAAATAATTAAAATGCTGACAAGAAAAGGCAGCTTGATATCCAAACCCATCTCCTGTCACAAATCCAATTAAATGTGTTTGGCTCAGACTGTCCTGGTGCTTGTTTATCCACATCCCTAAAAATCATCACCTCATAATTTATGAGTGAGGCTTAGGAAAATAACACCTACGGGGGTGCATGGCTGGGGTGACTGGGTGAGGAAGAGAAAAAGCAGCAACAGAAAAGTAAATCCCACTGGAAGAAGCAGCAATTCAATGCTTGCTTTCCCTGGAAGGACAAGGAAGAGCCTGCTGCATTTCAGTGCCAGTGCCCCCTCATCACAGCGGTGCAAGGGCGAGCAGAATTAACGCAGTTCTAGTGCTGAGAACAGACCCAAATGTCAGCTGGGAGGAAACTTTGTCACTTGCTGTTCTCCACTGCAAGTGACTGAAGGGCTCCTCTTGTCACACAACCCCGAAATTCTGTCATTCCCTTTATTTTTAGCAGAGCAATTCACAGTCAGGGAGGGGAGGAGGAAGGGTTTGCTGAATGTTTGTCACTTACACATCACACAGGAAGCTGTTCACATTCTCTATTAATTGACTAACAGTATCCAGAGACTTACTCAGTCTGAGATGGAATAGGCTCAAATCCTTTCCAATAAAATGTCACTGGAAGTGAAAATGGCAGAGGAATTTTTAGAAAGGCCAGCGCTGGGGGAGATTCTTGGAGAGAGATGAACCTGCCTGGTTTGGCTTCCCCCAAAACTCTGTCAACCCCAAGGGCTGTTAAAGGTGAAATATAATATATTAAAATACAGGGATTGATTAATGTGCTAATTGCAGGGGAGAATGTGAAATACAATCGTGACTGCAAATACCTTGGAAAAAAGGAATATTTCAACATCGGGTCGTGGCTTGTGCCAATGACGTCTTAATTGCCAAGTTCTCAATGTGGGGATTTGTGATGCACCAAGGCAGTTGGAAACTCATCATTATCGGGTTGTGATCCACAGGATTCCTCAGCCGCTCTGGAAAATAAATCTCAGCTGGGTTGGTGTTTGTGCACGTCAGTGTCAGGTAACTTGAGAACACCTCCACCTGACTAAGCCTCTGTTTCCTGGTTTGTGATTGAAAAAATCGATAGGGTTTAATGGGAGAGATCCGGGTAATCTCTACATGCAGTTTCAGTTGAAAAAATGGAGGGGAAAGGCAAGTGAGTGAAGCTGAAGTGTGTCATGGGCAGGAGGGTGGGCACGGGCAGAAAGCGAGCGCTGACACAGCACGGAGCGATGAGGGAGGTGATTCAGCCGGTGAAGGACAGGGGGAGTTCCCTGCTGAAGGAAGAGCTGCCACGGGTATTATTAGTGCCACAGAAGGAGTTCAGTCTGAGGCTGCAGGACATGAAACCAGGAATTAGGAGAACGAGGATAATAACGAGGTAGAGCTCAGGAGCAGAGCGCAGGCTCCGAGGAGGATAAATGGGAATAAAAGCATGAATGGGGAGGATGTGCTCCGTGGTTTGCTGGGCTGGAGCTGTCGGAGCTGGGATGGTGGAACGGGACCGGTGTAGGGCAACACGACTTTGAGGAAAGCTGGGAACAGCTTTTTCTCCTGGCTGGCTGCAGTAGCTCCCACAAAGTGCCCTGATTGCTGAAATCCCATCAGAGAGGGTTTATTAGCTGATTCTGGCTAAATCAGATTGAGGGATAAATGGAATCTGGGCTTAACTGCTCCTTTCTGGAAACAGCAAATCAGGATTTAACCAGGAAAATGGTTTAATGAGATAGAATGATCTGAGGAACTCGGGCTCAGCATCCCTCCTGCAAACCTCAGACCGGGGTGTTTGTGTCAGGATGGCGGCTGCCTCACAGTCCACAGCAAGGGGCAGGATCAGGGCATGGCTTGGGGTGGAAAAGACCTTAAAAACCACTCAGTGCCACCCCTGCCATGGCCAGGGACACCTGCCACTGTCCCAGGTTGCTTCAAGCCCTGTCCAGCCTGGCCTTGGACACTGCCAGGGATCCAGGGGCAGCCACAGCTTCTCTGGGCACCCTATGCCAGTGTCCCTGTGCTGTGGGAAAAAATTACTCAGGAAGGCCCAGTCTCTGAGGGGACACAGCTCCTTCCAGTGACCCCAGAAGGTGCCCAGGGAAACCGAACACCTACTTTAGGTGCTCTGGTAAGACACCCAAAATTAGGTTAAATAGACCCAAGTTTTGGGAACCTGAACCTGGAGAAAGCCTGGAATTTCTTCCTGTCAGTGGCGTGTGAGATGTTTAAAGTTTTACTCCGTACACAGTGATGAAAACCCTGCATTGGAAAGCTCTGGACCTGGGGGAAACAACCTCAAAATGGGTATTGGGAATAAACAGGGAGCCTAAGAGAGGGATCGAGAGGACTCGTCCCCAGCTGAAGCTTTACCTCGGGGTCAGAAAGTTCAGGATGCAGTCTGGAGTGTGCAGGTGTCAACGGGGATGAGCAGAGGAACCCCAGAGCCTTCCCGGGTAATGCCAAGCCCCGATTTCGAGCAAAAGGGGAACATTTGAGTCATTGTTTCTCCGGTGACCCAAAGTGGGCTGGGACCTGCTCCGAGGGGAGCCTGGACTGGCATCCCAACCTCCAGCACAGCTCCTGCAGCCACCCCAGGCGCAGCTTCAGGCCGGGTGTCTTGACTCACGTCTTATGCAATCCTCTGCTCCCCAGGAAGTGAGAAGGAGCCGATTAAATCTGCCCACACAGCGTCTCTAATGCCGGAGCTGAAAGTGGTGGGGAATTATGATGGAGAGATGAAGCCCTTCCCAGGTTTTCAGGCAAATCAGGGGAAAGTTCCTTCAGAAAATGTACAGCTAATTATGGATTTTCCAGCTGCGATAATGTTTGAAGGTCTAAGTCTTTCTTTAATTAAATCAGGGGTTTACGAGTGAACATTTCTGGTGGGAGTCTGTAGGGAGTAGCCTTTGAATTGGTAAATCAGCTCCTGAATAAACCACTTGTCAAGCTGAAACGCTGCGTTCTCTGAGTTCTGTGCTAAGTTTAAACAAGAAAATAACTGAATTTCACAGAGATGAAAAATGGCAGTGCTGGGAACTGGAGATTGTCTCTCACCCTCAGGTGCAGAGTGGCTCCTGCAGAACATTTTCTGTCTGTGCCACCCCATCAGCTGCTGCTGCTGCTCCGGCAGTGGGACCGTTTGTGCTCCATCACCCATCCAGCCCCTGCTCTCTATGCTGCCTGGGCTGCCAGAGACACATCCATGGCCCCTCGTTCCCTGGGAGGGTGGGGACACTGGCACAGCTTGTCCAGAGAAGCTGTGGCTGCCCCTGGATCCCTGGAAGTGTCCAAGGCCGGGCTGGACGGGGCTTGGAGCACCCTGGGCTAGTGGAAGCTGTCCCTGCCCATGGCAGGGGCTGGCACTGGGTGGTGTTTGAAGTCTCTTCCAACCCAAACCATTCCCTGATTCTATAATTGTGCTGGTGGATTTTAGGCACTTCAGACCCAGACGTGCCAGGACTACCTCATTCCTCAGGCTGATCTCCCTGATCCAGTCTGTGACAGCATCAGGGCTCTGAGGCTGTGCCTGGGGAAGCCACGGCATCTGGTTTATATCTGGTTTATATCTGTTTTATCTGTTTTATGCCTGAAATGTTGAGAAGCCTTAAGTTTCCAATGTCTTCCTCAATTGCGGGCTCACAAGGCTGCCCATCCCATCCCACCAGTGGGCTCGTGCCTTGGCATCCAGGATATCCAAACCCCAGACCATATTTTGTGATGTGTTCCCTGCAGCCACTGCTCTCTTTCCTCGCTGACCATCAGCCCACGGTCAGTTTTTCCATCATGTGCACATGACCAGCAGTCATGGATCGTCTCCTGTGCTCAGCCACCTCCCCTCTGCCCCGTGCCCCCTCTTTGGTCTCTTCCACCTTTGACTGCCCTGCCCTGTGCTGGCTGCCCAGCCTTGGGCAGTTCCCGTCCCTGCTGCTCCCTGCCCAGTTGCTGAGCCCCGAGCCAGCTCTGTGCTCCGTGTCCACGTGCAGAGGACCTGGGGAGCACTGGCAGCGTGGCAGTCATGGGAAGCTCAATTCCTTCGGTGCAGGCTAATCCGAACTCGGGTGTGTGAGCTCTCCGTGTAATCTGTGGGGAAAAGTCAGAGTCTTTTGGGGCATGAGTCAGCTGATCTGTTCTAGGGCTCTATTTCGGGAGGAGATGAAGCATGTCCTCAAATTTGCTGTTCTTCTCTGTTGACTTCAAAGGGAACCCAACGTGACTTGCTCAGATGGAGGTGTCTGTGATAGGAAAGTCTATCTTTGGTTGGATGAATCGCAACAACGAAGGGAAAGGGTGACTTCATCCATTATATATTCATTCTTTTGATGGATTCACTCCATCTCAAGTTCTGCTACCTGGCTCACTCCCTGAGGGTCCCTTTCTTTGCTCTGCTTCTTTCCAGGGACAGGATCTTGCCTAACACTCCCAAGAATTTATGGACAACGTATGTTGTGACCCCTCCCTACCTCCTGAGCTTCCCTGCCCTCCAGCTGCCTCTCACCGTTCCCCTCCTGATGGAAGTTTCTTGATGTTCCCCACGCTTGCCTCAAGCACCTCACGCTGTCTCCTTTGCACTCATTCCATCCCTTCCTGCTCTGCCCCCACAGCCCCATCCGTGACTGATAATTTCCCCTCACAGTCACACCTCAGGTTCTCTCGTGGCCAAAGCCTCCGCCCTGACACCCCAGTGACACCCCTGTGACACCCCCGTGACACCCCCATTCCTGCCCCACCCTCCTCTCCCTGCAGCTCCGGGGTCACTGAACACACTGAACAATTCCTGTCACACACTGAGGAGTTCAAGGCTGGAAGGGGCTTGGCAAATCCAGCTGGATCAGGTTGCTCAGGATTTGTCCAGTGGAGTTGTGAGTATCTCCCAGGACAGACACACCAAGCCTATCCAGGATTCTTCCAGTGTCCATCCCTTTCAGTACCTCAGAAACGCTCATTCCAGAGTTCCTCATGAAAGTTAAATGAGTAAAATGTTAAAAAGTTAAATCTCAAACCCAATGGTTCACCCCCACCTTCCCTGACCTGTCAGTCAATTCCAGAAGTTACACTGATCTTGAAGTCCTGTCCTTCTCTGGAATCTTCCTATTTCTCCAGTGGCTCCTTCAGTGTGGACTTCAGAGGATACTTCTGTCCCCTTTATGAGGTGGGTGAGAGCTGGACATGTCCCAGCCATGAGCTCTGGGACCCAGAACCCCCCGTGCCCTGGGCTGATCCCAGGGCATGGGCAGCAGGAAAGGAAAGGTGGGAATTGTGCCCCTGTGCCCCGCTCAGGTGAGACCCCCCCTGCAGAGCTGCTCCAGCCCTGGGCCAACAGCACAAGGACGTGGAGCTGCTGGAGAGAGCCCAGAGGGGCCACGGAGCTGCTCCAGGGCTGGAGCCCCTCTGGAGCCAGCCTGGGAGAGCTGGGAATGTTCACCTGGAGAAGGGAAGGCTCCAGGGAGAGCTCAGAGCCCCTGCCAGAGCCTAAAGGGGCTCCAGGAGAGCTGGAGGGAGACTCGGGACAAGGGGGAATGGATTCAAACTGAAAGAGAGTAGGTTTGAACTGGCTGTTAGGCAGGAATTCCTGGCTGGGAGGGTGGGGAGGCCCTGGCACAGGTTGTCCAGAGAAGCTGTGGCTGCCCCTGGATCCCTGGAAGTGTCCAAGGCCAGGCTGGACGGGGCTTGGAGCACCCTGGGCTAGTGGCAGGCGTCCCTGCCCATGGCAGGGGTTGGAATGAGATGATCTTTAGGGTCCCTTCCAACCCAAGCCGTTCTCTGATTCCCCATCAGCACCAGGACCCCGCTCTGCCAGCGGCTCCTCCGTTCCCTCAGCGCTGCTGTTCCCATCCCCTTCCTGCCCTTCCCACCCCGCTCCGGCATTTTGCTGCCATTCCTGCAGGAAGCTGCCTCCCAGGCTCCCGGGGAGCGGAGCTGCCTTCCCGTCGTGCTGGCTGCCGTTGGATCATTGTTCCCGTGCCCGGCTCCATCTGTCCGGCTCCATCTGTTCCGCGCTGCCGGACGGATCCTCAGCCCTTTGTGGGACGCAGGCTGTGCTTTCCATTCCTGCGTGTGAGCAGAGCGTGCTGCAGCGTGGCCTGGCTCTGAGCGGGGCTGAGGGACCCCTTCACGGGCAGTATTCAATAAATGAACTGTTATTTTATATAGTTGGTATATAAATAATTATTTCTTGCTTGGAGCTCACGGCAAAGGGGGCCTGGCCTTCGCCTCTGACGAGGAAGAAGAGAAGCCTTGAATTTGTAGGAGACTTGACCTCCCCAAATCCTCCTCAGGGGTAACGAGTGACTCCCTCAGTTTTAACCACCAGATCATCCTGAAATTACTGAGGTTATAATTATAAACCTCCAAAGTGAGAGTAATAACATGCAACTGTAGCTCATTTTCAGACTTGGCTGAGAAAAGGCTGTAACCAGACTGAGCAATTTTAATTGAGGTAAATTAAGGATTTAAATTTAGCCTGGTAACTAAAATCCCACGGATCATAAACCATCGCCCCGTGCTCACTGCACGATCATCCTCTTATTATTTCATGGTTTCTGACCAGTCAGAAAATCATCATCCCAGTATTAGTCATGCCCAGGGTGTCTGGGAACTTGGAACGCTTTACATTGTGTTTCTTTCTTACCTCATGGAAGGGGTTTTTATTGCTTTACTATTAAAATACAGTACAGGGCTATTTTGGGACAGAAACCTTTAAATGAACTGAGTTCTTATACTTTGTAAAAATAAAATACTTACCTGAGAAACTACTTCAGTGCTCATTCTTCAAGTTAGTACTGAATACCTGAAGCAGTAAAAGATTTTGCTCTTAGTCATATTAATGAAGTTGATTATTTTAGGACTCCAGGCTGCCAAGCAGGTTATCTATTTCAGTCTGTGACTGCATCATAAATTAACACAGCAATTAGAAGCAAACGTGTAGCAAATAACAAACGTGTGAAGGGTTTCACAGGTGGGATGGTTGGACAGGAGGGGAACGACAGGAAAGCAACAGAGTCCCAGGAATGTGTTTTATAGGAACCAGTTTTCCCTTTGGTCATTCCCAGTGCAGTCAGGAAGGAAATGGGATTTCCTCATACAGAAATTAGAATGATGTTGTCAGTGGATGTTTTCTACACGGACTGCTTATTCCATTCTGTCTTGGAGGGGTAATGACTTTAAACTGAAAGAGAGAAGGTTTAGATGGGATATTAGGAAGAAATTCCTGCCTGTGAGGGGGGTGAGGCCCTGGCACAGGTTCCCAGAGAAGCTGTGGCTGCCCCATCCCTGGGAGTGTCCAAGGCCAGGTTGGAGCAACCTGGGATATTGGAAGGTGTCCCTGTCCATGGCAGGGGGTGGGACTGGATGGGCTTTGAGGTCCTTTCCAACCCAAACCATTCCATGACTCTGTGTTTCTATGATCCATATCCCAGAAACGTTTCCCATTCTGGATACAGAATAACTCCAGAGAAATCTAATAATAAAAAGAAAGATTCATGTCCTGTGACTGTAAAGGTCCCAGCCAGAACTGATGTGCTGAGCACTCTCCAAGGGTTGGAAGGAGGGGTTTGTTGCTCAGGGTTACCCACCAAAGACTGGGACAGGGAGCAGCTTCAGTTTGGGATGGGGATGGTCTCCTCTCCGGGGGCTTTGGCTGGTGAAAAGTCCTGGGAAGTTTTGCTTCACCACCAACCGATTGGAAGCAGCTTCCTCTGCAATTCCCACTGTGGGAGCCGTGGTGAGCGCTTCCCAAATACTGCATCAGGGAATGGTTTGGGCTGGGAGAGACCTTAAAGCCTGTCCCATTCCACCCCCTGCATGGGCAGGGACACCTTCCACTATCTCTGGTTGCTCCAAGCCCCGTCCAACCTGGCCTTGGACACTTCCAGGGATCCAGGGGCAGCCACAGCTTCTCTGGGCAACCTGTGCCAGCCCCTCCCCACCCTCACAGCCAGGAATTCCTTCCCAATATCCCACCTAATCCTGCCCTCTGGCAGTGGGAAGCCATTCCCTGTGTCCTGTCCCTCCATGCCTTGTCCCAAGTCCCTCTCCAGCCCTCCTGGAGAACAAGGATTTGGAGCCTGAGCTGTGCTTTTCCTGCCCTGCAGGAGCACCCATCAGTGGCTCCCAGGTAACCTTTATGTGATAGTGCCATGAACGTCCCCATGTCTCCAGTAGGTAAGAGAGAAAATCATCCCTCACCATCACAGCAGTTCCCAGTTCTAATGAAGAAAATTCCTGCTGGGAACAGTGAATGTTTCCCATGGCAGCATTCCTGCTCACATCCCCAGCTCCCCGTGGAGCTTTGCCTAAGCTGAGCCAGCCAGGGTGGGGGAAATGATCTCCAGGCCTCAGCCATCGTCGTTCTGAATCATTTGTGCCCATTTCATCCCTCAGGTGGATCCCAGAGGGCTCCACATCCCGGGCTCTGTGTGCTGGGAAGAGCTGGGTCACTCACCCGTGCCCAAACACCCCGTGCAGACAGTGCTGGGCTGCCAACCCGAGCTGAGGGGAGAAAGATGAGAGGAGAGGAAACACGAGATGATTGATAAAAATACAATTCCGCTGATAATTCCATCTGTCAGACTAATAACTCACTCGTAATGTTTTTTTAATAATTATAACTCCTGCTTACATAACAGCTCCTATCTGTGGCTTTTTAAGTCGTTTGTAAGTATTAATTAAAGCCCAAAACAGCCGTGTGAGGCAGGTGGGAATTCACATCCAAGCTCCCTGTCATCGCTCCCGCATTCCAGAGGCAGGGAAGTTGGCAGGGCTGGCTCCGGGCTCCGCGGCGCTGCCGGCGAAACTCAGAGCGCTGGGAACAGCTCCTGCCCGGGGTGTGCAGGGACCCGGGCGTGGAGCAGGGCGGGATGGGCAGGAAGGAGGGCTTGGGACACCCTGCCAACACCGCTCCCTTCAGACTTCAGGGATCAGATCCAGCGTTCCTGGGCGAGACTCGGCCGTGCGGAGCCAGGGCACCCTGGGCACTGCTGTGACATTCAGCACGGTCCCTGCCCTGCTGCAAGTTCTGTTCTGGTGCTCCCGGGGCTGGAGCCCCTCTGGAGCCAGGCTGGGAGAGCTGGGGGTGTTCACCTGGAGAAGAGGGCTCAAGGGAGAGCTCAGAGCCCCTTCCAGTGCCTAAAGGGGCTCCAGGAGAGCTGGAGAGGGACTTGGGACAAGGCATGGAGGGACAGGACACAGGGAATGGCTTCCCACTGCCAGAGGGCAGGGATAGATGGGATATTGGGAAGGAATTGTTCCCTGGGAGGGTGGGGAGGCCCTGGCACAGGTTGTCCAGAGAAGCTGTGGCTGCCCCTGGATCCCTGGAAGTGTCCAAGGCCAGGTTGGATGGGGCTTGGAGCCACCTGGGCTAGTGGAAGGTGTCCCTGCCCATGCAGGGGGTGGAATGGGACAGGCTTTAAGGTCTCTTCCAACCCAAACCATTCTGGGATTCTCTGTTCTGGGTAAGCACCTGCTCTGTCTGTGTCTGGAGGCAGAACTGGCAGCTGGGAAGAAGGGCTGGGCAATAAACCCATAATGAACCCAGAAAAAGAGTGGGATCTCTTCATCCACGTCACTGAGTTACAGATCACCTCCCTGCCCTCTCTGTCCTCCGGAGTGAACAACAAAAATGCAGCCAGCCCTGAGCTGGGTGCTTGGACAATCAGCTCCTGCCAGGCATTTGAAGCTGAGTCTGGAAATCCTCACTTCCAGTCCCTGGAGTCCTTGTGAGGACTTGGAAATCTCAATATATGATCAGAACTATTATTATCATCATCATCATCATCATCATCATCATTATCCTCATCACTGTTACCAGTATTATTATCACTGTTTTTATCTTTGACACTGTGATTTGGGTCCTGGCAGTGGTCTAACAAAGAAATGGCTCCCCTTGGGCTTCGGGGTGCAGAAACACCACTCCAAGTCCTTCGGCCTGAGCTGAGGCAGAGCAGGCACACGAGGTGGCCCATGGTCCCTGCCAACACAGGGCTGTCCCCCCGGGGCGGCTCCCGGAGAGGCAGCGGAGCCTCAGGAGCAGCCACATGCCCCAAGGCGGGTGCTTCTCGCTGCTGGGCTCTGTTTCCCCACCGTGAGCAGAGCACAGACACGGGGCCCGTTTGCCTCGGCACAGAACCGCAGCTCCTTGTCCGGGAACAGACCGGCCCCTGCCCCGCGCGGGAGCTGCTCGCCGGACACAGCGCCCACAGCGAGCTCCTGCAGGATCCTTGTGGCTGCCAGGACAAAACGTGCCCAGCCCAGTGCAGGGTCGGGAGGGGTCACACGGCCCAGTGGCAGCTCCTGGTTGGCACCCCCCAGAGCTGGACCCAGAGTCCGGGTTTGTCCATCCCGCCCCTGACCTATTCCCTGGTGAGTCACTTTGTCTGTGCCGCCTCAACCTCGTCAAGCTCTCCCCCGCTCCTTTCAGCATAGAAACGGCTCTAGAACGGGGAGTGGTTGGAGCAGGGCGTTCCATTCCCTCTGCTGCCTGTTCCCAGCTGCCAGGCTGGCATCTCGCACACACCTGGTCACAGCCTGGCACCAGGAACCTGTGCTGGGGACTTGCCTGGGGGGTCATTCTGGTGTGGGGGCTATGAATCAACACCTGAGGGGTGCAAGACATCCATCCTAATTCCCTGGGCTGCCTCACACATCCGAGAGCTCGGCTTCCTTGGAAACCGGGCTTAGGTGACTGCGCATCCATCCCTCTGTTCGTGTTCCTAATTTTAAAGGAATAAGGTAATAACTGCCTGAGAGCCGCCGCTTCAGCCATGGGGCCACGAAGATGAGGCAGAGTCCAGAGGGGAACCAGTGTGAGGGATGGCTGAGGGCACTTGGAACGTTCAGCTGGAGCAGAGGAGACTGAGGGCAGACCTCACTGGGATCTGCAGCTCCTCCCGAGGGGCAGCTCCAATCTCTGCTCCCTGTGACAGGCACAGGACCCAGGGAACAGCTGGAGCTGTGCCAGGGAGGTTTAGGTTGGATATTGTGAAAAGGTTCTTCCCCCAGAGGGTGGTGGGCACTGAACAGGCTCCCCAGGGAATGGTCCTGGTGCCAAGGCTGCCAGAGCTCCAGGAGCGCTTGGACAACGCACCCAATGCACAGGGTGGGATTGTTGGGGTGTCTGTGCAGGGCCAGGGGTTGGATCAATGATCCCTGTGGGTCCCTTCCAGCGCAGGAGATTCCATGATTTTATGACCCAAATGCTGTGAATGTCCCAAGCATGGAAGGATTTTTGTAGAGTCTGTTAATCAGAGCCTTGGGAGGTCTCAGAGGACACAATCTCCCTCTCCCTGGGATCCCCTTTAGGCTCTGCAGAGCCACAATGCTGCTGGTGCAGAAGGCAAATGTTTCAAAGGCAGTTGTTTCCTGGATGCAAAGCTAAATTGGAAAGACAGTCTGCTGCTGGTTCCTCTGGCTCCAGCTGCTCGTTGAGGCATCCTGGCTTTTCCCTTTTACAACTCCTCCTTTCAGTTTCTTAGAAGTTTTGCCAAACTGAAATTGTTTGGACAAGAATTTTCTGGGACAGATGTCTCTCTCCACCTGAGATTTTATGTAAAGTTTCAGATAAAACAGTGCTGTGGTTTTTCAGGAATGAGGGGAGGAGAAAATCAACATTGTTTTGCCAGATTAGAAAATTTTTTGGACTGCTCTAAAATGTGGAATTACTTATCCCAGGAAAATCGACCTGACCAGCTTTGAAAAATCTGTTTTTTCCCTTGTTCTCCTGGTCTAGTGGAAGGTGTCCCTACTGTGGCAGGGGTTGGAATGAGAAGGGCTTTAGGGTCCCTCCTATCCAAAGCATTCCATTATTCTGGAATATTGGAAGTATAATGATTCTGTAATATTGAAAACACAACAGTCCTGCAGAAATGAGAAGCAAACACAGATGCTTTGGCAAAGAGCACAAGAGGGCTCTGAACATCTCTGGGGAGTCACAGCCTCAGCCCTGCTCTTCCAGGGAAGAGCAATTCACCACCAGCCCATTCCATGAGTCAGCTCCTCAGTGCTGTCACTTGGCTTGGCCCTGTGATTCAAAGGAAATGGGAATGTCATCCCTGTTTTCCATGAACTTAACCACGACAAAGGGGAGGTGAAGCCTGGCAGTCCTTAACAAGCATTCCAGGCTGGGCTCAGGCCTGACATTCCCAAAGCAGCACAGCGTTTTATGGACTGGAGCAGAGGAACATCAAACGTCATCCATCACCTCATTCCTGAGTGCAGAGGGGCTGGAGCAGGGAGAGGCTGGAACCACCGAAGGGATGAGGAGAAAGTGCTGAGTCTCCACCTCTGATGTGACACCTCCAAAGCCTTTCACAACGGGACAGTCACCCAGTGCCAGAGAAATGTGACCTCACTTCATCTCTTGGGAAACAGGCGTGTGCCTTCCTCGGAAATTTTCGAGCTTCCAGTGCTTCCTGGGCTTTGCAGCTTTTACTGTCAGTGTTTGCAGATGAAGCCTAAAAAACGGGGGAAAAAAAGAAAATGCCATGTGGAAGTCAAAATAGGGAATATTTAAGTGTTCTGTACCAAAAGTGGTTGTTTCAGAGCTAAGAGTAAATACCGGGGATCGTATCCAGACCCTGAGGACATGTGGGTTATGCCTTGGACGGATCAGGAAAGACAGGAAATGGGTATTTCCTGAGGAATCACCTTTATTTATTTCACTGGAAGAAGAGGAGGAAAGGAGAATTTCCACCAGTCATTCCCTGAAGAAACAAAGCTGTGTGTGAGGTCGGAGGGAGGGCAGGATCACCCCGGGATGGTCAGGGTTGGAGTGGACCTTGAAGATCTCCCAGTTCCAGCCAAGTCCCCCATCCCTGTTGGGATTTTCACCTCACTGTCCCCTCTAAAACACCTCTCGAGCATTCATGAATTCCATCTCCCGACATTCCTCTGTGCCAGGGCATCAAAGGAATCTGCTGGGTCTGGCCCAGAGAAGCTGTGGCTGCCCCGTCCCTGGGATGTTCCAGGCCGGGCTGGACGGGGCTTGGAGCAACCTGGGCTAGTGGAAGGTGTCCCTGCCCGTGGAAGGTGTCCCTGCCCATGGCAGGGCTGGAATAGATGGAGCTGGAGGTCCCTTCCCACCCAGACCGTTCCAAGATTCACTCACAAACTTGTCTCACTGAGCCGACTCCCAGCCCAAGCCTCAGCCGGGGGCGCTGGATAATCCACGGCTCTGGAGCACTCGCAGCGATTCCCTCTCTGCAGGCGACCGGGGCAGGGAGCAGTGGTGTTTAACCAGACCTTTTCCCACTGGGAACTCAAGGCGTGACCAAGGAACGGGACAAACCTGCTCCAACCAGCAGAGACCCCGAGGCTGCCGAGGGAGCGCGGTCCTGCCCTGCAGGGGGAGGGAGGATCCGCGTTTGACTGGGAGCTCAAATCCCCTGCAGGAAAAGCTGCTGATTCCAGGGGGGAATTCAAAGCGCTCAAAGGTGCAACTGAACTCACTGGATCTTTTATTTGTCACAGGATCCCGATCCCCCCAGCACCTCGGTCCCAGCTCGCTGCAGCTCCGAGCCCTTCCTGGTGCTCGGGGATAAAGAGGAGCAGAGGGGTGGGTCAGTGCCTGGCCAGGATTCCCTTGATAAGGAGCTGGGAAGGAGCCAGAGCGTGGGAGAGACAAGGCAGGACTTCCAGAGGATTTCCCGGTTGAAATACAGCCTCTGTTTGGCACATAGGTACTGCCTAACCCAGATTCTGGGAATGACAGCAGCCAGGGCTGAGCGTGAGCCCTGCTCTGAGACCTGAAAGAAGAAAGCACTTGAAAAAAATAGGGAATCAAAATCTTTTTTCTATATACAGATCCAGCAGCCTGGGGACTCACCTTTGTGTTACCTGAACTCTTTGGGTCCACAGCCCTGACTGCATCCTCATTTCTGGTGTTTCCCCTGTCTGCAAGGGAAGGAAATGTTTGTTTTTCACAGAGGATCCTTGATTTGGGGATTTCTCCTGGGCAGAGGTTTGAAGGGCCAGCACTGAAAGAAGTGATCAAGCTTTCCAAGTGTCTCCCCTCAGGAACATAATTTTTTATTTTTATTTATCTATTGCCCCAGAATTCCCTGAAGCAGACTCAGCTCCTTCTCCTGTGTATTTTTAGTTGTGAGCTGGAGCAGGGAAGGAGAATCAGAGTGAGCTGAGCCTGCATCTGTCATCCCTGGCTGTCACATCACCACAGGCGCCGTGTCCGTGCCCTGCCTCGCATCCAGCAGCATCTCCAGCGATTGCATCCCGCTTTCCTTAGGAAAACAGCAGCAAGAGAGAGCTCAGACAAGGAAGTTTATGGCATCAACAGGCTCCAGCATCGTCGTTAAATCAGCATCAGGTTCCCTTGTCAGGGGTTTCTATGGAGACACTGCACTGTCCTGGCAGCACTTTGTGCTTCGTGCTAATTATGTTTGTTTGTGTTTGCGGAGGGGGCCAGGCCCTGCTCTGTCCACTGGAGTAGCACAGGATTCCCACTGGATCTGTCCAGGAGAGTTCCAGGCACAAGGCAAAGGGACAATGGCGCTGCTTTCTTCTGACTCCTGCGGGATTTGTCCGGTTCCTCGCAGCTCTCGGTCAGATCACAGCAGAGAGGTCCTGGAAGGGCAGCTGGAGCAAACCTGGCCCCGTGCCATGGTCTGATGGGAGCTGCTGAGGGAGCTGGGAAAGGGGCTCAGCCTGGAGAAAAGGAGGCTCAGGGGGGACCTTCTGGCTCTGCACAACTCCTGACAGGAGGGGACAGCCAGGGGGGGTCGGGCTGTGGGAACAGGGACAGGAGGAGAGGGAACGGCCTCGAGCTGGGCCAGGGGAGGTTTAGGTTGGATATCAGGGAAAATTCCTTCCTGGAAAGGGCTGTCCAGCCCTGGCACAGCTGCCCAGGGCAGGGGTGGAGTCCCCACCCCTGGAGGGATTTACCAGCCCTGTGGATGTGGCACTTGGGGACAGGGGGCAGTGATGGCCTTGGGGGATGGTTGGACTCGATGTGCACCCAGCAGGGCAAACTCCATGAATTGGCCCAAGATGTTGCAGAGGTTGGAGTTAATTCCATGCTCTCTGCAGCCCAAGGTACTTTTGCAAGCCCCCACTTCCAATCATTCCCATGACCCTGCCCAGTTCCTTTCCCCTCTGATCCCAGGAGGGGAACACACACCTGGCCCAGCCCCTGCCTGGGGATGAATTCACCCAACAGCTTTTCAGCTGTGAGTGTTATTTCCTTCCTTGACCAGCTCATTGCTCCTTCTCGGGAAAGCTTCCAAGGATGTGGGGAGACGCTCTCCAGAGTCATTAATCAGAGCAGCAGGAGGATTTATTAACTCTCCTCTCCGTGCAATAAAACCATCAGGCCCCAGAGTCAGCTCCCTGTGCCATCAATTCCTCCTCCAAGTCTAAAGGCTGCTAACGAAGCCAAGTCCCTCCAGCCAGCCCTGATTTATTGCTTGTGGTTGCAGATTTGTGATCCTGACTCAGCTCCAAAATCCAGCAGTGAAATGATAGCAGTCCTTTTTTTTTAGTATTAATTATGTTAATAAAACTCAACGATATTCATGCCAAAGGTTGGAAGTGCATGGAAATTCGTGGAAGTCTTACAATGAACGGCTTCGGTGTCTCGGTGTGCAATTAGGAAAACTGTTAACTACAATAAGGAGTGTAAATGAACACAGACGACATCTGCTCTGTAACCCAGCCACGAGAGGAGCAGCATTTGCCCTCTCACTCAATGGGCTGCCCAAGCCTGGTGGAGAGGGGAAAATGTCACCCAAAACTGTAAATGCCAGAGTGCAGTTTTAAGCCCAAATACAGTGGGATGAAGAGTGTGGCTGGATCCATCTCCAGACTGACTCAGAGTGACCATTCCCGATCCGGGACATCCTCCCATCCCCGTGGTGCCGGAGGAAGGAGACGTCCCTGGGCTGGTCTGTGACAGTCCCACACCGGGCACCAGCTGGACTTTGGGGCACAGAACCGTGGAATTGCTTATGTTGGAAAAGCCCTCTGAGCCCATCCAGCCCAACCATCCCCAGCACAGCCAAGGCCACCACTGCCCCGTGTCCCCAGGTGCCACATCCACAGGGATTTTAAATCCCTCCAGGGATGGAGACTCCACCCCTGCCCTGGGCAGCTGTGCCAGGGCTGGACAGCCCTTTCCAGGAAGGAATTTTCCCAAAATCCACCCTGAGCCTCCCCTGGCACAGCTCGAGGCCGTTCCCTCTCCTCCTGTCCCTGTTCCCTGGGAGCAGAGCCCGACCCCCCCTGGCTGCCCCCTCCTGTCAGGAGTTGTGCAGAGCCAGAAGGTCCCCCCAGAGCCTCCTTTTCTCCAGGCTGAGCCCCTTTCCCAGCTCCCTCAGCTGCTCCTGGGGCTCCAGCCCCATTCCCTTCCCTGGACTCGCTCCACCCCTCCAGGTCTCTCTCTCAGGAGGGTCCCAGGGCTGCCCCCAGCGCTGGAGGTGCCCCAGCAGTGCCAGCCCAGGGACGGGCACTGCCCTGGCCCTGCTGCCCCCCCAGAGCTGGCACAGCCAGGGGCCACTGCCCATTGCCCACCTGGGCACACCTGGGCTCGTGTGCAGCTGCTGGCACTGGCACCCCCAGGGCCTTTTCCAGCTTTCCAGCCCCTCTGCCCCAGCGCAGAGATGCTGTGGGATGTTGTGACCGCTGCAGGACCTGGCCTAACCTTCCTCGAGTGTCTTGAGGAAGCCTCTGCTCATTCCCAGGCTCGGCCCCAGTTCCCAGAAATCCCTGTGAACGCTGGAAAACTGGGTCTCGAAACTGGATGTGTGCCTGGAAAAGGAGGGATGGGTAGAGCAAAGCAACCTGGAGGCTTTTTCCTTTCCTGAGGTGAGGAAACAGCTCCTCTCTGTCCCCCCAGCTCACCTTTCCTCCCCTGTCCCTCTCCAGAGGGATTTTATTCCAGTGGTTCGTTAATGAGCGCCTTTATCTGATTGCAGGGCTGACGCTTGCGTCTCACCCGGGCTCCGTGTCCCCGGCACACCTTTACCTCACCACACCTCCCCTCATGCCCCGGGGGCCTGCGAGCCTCTGCCTGCCCTATAAACCCTGCCCAGGCTGGGACACCACGTGGAGCCGAGCAGGAGGAGCCTGGAGAGGACAAACAACCCCCTGGATTGGCATCCACCGTGGGCATTGGAATGTCCTGTAGCTCATTAGGAGCCTAACGATGCTCAGGGCTCGTCTGGGAGCTTCAGCTCCCATTCAAGCCTCCCTGAAAACTAAAAAATAAAAGTTAAATGTTTTGCTTCAGGCTTTTTCTAAATAAAGCAGTCCAGTAATTTGGTTTAAAACGGGCTTTATTTAAAAATATACGTAATTTGTTTAGAGGTGATTAAAATCAGCATGAGAATAAATGGAGAAATACTTATTTAGGGCTCAATGAATCATTTCATTCAAACTGAAAGACTTGAAAATGTTTGCAGCTTCCCAGTCATTACATCAAGGCACACGAACTCTCAGGGTAAAAAGGTGGATTTAGAAAGAAGTCGAGGAAACGGTCCCCTCCTGCTTTATGACTTTATTAGAGCCAAATCCTGGTGTTCCTGGGAGCCCCGCGCTCACCCTGAGCCCAGTTAATCCTCCTGGCCCTGACCGTGTGTGCAAAACCGCCCTAAAAATATTGGGATTAGGGCGTGTGAGGAAGGAGAGAATAGAAACCCCTGCTGCTCCAGAGCTGCCAGAATTAGCACCTTCCCTCAGCCTGGGGTTGGGTTTCGTTATTTGGGGGGCAGCTCAGGAGGTTATTTCTGACTGATGCCTATTTTTAGGAGCGCTGCACTGGTGGGCAGAGCTCTGCCAGGCTGCTGTGCCAGCCCCGCGCGGTCCCTGCATCCCGGAACTGCGGAGAGCAGCCGCTTTTGAGGGGTTTTACCCCAAAGCTCAGCAGTTCAGGGTGAGAAAACAAGGATGCAGGAGAAGGAATCGGGGAATGTGAGGGGCAGGGAGGGCTGTGCTGGCCAGCTGAGCTCCCGGAGAATACGGAGATGTGCAGGAACCCAAACCCTCGGGGAGATAACCATCGACCCCGACCTGCGCCGGGCACGGAGCTGAAATTCCAGCCAGCAGTTCCTCCTCCTGCCCGGTAATTAAAAATAAAGAGCCCCTTCTGGGAGGCGTTTCACAGAGCCTCACGTGCTGCTCAAACCTGCAGAGGCTGCCGGACGTGCCTGAGGAAAGCCGCTCCTTGGAAAAGATCCCTGGAGCATCCCTGGTCCTCCCGGGGCCGGGGCCGGCGGGAGGCGGGGCTGAGCCCCTGCTCCCCTCCCCGGGTTGTGCCCGGTGCCCACGGGCATCCCCTCCACGGCACCGGGAATGGGCAGCCAGGGAGACGGCACCGCTGGGCCTGGGCCGGTTTCCATGGAAATGGGGAGAGATGCTTTCTTCTGGAAGTTTTCCTGGAAGGGGAGATGGATGGAGCGATCGGGGTGGGAGATGGAGGGCACAGAGATGAGATCCAAACTGAAACAGGGCAGGGTTAGGTGGGATATGGGGAAGGAATTGTTCCCTGGGAGGGTGGGGAGGCCCTGGCACAGGGTGCCCAGAGAAGCTGTGGCTGCCCCTGGATCCCTGGAAATGTCCAAGGCCTGCTTGGAGCAGCCTGGGCTAGTGGAAGGTGTCCCTGCCCATGGCAGGAGTGGAACTGATGGTCTTTAGGGCCCCTTCCAACCCAAACCATTCTGGGATTCTGTGATCCAGTGTCCCATCCCTGTGCTCTCTCCTGTGGCCATCCCAGCAGGAATCGCTGCTGAGTCACTTTGTGCCATCCAGACCCTGTGAAATCTGTTCCATGTTCAAGAGCTTGGAATACTGCTCCCTTCTCCATCCTGGAGACCCGGCGGGGGGAGCTTTGGGGTAGTTAATGAACAGTTTGGGCTCTGCGGTTGGCGTTTGGTGTGGGTTTGGTGGGGGTGGTACAAAGGAGATGCATCTGGAAGGTGGGAAGGGAATTCTGGGGGTTGGGTGGAGCACCCAAACAACAACTTGTGAGCTGTGGGTGCTGCAGGGCAGGTGCCCCTCGGGGTCCCCGCCCCTCTTCCTGCTCCTGACACTGTGCAGGGAAGCAGCAGCACTTCCAAGGGAGATTCCTTTAAAATACCCAATTCCATCTCAGCCCCCTCTGCAGAGCAAACCTGAGCAGCAGGCACAAATTCCAAGGGACACTGTTGGCCATGAGAGATGGAAGTGCTGGGAAGGTGGGAAGTGCTGTGGGGTTGTTGCTTTTTCCTCGGCTTCCAGGTTCAAAAACCTCTTTGGAATTCCAGAAGCATCTTCCTGAGCACTGAGGGCCAGCGGCTCAGAGCCAACAGAGCTTTTCTCTTCCATGGGAGAAGCCCTTGGAAGGGTCTGTTCCCAGCAGGGAATTTCCCAGCTCTCCCCATCACCACAGAGAGGTTCTGCTCCCCAGGAGTGGGAATTGAACACCCATTGGATTTGTCACACACCCATTGCTCTGGGGCTCTTCTGAACCTGCAAGGGTGGGAACGTTGGGAATGCTCCAAAGGCAGGGAAACAGGGATTTCTTCACCTAAAACTTGCATCATCTCCCAGCACAGGGAATGGGGAGGGTTCCTGAAGGAATCAGTGGAAAAGTCCCCTGAGGACCATTACGGGAAGGACATCAGCATCTGCAGAGGGCACCTGAGCCGGGAATATCTGGAGCTTGGAGAAAACAACTGGAATTGCACTTTTCCCCAGTTACCTGTCGGCTTTGGGCACACAGCCCCAGGTTTGGCTGCCAAAGGAGCATTGCCATGAACCAGCCCTCGGCCCATCCCTTTGGAAAAATGAATTCCGATCTCACATCGGTGCTGCCCATCTCTGCCCTTGCCCTTGCCTGGGGCTGCCTGCTCTTCCCTGCCTGCGTGTTGGGAAAAGTTCTTCCCGGACCTTCCCCCAGATTCTCTCTGCCTTGTGGCAAGGCAAGGCAGGAGGAAGAGGATGATTTTCCTCCTTTCCATGGCAGCTTCTCCCTTAAGCAGGGCCGTGAGTCCCAGGAGCATCCAACCCCAGCCAAAACCTGCCAGATTATAGGGAAAGCCCCAAGCCAAGCTCCAGAGATGAAAACCGGGAGAGAACCTGGACAAAGCCAAGAATTGAGGCTTGATTTCCATGCTGTAACCCCGTGTGGGAGCGCAGACTGGGAATGTGGGAGGGAAGGAGCTGCTGTGCCGTTGCCGTGGGTTGTTGGCAGCGTGGTCAGGACAAAGGTGACCCTGGGATGGGGCTGGCCGGGGGGAATCGGCCGGGGGGGTCAGCAGGAGCAGCGAGGGGCTCTCCAGGCCAGGACTGCTGGTGGTGGGCAGGAGCCCAGGGCTGGTGGCCGGTGCCAGCCCAGTCCAGATGGCCGTGACTGGGGGAGCCCCAGGCTGGCAGCCCACAGAATGTTCGGAGGGGCTGGAGAGGCCTGAACCCCTCTGGACAGCCCAGAGACACCCTCGGGCTCTCAACAGCACCGGGGCAAAACCACTCCCCACTTTGGGGTCGTTCTGCTGCCCCAGGGATGCTCCCAGTTCACGGAGGGAACAGGAGCCCAGATCCCTCTGCCCGGGTGACCCTGGGCTGGGAGATGCCCCACGGACACCCAGGGAGCTGCACAGCCTTTCCCAAAGCACTGCAGCTCTCACACCTCGTGCAAAGCCCCTGCAGCATCCCAGGGCCCGGGGAAAGAGAGAGGACCCAAAACCCGGGGCACAGCCAGGGGCTGGTCCCTGCCGGGGGTGGATGTGCGGTGCGGGGAGCTGGACACGGCACGGATTTCCTCCCTGAATCCATGACGACACAATTCCCCCCAGGCAGGCTATCCTGCCTCCTCGGCAGCCAAGGGCCCCTTCTGGGAAGGGAAATGCAGTGCCAGCGCCTGATCCAGGGCTTGGCTGCGGTCGTGGTCACGTTTTGCCATTACCTCACGCGTGGTGTCACCTCCACAGCCTCACCGTCCAAGAGAGTCACTTTAAACCGCTTTGGTTTTTATAATATAAAAATATAATATCAAAAGCTTTTTAATATACATCTCTCTTTCTCTCAGGCTTAAAGGGTAAAAGCATCGATCCAGGGGAAGCAGGGCCATCAGACAGGACCTTCACAGCCACTCCTGCGCAGGCGGGTGAAGGTTTCTAAACCCCGCAGTGATGGTTGGTGTTCTCATCTGGGCAGCTGAGCTGCCGACAGTTTTAGGATCAGCTCTGAGGACGAGGGGAGGTTTGTGAGAGCTGCCTCTGACCTGTGGCTGTGGCAGGGAAACTTCCCATGGTGTTGTCTCAAAGGTGGGACAGTTTTCCGTCTCTGGGAGGGAAGGAGAGGCTTGTCCTGGCGGCAGAGCTGTCCCGGGATGTGCACGGCAAAGATCTGGACTCCAACACAGAGTCCTACACATCCTAAAGCCTGACATCCCGGGAAAAATGGCAAAATGGGGCACAGCCAAATAAAGTCAGAGTGACCAAGGCCTGCTGGGTCCCTCTAAAGCAGCCAAGGGGAGGTGGAGAAGAGTCCAGGGCCCCCGGGTCCCTCCCTTGGTTGTGTCCCACCAGCATCCAGCACACCCCTCAGCAGCAGGCTGGGGCTGTGTTCAGTAGCCACAGGTGGAATAGTTCAAACCTGTTCATCATCCTGGTCCCCATGAAGTCCTGGAGCTCCAAATTCTGGGATCACTGGGCACTGCAGGGTGAAGTTTTGCCTTTGGTGCACTGAAATCCACAGTCTGGCCCTCGCACTGGGCTCCCCTCACCTCCCAGGAGGTGAGAAACAGGGAATAATGGGATCCCACTGGACATTTCCACACTCTGGTGATTTCCCGGATCTCTCCATCCCCTCTTTTATTTCCAGCCTGACCCTTGTGGCTCCTTCCCTGACTCTCCCTGAATGCCCAGCAGGGTTTGGTGCCTCGTCTCCCCTCTGTGGCAGCGCCCCGGGTGCGTTTGCAGAGGCAGCTCCTGCCCCCACGGCAGGGAAATGCTGCGAGACACAAATCACAGAGATCTGCCCAAGGTGATGCCGTGACTCATCCCGGAGCCAGGAATAGCACGGGAGCAGGGGCCCCTTCACCTGCTGCTCGCGGCTGGAGCCTCGCCCGGCACGGCTGTGGGCACGGGGACACAGCCCCAGCACATCTGGCCTTCCAGCAGGGGCTAGGGCACACCCTCAGCACATCTGGCCTTCCAGCAGAGGCTGGGGCACTTGGAGGCAGGGAAAACCCACAGGGAGGGAGGCCAGGGAGAGGCCGCCTCCTCTTTTCCAGCTCCTTTGCACCCCACAGCTCTCCCCTGCACACCCTGGTCACCTCCTCAGCTGCTTTGTGCTGAGAGCAGCGGGTTTGTACCCCACATATTTGTATAAACACCTTTTATGGGGGGGTTTGAACCCAGCAGCCAAAATACCCGGAGCAAACCTTCCCCTCCCCACCCAAGCTGTGCTGGATGCCGGTCACAATCCGCTCCCCAAAGCGTCCCTGCTTATCCAGGATCTGCTCCAAATCACTGCTGGGAATGTCGACATCTCCAAAGAACCGAGCAGGGAAAGCAGCACTCTCCAGCCTTGCTTCACGCAGAGGCTTCACCCCCTGGCAGGTCGGGGAGCCGGGAGGATGCTCAGGGTGGAAGCTCGGGGAGGATGCTCAGGTGGAAGCGCTGCCAGGATCCTTCCCGCTCCCTGCGCGTGTCGAGCCGCTCTGAAAGCATCCCTGTGGAAGATGGTGGGATTTGCAGCGTGGATCTGCCTTCCCCGGCCCAGATCCGTGCCTGTCACACGCCAGGCTGGGTGGGAGCCATGCACTGGGATGACTGAACGCTGGCGAGGGGGGGAGCTGGCGGCAGCCTTTGCCTTCTCCTCTTGGCCGCTGCTCTGTCGCAGGAGGAGCCGGCATCCACATCCAACACGCTCGGAATGCCAGCCGAAAGCATCGCAAAATACGGCAGGGAAAGGAGGGAAGGGAAGGGGGGGAAGAGCAAACCCGGCACCTTTCGCGCTTCTAGAAGGAACAAGAGCAACAAAAGGAATTCACGGGGGAAAAAAAATAGCATAGGGCGAGCGAGAGCCCGGGGAGATGCGGATCTGGGAGAGGAGCGGCCCGCGACGGGAGAGCGGCCAAGGCTGCGGAGCCGAGGCCGGGGGATGCCCAGAGCCCTCCCGAGACTGGGGGAGCCGCAGGGGCCAAAGTGCCCCGCAGGAAAGGGAAGGCTGCGCGCACAGCCTCGGTCGTGCACACCCGGGGCTTGCACACGCGTGTGCACTCACGAGCGGGGCTGGGGGCGCGGGCAGGGGATGCTGGGCACACACGCACACAGAGCAGCAGCGATTTGTTAAAAATATCGCGATTATTAGTTAAAAAGAGAGAACGAAGGGGAAAAAAATGAAAAACAGAGGGAGAGAAAAGGGGGAGGGGAGGGAGGGAAGGGGGAGGGAGGGAGCATCGCGTCACGGGAGAGATTTCCTTATTGGGACTCCCTAGCCTACATCCTGAGTCCATATATGGGCATTTACGTCACGGCAGCCTCACTGGGGACTCCAGAAATGGCTGCGGCGGAAGGTCGGAGCAGCCCCGNCACCCCCCGAATTGCCCCAAGCACCCCGGGGCACCACCTGGAGGGTCCCTGGCACCCGCCCCGAGCATCGTTCGGATCAGTGCGGGCACCCCGAGCATCCCCCGGCTCGTCCCTGAGCATCCCTCGGATCGGTCCGGGCACCCGGAGCATTCCCCGCTCGTCCCCAGCAT